>CM065720.1:12502148-12512148 GCA_033310375.1 Conus canariensis
CCTCATTCTCCACCAGACTCCCATCTACCATCACCCTCTCCCCTCCCTCCCCTGCGCAACGGGGGAGGGGGGGGGGGAGGACGCTCTAGATCGGATCTTTCAGTAGAAATGGTATCTTTGCCTGTAAATTGTGAGCCAGTAATTTTCCCCTTTTCTTTCACTCTCCCGTTGCTTTTGATCACACCTCAGTTTCTGCCTTTCACACGATTCATCTGCCTTGGGTGTGACAGGTCTGTACATTTTTTTTTTCCTTCTGATAATTTCTGTTGTAACCTTGTGACTGGACGGTCAGATTGTAAAACGCTGCTGTCCAGAGGGATCACTGGAGGTCGTCTCTGCCGTTTGGATTTGCTCTTGGGAGCTTTTAATGCTGTTTCTGTGGCGTTGTGAACTTTTTTTTTTTTTTAATTTTACATCTCATTCCTCTTATTAAACTGAGGGTAGGTTTGATAAATGAAGCAGAAAGGCCTATACTTTGAGGATGTGCGGTCTGTTTTGAGGATGGCAATACTTCAGTTACTATAATATCATGAAGAGGTGTAGATAATTATGACAGAGAGAGAGAGAGAGAGAGAGAGAGAGAGAGAGAGAGAGAGAGAGAGAGAGAGAGAGAGAGAGAGAGAGAGATTCTTTTCTGCGAGGTGACCTCTTTTCGCTGTGAAAGAGATCTCTCGAGTCAGCTTGGCTATAACAGTTATGTTTTTGTTTGTTTGGTTGGTTGGTTGTGTTTTTTTTCTTCTTTTTTATACTAATGTTAATGTAAAGAAGACACATTGTCCATGCTCGCAAAACATACATGTTCGTAACTCTTAGCTTTTTAGGAAAGGGAAAGAGGGAAAACCAATAATCCATTGTTCACTTGCGCTTGCGGGTCGTTGATTTGTCAGCAAAGGACATATCAGAGTGTTAGTTAGCAATCAGACATATCATCGATAATCCAGTGATGTATGGAAGACCATCAGTGTCAAAAAGTCTGGGTTGGAGAGTTATTCATGAACATGAGTGATTTTCTTCGTGAACAAGATACATATGCACGGTAGGTATTTTTTAGAGATGAAATCTACAGTTTTGTCTTGTTTGATAAATCCTTGCATTATTACGACAAATGGGCAACGCAACCTTGAATTATGACTCTGCACAGTAACTGGTTTAATTAAAGTGCTCTCAGACAACATATGGCCTCCTTAATCAGTTGGCTCTCTCGTGGTCTAGGACTGCTTTTATTTCCGTGTTATTCATTTACTTAATTAACCATTTGCTTATCTATTCTGTGCCTTTACAGAGGGGCACGCCCATCCCACGCCTCTCATTATGGGTCCTCCAACTATACGCCCACACTCATATGTGTTCAGTCGTAGCTTCAACAGTTGGAAACATTCAGTGTTAGTCGTCAGAAGGAAACCCATGAGAGGTTACTCTGCACTGCTGTCGAGTCACTTCGGTGGTAATTAGTGGTGCTTGTTCTGATCCCACATACGATGTTCTTCACCTGCCAAGCCCCTTACTGACAACCATAATGGCTTAATCGCAGAGCCAGCAGGAATCAACATCCCCCAGTGTAGGGCTCTATCACGTCTGTCCAGCGACAGCCTGGATGTATCTGTCTGATAGTAAAGAATCTTACTTAATAATTATCATCATTTTGTTTTGATGTAAAGCCCAACTTTTTGATGGACTATTGGGCCCAGAGCAGTAATTTGGATTGAAAAAAAAAATTCATTGCACTCAGGAAACAATAATTTCATGAAAATTATATTTATTGTGTATAAGTATTCGTTTCACGATGACAATGAAAATGCAGACCTTTTGACACTGAGGGTTTCCCATATTGCAGAGGGGCACAGTTTTAACATGTTATAGTGAAGATCAGATTATCCATATTTTCAATTTTGAACATATTGAAGTTTATTTCTCATTCTGAAAAATGTATGCGTATATATTACCTCTGGCAGGATGCGTTTTCTGCATCAAACAGAATTATCCATGTATCCGTATCATGAGCGTTTCAGAAACAAGTCGGGTTAACATTTAGAGAGAGAGAGAGAGAGAGAGAGAGAGAGAGAGAGAGAGAGAGAGAGAGAGAGAGAGAGAGAGGAGGGGGGGTAGAAATGAGAGCTGTGGGAAGAGAAGTAGTGGGAGAGGAGAGAAAGGTGTGGGTGAATTGCTTTATCCTAACTTTGCTATTGTGTAAACATGAAATATCATTTACTTAACAATCACCGATACAACTTACCATATCATAGTTGCCATAACGGTTTTTTTTTTTAATGCTTGCAAAACACCTTTTTGCCCCCCTTTTCCCTGTGTTTCTTAACATTCTTTACTTCATACTTTATTTTAAGTATTTATTCTTTTGTGTTTGAAGTAACTTTCTTTGGCTAGTTTTATGAAAGCATTCCAACCCGCAACAAACAACAAAGCAGTTGAGATCAGCGTCTGACGCTCTGTATACCTGAGCGCTTCCTTTGCTGTCTGTCTGTCTGTCTGTCTGTCTGTCTGTCTGTCTGATTTTACCCCCTCCCCTCCTCATGGCTCCCACCCACCTGCCCTTTCCTCTCACTGTGTCATCAGTTATGTTTTTTTTCTGTTCGTGTACGATGTGTGTGGCACTGACATACCGTTATCTCCCTTGCAACAGATCTAATGGCCGTTACCTCCTGCCGTACATGAGGGACCTTATCTCCCTTGCAACAGATCTAATGGCGGTTAACTCCTGCCGTACATGAGGGACGTTATCTCCCTTGCAACAGATCTAATGGCGGTTAACTCCTGCCGTACATAAGGCCAACGTCTTATTCCTTCGACGGTATATAAAACTTAGTTGCAAAATGAGGCGACCGCAGGCGGAAACACCTGTGTTTTGTCTGGTGATTCGTTCGTTCATGTTTGGTGGATATAGTACCTTAAACTTTTTTTTTTCAAAGATTTGGTATATATAAAAGGTTGAAAGGCTGGATGGAGTCTCCAAGCCTAGTAGTCTCAGGGGCAGTGAAGTGTCAGGCGGTCGCCATGTCAGGGCCACAGCGTGATAGAAGGCAGAGGCTGTCCCCCTTCTTCAGCCGCCTTCTCTTTCCCTGAACTGAATTATGTACTTATTTGCTGCTGGGTGGACGAAGAGTTTTCAAGCCCCTCCTCATCCCCCCCCCCCCCCCCTAAACTCCGACCCATCGAGTGGTTGGAACCTACGGCCGTCAGCCTCACAGGCAAAACGCTCTGGCCGTTTGACCACGAGCTTTCTCCCATTCAACTCACCCTTCCTGCTTGTGTGGGGTGTGTGTGTGTGTGTGTGTGTGTGTGTGTGTGTGTGTGTGTGTGTGTGTGTGTGTAAAACTGCTGGTTATCCCGATCTGTTGAACAAATACAAATCGCAAGATTTGTGCCCATGTGATGCTTTGTTATCTGTGTTCTTTCTCTTTCACTATGCATTTCTGTTACTCTCTCTCTCTCTCTCTCTTTCACTCTCTGTCTCATTTCTGTTACTCCTCTCTCTCTCTCTCTCTTTCACTCTCTGTCTCTGTCTCTCTCTCTCTCTCCACACACACACACACACACACACACACACACACACACACACGCACACAGAAGAGAGAGAGAGAGAGAGAGAGAGAGAGAGAGAGAGACAGGACAGACAGACAGACAGACAGACACACACACACACACACACACACAAAGAGAAGAAGAGAGAGAGAGAGAGAGAGAGAGAGAGAGAGAGAGAGAGAGAGAGAGGTACACAAGTGTATCCTTCTACAGATCCATCAGATGAAATTCCAGTCCACTTTCCTTACCATCTCAACGTCCTCGAGATCCTCTATTCTTTTGACATTTTTTCATGTCACGACTCTGTCCTTGTTTCCTACGTGTTGATAATGAGGAAGGACAATGTCCTTATCGTAGAAGACCAATCTGGGGAATAGGGCCCACAATCGCCAAATGGACCGTACAGAATGTTTCCGCATAGGAGTCCTTGCTGTTCGATAGTGTGCGCGTGTTTTATGCCTTGGTCATCGTCAGTCTTCCGAGGTTCCAGATCATGATCCCCCTTTTTTTTCTCAACAGCGCTCTCTCTCTCTCTCTCTCTCTCTCTCTCTCTCTCTCTCTCTCTCTCTCTCTCTCTCTCGGCTGTAACCGAAACTGGACATTTGACTGTAATCAACAGCCTTGGAATTCTATTGGTTCTGTTGACACACACACACACACACACACACACACACACACACACACACACACACACCACACACACACATATATATATATATATATATATAATATATATATGTTGGTCTAGTGATCTACAATCTATGGAATTGCTGGTTTATTGATGCAACAGACAGTTGACATGGTTGGTAAACTTATTCAACAGTGTTTTGACATGCCGGTCTATTGATTTAACAGTGTATCATCCACTTGTTACTCTGTTTGATACAACAGTGTGTTGACATGTTGGTTTATTGATGCAACAGTGGGTTGACGTAATGATCTGTTAGCACAGCTGTTTGTTCACATGCTATGGTCTATTGATGCAACAGTCTGTTGACATGCTGGTCTATTGATGCAGCAGTCTGTTGACATGCTGGTCTATTGATACAACAGTCAGTTGACATGCTGGTCTATTGATGCAGCAGTCCCGTTGACATGCTGGTCTATTAATACAACAGTCTGTTGACATGCTGGTCTATTGATACAACAGTCCGTTGACATGCTGGTCTATCGATGCAACAGTCTGTTGACATGCTGGTCTATTGATGCAACAGTCTGTTGACATACTGGTCTATTGATACAACAGTCTGTTGACATGCTGGTCTATTGATGCAACAGTTTGTTGACATGCTGGTCTATTGATAAAACAGCATGTTTACATGTTGATCTGTTCATATAATAGTCTCGTCTGTTGATACGACAGTGTATTCACATGTACGCTCGTCTGTTGATTCAACAGTGTATTCGGTGTATTCTCATGTTGATCTATGAACACAACAGTTTGCTAACATGCTGGTCTACCGTGCAACATGCTGTTCAAGCGATGCAACAGTGTGTGGACATGTTCTATTGATACAGCAGTCTGCTAGAACGCTGGTCCATTGAAACAACAGTCTGCTAACCTGTTAGTCTATTGATAGAAACAGTCTGTTAACATGGTGTTCTGTTGACACGACAATGTATTTATATGTTGGTCTATTGATACAACAGTGTGTTGACATGTTTGTCTATTGAAGCAGCAGTGTGTGCTTTGGGTTATAAACACAGTCTGTTGACTCTGGTCTATTGATACAACAGTCTGTTGACATACTGGTCTATTGATACAACAGTGTACTGGCATGTTGGTGTATTAATACAATTGTGTGTTGACATGCTGGTATATTAATACAACAATGTGTTGAAATATCGGTCTGTTGATACAAGAGTCTGTTGACATGTTGGTATATTGATACAACAGTCTGTTGACATTTTGGTTTCTATGTAGGAGGGCGCCAACGTGTGAAAACGGGACGTCTGCGCATAGCTCAGTGCAAGTCATCAGTTCACGTTGTCGTCACAATGTCGTCATTTGTTTGCAAAGCCAGTTGCTACAACTAAGATAATTTATTGCTAAGACGTTATGGGGGTAAAACAATGTTTTGATGCAAACTGACCAGATTTAGTACTAATGTTGACAACTTTGAGAGCGAGCGACACCATTTCTGGCATGTCGTAGAGGGGAGTAAACATGTCAAGATTTGCGTTGGTTGTCGAGTCGCTCTGCGGTGTTCAGCTTTTGTTGTCGTTGAAAATAAAGAACAAAACAACTTTCAACCGTCAGAATAAAAAGCAGTCAGAGGGAGGATAGACTCAAGACAGACTTACTACTGACAATACAAATACTTTGACAGAGTAAGTAAGATAAGGATGTACATGAGGTATAACCCAAAACACACGCACAGACTCTGTGTCTCATCCTGTCCCACCTCTAATGCATAACTGAACGATTGTCTTGTTGCCCTCCCTTTGTGCCCTCTCTCCCCCGCTCCCCTTCCCCTCCCTTCTTACCTCTGCCCCTTCCCTCCCATTCTAACACTCTTCCCTCCATTCCACAGGCACACAGTCACATCCTAATAAGAACTAAGGCATAATAAAAGTTATATCAAATCCAAGCACTCACAGCATGCACTACTACATATCAAGGATAAATAAGAACACAGAATAAAGACTCCCACCTGCCAAGAAACCCGCATGTATCTAAACAAGCAATTACTCCTACAAATAAGTTAAATGCATTGCTGCTGTAGAAAGAAAGAACAATGGTGAGAGATTAGAAAAGTAGTTAAGGACTCAGAATCAGAACTTACTTGGAGAATATTTCAACAGGGTCGCCCTGTCTTCATCAGCTCACTGTTGTTGTTGTGGCAGCGAGGCCTGGTGGGGCGACTGTTGTGTGGGGTGAACGGTTGTCAGGATCTGATTGTAGATAGGGGAAAGTTCAAAGCCTTGATCTCTGTTCAGGCTGGGGCGTCTGGTCTTGATTTCGATGGCTTCTTTAACTTTTCTTTTTGTGAGAAAGGACTCTGTGATTAGATCTTGGTTTCTTGGGGGCTGAAAGTGTGGCCTGTGGCTTGTAGGTGCGAGGTTGTAAGAGAAACCAGTAACATCTGTGGTAACATCAGAGCGCAGGCAAATAATGAGGCTGTGGATTGGTTTTGAGGGCAGAGCCAGGAAAGGCAGATGGAACAAGCTGAAATGCCATGCTGCCAGCGGTAGTGTATGATTATGACGTGGTTCCGACTGAGAATGCTGTCGTCTGCTTCGTTTGAAGTGGGTAGGGGCAGTAGTGCCCCCTTCATGAATCAAAACTTTGTTCGGGACCATACTGGTGTTTTTTGTTTGTGTGTTTGTTTGTTTGTTTGTTTGTTTTACTGTGGTTGAGGAGCGAAATGAAGAAAGTGCACACACAATTTTTGGGACATGTCATTATTCCGTCATGAGTTGCCTAGATGTTTGCACGTGACGGAAGCCAAAAATGCAAATTCCCCCCACCCCCACCCCCCTTAGAAAAGTAAATGTAGTGTTGTACTTCTTTTGTCAACATCTGCTTGCATGCCTGTCTCCTGTCATACTGGTGAGTATCATCTTCTAGTTCCGAGCAGGAGAGTGCCCTGGAAAGGGAGGTAACCAGCTGCTGCTCCTAAAACAGGACAGTCTCTCTTTTCTCTCTGACCTGGGCCAGGCTTCTTGCACGCCCTCCTCATCGTCATCCCGAGAGACCCAGGAGGCTGGACACCCATTCTGGATGTCACTCCTCTCAACACGTTTATGAAAAATATTCACATTCAAAGTGGACCCCCCAATCCAAGATCAGAGAGTCAAACCAACCTGGGTGACTGGGCCACCTCCACAGATCTCACAGATGCCTATTTACCACATCCTCGTCCTTCAGAGGCGCTGACGCTGTATTCGCTTCGTATGACCGATCACAAGGGGTCTTCGAATTTCAGGCTGTGCCGTCCGACCTCTCAGTCGCTCCGTTCCTCTTCACAAAGAATGTCCAGGGAGATAACTCTTTCTCGCCAGGCTGGACTCGGTCCGACTTGGTGTCTGTCTCACCATGGTTGGCAGCTCTCAGCGCCTTTCCGCCAGTTTAGTCTGAGACTGTGGGGAGTCCGCCATCTGCACCACCGTTAGACCGTTAGCAGGCCCATCCTTCCACCACGACTCAATGCGCAGGGAACTCTCCCGCTATGCTGCTGTCCTAAAGGGCTGCAGTCCAGGGCGGATCCCCACTTGAGAACTTTTTTTTTAGTCCTTGATGATCTTCTGTTGACATGTTGGTCCATAGATACAACAGTTTGTTGACATGTAGGTCCATAGATACAAGTGTGTTGACATGTTATTCCATAGATACAACAGTGTGTTGACATGTTAATCCATAGATACAACAGTGTGTTGACATGTTGTTCCATAGATACAACAATCTGTTGACATGTTGGTCCATAGATACAACATCTGTTGACATTGGTCATGATACAACAGTCTGTTGACATTTGTTCCATAGATACAGCAGTCAGTTGCTATGCTGATCAACTGACGCAACAGTCTGTTGACATCTTGGTCCACTCATTTACCCGACGATACACAGGGTGATGACAGTGTCCCACTGATCACATGGTGATCTGTTGACATGATGATCTATTGAGATAGTGGTTTACGGAGACAGTGGTTTACAATAATAGTGGTTTACTGGCACAATGACTCCCTCTAACTCTGTGATCTGTTGACATGGTGATCTGCTGACGTGGCGATCTGTTGACGTGGCGATCTGTTGACGTGGCGATCTGTTGACATGGTGATCTGTTCACGTGGCGATTTGTTGACGTGGTGATCTGTTCACGTGGCGATCTGTTGACATGGTGATCTGTTGACGTGGCGATCTGTTGACATGGCGATCTGTTGACGTGGCGATCTGTTGACGTGGCGATCTGTTGCCATGGTGGTTTGCGAACACCGTGATCTACTGACCACAAAGTGATCTATGGACATGATGATCTTCTGAAATCGTACCAGTCATCTGCCAGTTAACAAGTGTGGCTATTCTATTGAAAGGCCAGTAAAGTGATCAGACAGTTCTGTCCATACTGTGCTTTATTTACTGGTTGATCTTATGGATTCCTATGACGAGAGTAATGATATGATACTCGGTTGATGATGTCAGTCCATTGATTACGTGCTCTGTAGGTGTATGGCCGTTGATGCATATCAAATTATTGGTTATGCGCTCTATAGATGCACGGTGATCGATTGATGTATCACTTTGAGCTATACGATCGACTGTCCTTACGTGGCAGTTAATTTATATAGAACATTCTGTTAATAGAAGACAGTCTGTTATATGACAGCCTGTTTTATATGAAGTCTATTGATAATATGACAGTCTATGGGCAACATGTTGATATACGACAGTCTATCAATGTACGACAGTCTATTGCTATATGATAGTTTATTGATATATTGACAGTGTATTGATATATGATAGTCTATTGATATATGAAGTCTACTGGCAAAATGCTGATATGTGACAGTCTGTTGATGTATGACAGTCTATTGATACATCACAGTCTATTGCTGTATAACTGTCTCTTCTTGTGTGACATTCTATTGATAAATGACAGAAAACAATCTGTTGATATGCGGCATTCTATTAATACATGCCAGTCTATTAATACAGGGCAGTCTATTGACAGAACGTTGGTATGTAATAGTCTGTTGATATATGACAGTCTGTTGGTATATGACCAACATGTGGTCTATTTATATCACAGTCTACTGATATATGACAGCCTATTGACACAATGTTGATATCTAGACAATTGATATGTAGACTGTTGATATATAAGTCTATGGAGAGTCCACTGGTATTATGACAGTCTGTGGATATATGGCAGTCTGTTGGTATATGACAGTCAGTTGCTATATGGCAGTCCGTTGGTATATGACAGTCTGTTGGTATATGACAGTCTGTTGGTATATGACAGTCAGTTGCTATATGGCAGTCGGTTGGTATTTATAGTCTGTTGGTATATGGCAGTCTGTTGGTATATGGCAGTCTGTTGATCTATAGCAGTCTGTTGGTATATGGCAGTCTGTTGGTATATGGCAGTCTGTTGGTACATGGCAGTCTGTTGGTATATGGCAGTCTGTTGGTATATGGCAGTCTGTTGGTGTACCGCAGTTTGCTGATATATGGCAGTCTGTTGATGCAGTTTGTTGATATATGGCAGTCTGTTGATGCAGTTTGTTGATATATGGCAGTCTGTTGGTATATGGCAGTCTGTTGATATATGGCAGTCTGTTGGTGTATCGCAGTTTGTTGATATATGGCAGTCTGTTGATGCAGTTTGTTGATATTGCAGTCTGTTGGTATATGGCAGTCTGTTGATATATGGCAGTCTGTTGGTGTATCGCAGTTTGTTGATATATGGCAGTCTGTTGATGCAGTCTGTTCATGTATGTATCTGTTGATATATGGCAGTCT
>CM065720.1:12517148-12532148 GCA_033310375.1 Conus canariensis
ATACCTAGGAGCTGAATACTACATAACGACCAATAAATCGATGTTTGAATAGCATCCGAGTGGATGAATGGGAATTAAACTGATCAGTCAATGAGCTGAAGCCTTCATTGTTTCAGGGTGTTTGCTGTCACAAACGAGTCACGTGATCAGCCCCCATGTTGGCCAAACGTGCAGCGACAGTAATCTCCCTTCTCTGCACTCGCTCAGGGCAAGGGGGGCTACTTACTACACACACACACACACACACACCACACACACACACACACCTCACCACAAAACACACACACACACACACACACACACACACACACACACACACACACACACACACACACACACACACAACCACCACCACCAATACAAGCAGACAGAAAGACAGACAGACAGACAGACAGACACACACACACACACACACACACACACACACACACACACACACACACACACACACACCACCACCACCACCACCACCACCACCACCATCACCCATGCGCACGCACGCACACACACGCGCACGCTCGCCCGCCCGCCCGCAAGCACGCACGCACGCACGCTCGCACGCACGCACGCACGCTCGCACGCACACACGCATGCACGCACGCACGCACGCACACACACACACACACACGAGTGCGAAGTGCATACGATCAAACATCCTCCTACCACTACCACCACCACCCCCACCACCACCCCATTTCGTTGCATTCTCTCTCTCTCTCTCTCTCTCTCTCTCTCTCTCTCTCTCTCTGTCCCTCTCTCTCTCTCTCTCTCTCTCTCTCTCTCTCTCTCTCTCTCTCTCTCTGTGAGTTCTAGCAGTGACAGCTTTTCTCAGTGGCCACTATCGGCATTCATGCCCTTCCCCTTCCTCCCCACTCAGATCCTCACTACTTTCCCCACAAGACGGGCCACAACAAGGAAGCTTACGTCACGACACATGTGCTGTCCGGGGCAATCCTCTGAGGAAGCGGCAAACAATAAAATGATCTTCGGCAATCCACAGAGAGATATTCGGCAAACAGTAAAAAGATCGTCGGCAAACCACAGAGAGATATTCAGCAACCAGTGAAAAGATCTTCGGCAAACCACAGAGAGATATTCAGCAACCAGTAAAAAGACCTTCGGCAAACCACAGAGAGATATTCAGCAAACAGTAAAATGATCTTCGGCGAACCACAGAGAGATATTCGGCAAACAGTAAAAAGATCTTCGGCCAACCACTGAGAAATATTCGGCAACCAGTAAAAAGATCT
Source organism: Conus canariensis (assembly GCA_033310375.1). Taxonomy (NCBI): domain Eukaryota; kingdom Metazoa; phylum Mollusca; class Gastropoda; order Neogastropoda; family Conidae; genus Conus; species Conus canariensis. The sequence goes on from CM065720.1 coordinate 12,518,399, forward strand.
TCGGCGAACCACAGAGAGATATTCAACAAACAGTAAAAATATCTTCGGGAAACCGTAGAGAGGTCTTTGACAAACCACAGAGAGATATTCGGCAAACAGTAAAAAGATGTTTCGCAAACCATAGAAAGATCTTCGGCAAACAATATAGAGATCTTCGGGAAACAGTTAACAGATCTTGGGCATACCGTAGACAAATCTTTGGCAAACAGTAAAAGATCTTCGGCAAAGCATACAGATATCTTCGGCAAACAGTAGAAAATAGTTGGCAAAGCATAGAGAGATCTTCGGCAAACAGTAAAAGATCTTCGGCAGACAGTAAAAGATCTTCGGCAAACCATGGAGAAATCTTCGGCAAAAAATGAAGAGATCTTCGGCAAATAATTGAGGGATCTTGGGCAAACAACAGGAAGATCTTCAGCAAACAGTAAAAAGATCTTCGGCAAATAATAGAGAGATCTTCGGCAAAAATTAAAAATATCTTACGGCCAAATAATAGAGATGATCTTCTGTAAACCAATAGAAAGATCTTTCGGCAATATAGCAAAAATGATCTTCGGGAAATAATTTGAGGGATCTTTGGCAAATATCTATAGGAAGATCTTCAGCAAACTAGTAAATAAAGATCTTCGGCAAAATAGATAGAAATCTCTCGGCAAAAAAAAAAACTTGCAAACAATAAATCTTCGGCACAAAACTAAAAATATGACTGAAGATCTTCCGAAACATAGAAAGATCTTCGCAAACAGTAAAAAGATCTTCGGCAAATACGAGAGATCATTCTGAAACAGTAGAAAGATCTTCGGCAATAATTGAGAGATCTTCGGCAAACAGTAGAGAAGTCTTCGTCAAATAAAAAGATCTTCGGCAAACAGTAAAAATCTTTGGCAAACAGTGGGGATTTCGGCAATAAATGAGAAATCTTCGGCAAACAGTAAGAGATCTTTCGGCAAACATAGAAATCTTCGGCAAACGGTAAAGATCTTCGGCAAACCATAGAGAGATCTTGCAAACATAAAAGATCTTCGGGAAATAAGTAATGGATCTTCCAAGTAGAAGAATCTTCGTTAACATAAGAGATCTTCGGCAAAGCATAAGAGAATCTTCGGCAAACAGTAAAGACTTCGGCAAATATAGAAAGATCTTCGGCAAATAGTAAAAGATCTTCGGCAAACAATAGAGATATTTCGGCTAAACATGAAAAAAGAATCTTCGCTAAAAAAGTACAAATATCTTTGGCAAACAGTGAGAGAATCTTGGAAATAAAAAATTGGCAGACATTAAAGTAAACATGGAGAGATCTTGGCAAACAGTAAAAAGATCTTCGGCAAACAGTAGGAGAGATCTTCGGCAAACCAATAGAGAGATCTTCGGCAAACAGATAGATCTTCTCTAGATAATATGCACAGGGACATTCGGCAAACAGTAGAGAGACTACAGCAAATTAAGAAAGATCTCGGCAAGAACAAACAAGAATAAATTCAGCAAACAATAGAGAATTCAAACAATAGAGAAGACATTCGGCAGACAAAATTAGACATTCGGCAAACAAAAGACAAACATTCGGTAAACAATAGAGACCTTGGCAAACAATAGAGGAACATTACGGCTGACAAAAAGAAAATCTCGGCGAAACAATAGAGACATCTTGGCAAACATAGAAAGAAATTAGGCAAACAATAAGAAATATTCGGCAAACAATAGACAACAAGAAGCATTTCGCAAACAATAGAGAAACGTTTAAACAATAGAGAAACTTGGCAAACATACAGAGACGCATTCGCCAAACAATAGAGAAACATTCGGCAAACAATAGAAAGACTTCGGCAAACAATAGAAAAAACATAAGTTGCAAACAATGAGACTCAACCATTAGAAACTCGAACATAGAAACATTCGCCAAACAATAGAGATAACATTGGGCAAACAATAGAGAGACTTCGCAAACAATAGAAAAACATTTGGCAAGCAAATTGAGATACCTTCGCAAACAATAGAGAGACATTTCGGCAAACAATGAGAGAATATTCGCCAAACAATAGAGAGAGGACAATTGACCCAAACAATAGAGAATGCAACATTCGTGCAAACAATAGTACAAGGCGTTCGGCAAACAATAGACTCAGAAACGAACTTCGCCAAACAATAGAAAGACCTTCGCCAAACAATAGAAAAACCTTCGCCAAACAATAGAAAGACTTCGCCAAACAATAGAAAGACCTTCGCCAAACAAAGAGAATGACCTTCGCCAAACAATAGAAAGACCTTCGCCAAACAATAGAGAAACCTTCGCCAAACAATAGAAAGACCTTCGCCAAACAATAGAGAAAACTTCGCCAAACAATAGAGAAGACCTTCGCCAAACAATAGGAAACCTTCGCCAAACAATAGAAAGACCTTCGCCAAACAATAGAGAACCTTCGCCAAACAATAGAAAACCTTCGCCAAACAATAGTGAGACCTTCGCCAAACAATAGAAAACCTTCGCCAAACAATAGAAAGACCTTCGCCAAACAATAGAGGAACCTTCGCCAAACAATAGAGAAACCTTCGCCAAACAATAGAAAGACCTTCGCCAAACAATAGAGAAACTTCGCCAAACAATAGAAAGACCTTCGCCAAACAATAGAAAGACCTTCGCCAAACAATAGAGAACGTTCGCCAAACAATAGAAGAGCTTCGCCAAACAATAGAAAGACCTTCGCCAAACAATAGAGAGACCTTCGCCAAAAATAGAGAGACGTTCGCCAAACAATAGAAAGACTTCGCCAAACAATAGAGAAAACCTTCGCCAAACAATAGAGAGACGTTCGCCAAACAATAGAAAGACCTTCGCCAAACAATAGAGAGACCTTCGCCAAACAATAGAAAGACCTTCGCCAAACAATAGAGAGACGTTCGCCAAACAATAGAAAGACCTTCGCCAAACAATAGAGAGACCTTCGCCAAACAATAGAAAGACCTTCGCCAAACAATAGAAAGACCTTCGCCAAACAATAGAGAGACGTTCGCCAAACAATAGAAGACCTTCGCCAAACAATAGAGAAACCTTCGGCCAAACAAAGAAAGACCTTCGCCAAACAATAGAGAAACCTTCGCCAAACAATAGAAAGACCTTCGCCAAACAATAGAGAAACCTTCGCCAAACAATAGAAAGACCTTCGCCAAACAATAGGAAGACCTTCGCCAAACAATAGAAAGACCTTCGCCAAACAATAGTGAAACCTTCGCCAAACAATAGAAAGACCTTCGCCAAACAATAGTGAAACCTTCGCCAAACAATAGAGAAACCTTCGCCAAACAATAGAAAGACCTTCGCCAAACAATAGAGAAAACTTCGCCAAACAATAGAGAAACCTTCGCCAAACAATAGAGAAACCTTCGCCAAACAATAGAAAGACCTTCGCCAAACAATAGAGAAACCTTCGCCAAGCAATAGAGAAACATTCGCCAAACAATAGAGAGACGTTCGCCAAACAATAGGAAGACCTTCGCCAAACAATAGAAAGACCTTCGCCAAACAATAGAGAGATCTTCGCCAAACAATAGAAAGACGTTCGCCAAACAATAGAAAGACCTTCGCCAAACAATAGAGAGACGTTCGCCAAACAATAGAAAGACGTTCGCCAAACAATAGAAAGACCTTCGCCAAACAATAGAGAAACCTTCGCCAAACAATAGAGAGACGTTCGCCAAACAATAGAAAGACCTTCGCCAAACAATAGAAAGACCTTCGCCAAACAATAGAGAGACCTCCGCCAAACAATAGAAAGACGTTCGCCAAACAATAGAAAGACCTTCGCCAAACAATAGAGAGACGTTCGCCAAACAATAGAAAGACGTTCGCCAAACAATAGAAAGACCTTCGCCAAACAATAGAGAGACGTTCGCCAAACAATAGAAAGACCTTCGCCAAACAATAGAAAGACCTTCGCCAAACAATAGACAGACGTTCGCCAAACAATAGAAAGACCTTCGCCAAACAACAGAGAAACCTTGGCCAAACAATAGAGAGACGTTCGCCAAACAATAGAGAGACTTTCGCCAAACAATAGAAAAACCTTCGCCAAACAATAGAAAGAGCTTCGCCAAACAATAGAAAGACCTTCGCCAAACAATAGAGAAACCTTCGCCAAACAATAGAAAGACCTTCGCCAAACAATAGAGAAACCTTCGCCAAACAATAGAAAGACCTTCGCCAAACAATAGGAAGACCTTCGCCAAACAATAGAAAGACCTTCGCCAAACAATAGTGAAACCTTCGCCAAACAATAGAAAGACCTTCGCCAAACAATAGTGAAACCTTCGCCAAACAATAGAGAAACCTTCGCCAAACAATAGAAAGACCTTCGCCAAACAATAGAGGAACCTTCGCCAAACAATAGAGAAACCTTCGCCAAACAATAGAAAGACCTTCGCCAAACAATAGAGAAACCTTCGCCAAACAATAGAAAGACCTTCGCCAAACAATAGAGAAACCTTCGCCAAACAATAGAGAGACGTTCGCCAAACAATAGAAAGAGCTTCGCCAAACAATAGAAAGACCTTCGCCAAACAATAGAGAGACCTTCGCCAAATAATAGAGAGACGTTCGCCAAACAATAGAAAGACCTTCGCCAAACAATAGAGAAACCTTCGCCAAACAATAGAGAGACGTTCGCCAAACAATAGAAAGACCTTCGCCAAACAATAGAAAGACCTTCGCCAAACAATAGAAAGACCTTCGCCAAACAATAGAGAGACGTTCGCCAAACAATAGAAAGACCTTCGCCAAACAATAGAGAGACCTTCGCCAAACAATAGAGAGACGTTCGCCAAACAATAGAAAGACCTTCGCCAAACAATAGAGAGACGTTCGCCAAACAATAGAAAGACCTTCGCCAAACAATAGAGAAACCTTCGCCAAACAACAGAAAGACCTTCGCCAAACAATAGAGAAACCTTCGCCAAACAATAGAAAGACCTTCGCCAAACAATAGAGAAACCTTCGCCAAACAATAGAAAGACCTTCGCCAAACAATAGGAAGACCTTCGCCAAACAATAGAAAGACCTTCGCCAAACAATAGTGAAACCTTCGCCAAACAATAGAAAGACCTTCGCCAAACAATAGTGAAAACCTTCGCCAAACAATAGAGAAACCTTCGCCAAACAATAGAAAGACCTTCGCCAAACAATAGAGAAACTTCGCCAAACAATAGAGAAACCTTCGCCAAACAATAGAGAAACCTTCGCCAAACAATAGAAAGACCTTCGCCAAACAATAGAGAAACCTTCGCCAACAATAGAGAAACCTTCGCCAAACAATAGAGAGACGTTCGCCAAACAATAGGAAGACCTTCGCCAAACAATAGAAAGACCTTCGCCAAGCAATAGAGAGATCTTCGCCAAACAATAGAAAGACGTTCGCCAAACAATAGAAAGACCTTCGCCAAACAATAGAGAGACGTTCGCCAAACAATAGAAAGACGTTCGCCAAACAATAGAAAGACCTTCGCCAAACAATAGAGAAACCTTCGCCAAACAATAGAGAGACGTTCGCCAAACAATAGAAAGACCTTCGCCAAACAATAGAAAGACCTTCGCCAAACAATAGAGAGACCTCCGCCAAACAATAGAAAGACGTTCGCCAAACAATAGAAAGACCTTCGCCAAACAATAGAGAGACGTTCGCCAAACAATAGAAAGACGTTCGCCAAACAATAGAAAGACCTTCGCCAAACAATAGAGAGACGTTCGCCAAACAATAGAAAGACCTTCGCCAAACAATAGAAAGACCTTCGCCAAACAATAGACAGACGTTCGCCAAACAATAGAAAGACCTTCGCCAAACAACAGAGAAACCTTGGCCAAAGAATAGAGAGACGTTCGCCAAACAATAGAGAGACTTTCGCCAAACAATAGAAAAACCTTCGCCAAACAATAGTGAAACCTTCGCCAAACAATAGAGAAACCTTCGCCAAACATTAGAGAGACGTTCGCCAAACAATAGAGAGACCTTCGCCAAACAATAGAAAAACCTTCGCCAAACAATAGTGAAACCTTCGCCAAACAATAGAGAAACCTTCGCCAAACAATAGAGAGACGTTCGCCAAACAATAGAGAGACCTTCGCCAAACAATAGAGAGACGTTCGGCAAACAATAGAGAAACCTTCGCCAAACAATAGAAAGACCTTCGCCAAACAATAGAGAGACGTTCGTCAAACAATAGGAAGACCTTCGCCAAACAATAGAGAGACCTTCGCCAAACAATAGTGAAACCTTCGCCAAACAATAGAGAAACCTTCGCCAAACAATAGAGAGACGTTCGCCATACAATAGGAAGACCTTCGCCAAACAATAGAGAGACCTTCGCCAAACAATAGAGAGACGTTCGCCAAACAATAGAGAACCTCCGCAAACAATAGAAAGACCTTCGCCAAACAATAGAGAGACCTTCGCCAAACAATAGAAAGACCTTCGCCAAACAATAGAGAAACCTTCGCCAAACAATAGAAAGAGCTTCGCCAAACAATAGTGAAACCTTCGCCAAACAATAGAGAGACGTTCGCCAAACAATAGAAAGAGCTTCGCCAAACAATAGAGAGACGTTCGCCAAACAATAGAGAGACCTTCGCCAAACAATAGAAAGACCTTCGCCAAACAATAGAGAGACGTTCGCCAAACAATAGAAAGACCTTCGCCAAACAATAGAGAGACCTTCGCCAAACAATAGAAAGACCTTCGCCAAACAATAGAGAAACCTTCGCCAAACAATAGAAAGACCTTCGCCAAACAATAGAGAGACCTTCGCCAAACAATAGAGAAACCTTCGCCAAACAATAGAGAAACATTCGCCAAACAATTGAGAGACCTTCAGCACGCTTCTCCCGGCCTTTCTCCATTCCTCCCATTACAGTGACAACATGTGAGGTGTGGCCCTGTGGCTGTCACATCGGCCTCTCCATCCTCCCAGTACAGTGACAACAGTGAGGTGGTGGCCCTGTGGCTGTCACATCGGCCTCTCCAGTCCTCCCAGTACAGTGACAACAGTGAAGTGGTGGCCCTGTGGCCGTCACATCGGCCTCTCCAGTCCTCCCAGTACAGTGACAACAGTGAAGTGGTGGCCCTGTGGCCGTCACATCGGCCTCTCCAGTCCTCCCAGTACAGTGACAACAGTGAAGTGGTGGCCCTGTGGCCGTCACATCGGCCTCTCCAGTCCTCCCAGTACAGTGACAACAGTGAAGTGGTGGCCCTGTGGCCGTCACATCGGCCCTCTCCAGTCCTCCCAGTACAGTGACAACAGTGAAGTGGTGGCCCTGTGGCCGTCACATCGGCCTCTCCAGTGCTCCCAGTACAGTGACAACAGTGAAGTGGTGGCCCTGTGGCCGTCACATCAGCCTCTCCAGTCCTCCCAGTACAGTGACCCCCCGAGAGTTAAACTGGACCTGCACCAAAACAGCCCCCTAGAGAGTTAAACTGGACCTGGCCAAAAATAGCCCCCCATCTGGTACTAGCCCAGAACAAGCCCCCTAGAGAGTTAATCTGAACCCGGCCCAGAACAGCCCCCTAGAGAGTTAAACTGGACCTACCCCAAAACAGCCCCCCACCTGAGGAGTTAATCTGGCACCAGCCCAGAACAGCCCCCTGGAGAGTTAAACTGGACCTGCCCCAAAACAGCCCCACACCTGGGGAGTTAATCTGGCACCAGCCCAGAACAGCCCTCCTGGAGTGTTAGCTTGACCCGGTGTAACACCCCAAAAGTACTCCCCGCCCAGAAGTACTCCCGGGAGTACTTCTGGGCCCGCGTGCCAGAATGACTCCCGGGACTACGTCTGGGACAGTACCTCCCCTTGGTCCCAGAAGTATCCCCCCCTATTGACAACTTTGCAAATAAATGTTTGCTTTATGTAACTATCTTATAACGATGATTCCTTTAGACAGGGGAGTACTTTTGGACCAGTCCCAAACTGACCCCCGATCCCCCCCCCCCCCCCCCCCCCCTGCACCAGAATGACTCCCGGGAGTACGTCTGGGCCCAGCCCAAATGTACTCCCGGAAGTAACTTTGGCGCGGCTCCTTATGTACTCCCCCTAAAGTTGATTCAGAGAATATTTCATTGTTGATTCAGATAGAATGTCCATGTATGAGTTTATGTCCATGTATGAGTTTCTAACCAGTAAGTAACAAACCTGAACACATTAATGAATGAGATATGCAAGGGGGGGGGGGGGGTACTTCTGTGACCAGCCCAGAAGTTCTCACCCTAAAGTTGAATCAATCTATATGACAATGTTGAATTAGATACAATGTCCATGTGTGAGCTTATGACCAGTAAAAAAAAACAACAACCCTGAACACATTAATAAAGGAGATATGCAGGGGGGTGGGGGTGGAGGGTACTTCTGGGACCGGCCTAGAAGTACTCCCCCTAAAGTTGATTCAGACTCGTTTTTAATGTCTATTCAGATAAAATGTCCATGTACGAGTTTTTGGCCAGTAAATAACAACCCTGAACACATCAATAAAGGAGATCTGCAAGGGATACTTCTGGGACAAGCCCGGAAGTACTCTCCCTAAAGTAGATTCAAACTATACTCTCATGTTGATTGAGACAGAATGTCAATGAGTGAGTTTATGACCAGTAAATAACAACCTGAACACATTAAAGGAGATAGGCAAGGGAGGTACTTCTGGGACTGGCCCAGATGTACTCTCCCTAAAGTTAATTCAGACTCGTTTTCAATGTTGATTCAGTTAGACTGTCCATGTGTGAGCTTATGACCAGTAACTAACAACCCTGAACACATTAATAAAGGAAATATGCGAGGGGGGGGGGGGGGGGGGTACTTCTGGTACCGGCCCAGAAGTGCTCCCCCTAAAGTTGATTCAGACTCGTTTTCAATGTTGATTCAGATAGAATGTCCATGTGTGCGTTTATGACCAGTAAATAACAACCCTGAACACATTAATAAAGGAGATATGCAGGGGGGTACTTCTGGGACCAGCCCAGAAGTACTCCCCTTAAAGTTGATTCAGACTCGTTTTCAATGTTGATTCAGGTAGAATGTCAATGTGTGAGCTTATGACCATTAAATAACAACCCTGAACTCATTGATAAAGGAAATGTGCAAGTGGGGTACTTTTGGGACTGGCCCAGAACAACTCCCCCTAGAGTTGATTCAGACTATATTTCAATGTTGATTCAGGTAGAATGTCCATGTATGAGTTTATAACCAGTAAATAACAACCCTGAACACATTGATAAAGGAGATATGCAAGGGGGTACTTCTGGGACCGGCACAGTAGTACTCCCCCTAAAGTTGCTTCAGACTCGTTTTCAATGTTGATTCAGATAGAATGTCCATGTATGAGTTTATAACCAGTAAAAAAAATAACCCTGAACACATTAATAAAGGAAATATGCGAGGGGGGTACTTCTGGGACCAGCCCAGAAGTACTCCCCCTAAAGTTGATTCAGACTCGTTTTCAATGTTGATTCAGATAGAATGTCCATGTGTGCGTTTATGACCAGTAAATAACAACCCTGAACACATTAATAAAGGAGATATGCGAGGGGGGTACTTCTGGGACCAGCCCAGAAGTACTCCCCCTAAAGTTGATTCAGACTCGTTTTCAATGTTGATTCAGATAGAATGTCCATGTGTGCGTTTATGACCAGTAAATAACAACCCTGAACACATTAATAAAGGAGATATGCGAGGGGGGTACTTCTGGGACCGGCCCAGAAGTACTCCTCCTAAAGTTGATTCAGACTCGTTTTCAATGTTGATTCAGGTGGAATGTCAATGTGTGAGCTTATGACCATTAAATAACAACCCTGAACTCATTGATAAAGGAAATGTGCAAGTGGGGTACTTTTGGGACTGGCCCAGAACAACTCCCCCTAAAGTTGATTCAGACTCGTTTTCAATATTGATTCAGGTAGAATGTCCATGTATGAGTTTATAACCAGTAAATAACAACCCTGAACACATTGATAAAGGAGATATGCAAGTGGGGTACTTCTGGGACCGGCACAGTAGTACTCCCCCTAAAGTTGCTTCAGACTCGTTTTCAATGTTGATTCAGATAGAATGTCCATGTATGAGTTTATAACCAGTAAAAACATAACCCTGAACACATTAATAAAGGAAATATGCGAGGGGGGGTACTTCTGGGACCAGCCCAGAAGTACTCCCCCTAAAGTTGATTCAGACTCGTTTTCAATGTTGATTCAGATAGAATGTCCATGTGTGCGTTTATGACCAGTAAATAACAACCCTGAACACATTAATAAAGGAGATATGCGAGGGGGTACTCCCCCTAAAGTTGATTCAGACTCGTTTTCAAGGTTGATTCAGGTAGAATGTCCATGTGTGAGCTTAAGATCATTAAATAACAACCCTGAGCACATTGATAAAGGAGATATTCAAAGGGGGTACTTTTGGGACTGGCCCAGAACAACTCCCCCTAAAGTTGATTCAGACTATATTTCAATGTTGATTCAGGTAGAATGTCCATGTATGAGTTTATAACCAGTAAATAACAACCCTGAACACATTAATAAAGGAGATATGCACGGGGGGCTACTTCTGGGACCGGTCCAGAAGTACTCCCCCTCAAGTTGATTCAGACTATATTTAAATGTTGATTCAGATCAAATGTGCATGTATAACTTTATGACTAATAAATAACAGCCCTCAACACCTTAACGGAGATATGCCAAGGGGGGGGGATACTGCTGGGACCAGCCCAGAATGACTCCCGGGAGTACTTTATGAAAACAGGGGGTCCATTTTTTACCCGACCCAGATGTACTCATTCAGGCGCGGCCCCAGTAGTACCCCCCGGGAGCACTTCTGGACGGTGAGTACTTTTGGGTTGTTACACCGTACACCGCTGTTTTGTCGAACATCCGCCGTTTTGTCGCACAGAGACAAAACGGTGGACCTTCAACCGCTGTTTTGTCGCTATCCAGCCGTTAAGTCGCATGTGTGACAAAACGGTAGGGTGCGATAAAACAGCGGTCTACAGGGGGTGCTGTTCTGGACCAGGTCCAGTTTAACTTTCCGACTTTCCGGGGCGGGGGGAGGGGGGGGGGGGGAGGCTGTTCAGTGCCAGATTAGCTCCCCAGGAAGGGGGTAGTTCGAACCAGGTCCAGTTTAACTCTCGGGGGGGGGGGGGGGGGGGGGGGCTGTTCAGGGCCAGTGCCAGATAAGCTCCATAGGAAGGGGGTGGGGGGGGGGGGGGGCTGTTCAGGGCCAGTGCCAGATTAGCTCCCTAGGAAGGGGGCAGTTTCGAATCAGTTTAACTCTCTAGGGGGTGGGGGGTGGGAGAGGTTTGTTCTGGGCAGATGCCACATAAGCTTTCGCTTGTTGTGCTCCGTGTTGTGATGTTCGCTGCAAAATGTTTCGGTTGAATAATGTTCGTTTAAAGCAAAGTCTCCCCATAAGGGGGGCTGTTCTGGGCTAGGTCCAATTTAACTCTCTTGGTGGGTTGTTCTGGGCCGGTGGCAGATTAACTCCCCGGGTGGGGCTGCTTCGGGGCAGATCCAATTTAACTCTCTAGGAGTCTGTTCTGGGCCAGGTCCAGTTTAACTCTCTGGGGGGCTGTTTTGGGGCAGGTCCAGTTTAACTCTCTCGGGGGGACTGTTCCCGGGCCGGTGCTAGATTAACTCCCCAGGAGGAGGTGGGGGGGGGGGGGGGGGATGTTCTGGGCCAGGTCCAGTTTAACTCTTTATACTGGGGGCTGTTTTGGGCTAGTAACTCTCGGGGGTGGGGTGGGGGGTCAGTTCTGGGCAGGTGCCGGATTAACTCCCCATATAAGCTTTCGCTTGTTGTGCTCCATGTTCTGATGTTCGCTGCACAATGTTCCTGGTTGAATAATGTTTGTTTAAAGCAAAGTCTCCCCACAAGGGGGGGGGGGGGGGGGGGGGGGGCTGTTCTGGGCCAGGTCCAATTTAACTCTCCTGGTGGGTTGTTGTTGGCCGGTGCTAGATTAACTCTCCACTGGAGCGCTTATTGGCCATTTCTTCATTAATTGAGGGAGAGGGGAGGGGTTGGGGGGAGGGGGGGGGGGCTATTCTGGGCCTGCGCCAGTCTAACTCCCGGGGGGGGGGGGGGGGGGCCTTTCCAGGCCTGTCCTGGAATGACTCTCAACTTGCGGTAGTTTAACTCCCAGGGAGTCATTTTGATGTCAAAAGTTTGGGCCCAGAAGAACTCCCGGGAGTTGGTTTGGAACAGCACCAGTTTAACTCTCCAAGGGGTTGGGGGGCTGATTTGGCACTGCCCCATATGAACTCCCAGGAGTTAGTTTAGAGTAAAAATTTTTAGGTTCAAAACAACTCCCGGGAGTTATTCTGAGACTGGTAGTGGTTCATTTTGGAACAGGCCTAATAAACAGAAAGAAGAGATGGGGGGAGGGGGGGGGGGGGGCGTTCTGAACCTGTTGGGGGGCTGCTTTGGTGCAGACCCAGATTAACTCCCGGGTGTTAATCTGAGACAGTGCCATATTGACTCCCGGGAGTTAAACTGGGAGGGGGGCGGTTTCACCACGTTACACCGGCACATCGGCCTCTCCAGTCCTCCCAGTACAGTGACAACAGTGAAGTGGTGGCCCTGTGGCCGTCACATCGGCCTCTCCAGTCCTCCCAGTACAGTAACAACAGTGAAGTGGTGGCCCTGTGGCCGTCACATCGGCCCCTCCAGTCCTCCCAGTACAGTGACAACAGTGAAGTGGTGGCCCTGTGGCCGTCACATCGGCCTCTCCAGTCCTCCCAGTACAGTGACAACAGTGAAGTGGTGCCCTGTGGCCGTCACATCGGCCTCTCCAGTCCTCCCAGTACAGTGACAACAGTGAAGTGGTGGCCCTGTGGCCGTCACATCGGCCTCTCCAGTCCTCCCAGTACAGTGACAACAGTGAAGTGGTGACCCTGTGGCCATCACATCGGCCTCTCCAGTCCTCCCAGTACAGTGACAACAGTGAAGTGGTGGCCCTGTGGCCGTCACATCGGCCTCTCCAGTCCTCCCAGTACAGTGACAACAGTGAAGTGGTGGCCCTGTGGCCGTCACATCGGCCTCTCCAGTCCTCCCAGTACAGTGACAACAGTGAAGTGGTGGCCCTGTGGCCGTCACATCGGCCTCTCCAGTCCTCCCAGTACAGTGACAACAGTGAAGTGGTGGCCCTGTGGCCGTCACATCGGCCTCTCCAGTCCTCCCAGTACAGTGACAACAGTGAAGTGGTGGCCCTGTGGCCGTCACATCGGCCTCTCCAGTCCTCCCAGTACAGTGACAACAGTGAAGTGGTGGCAGCTGTGGCCGGCACATCGGAAGGCATCACAGCGACAGGTGAGGGTTCATCCGTGAACACAGGTGTCATTCAGTCAGGGATATCTAGCTGACCAGCTGAGAGATCTCGTGCATTTTCCCAACATCCTGAGATTGGGGAACCGTCTGTCTGTGTCGGATGGCAGCGGCATTGGTCATGAAGCTTCAGGCTGTAGAATACAATCCACAACAGGGTACAATCCACAACAGGATGCAATCCACAACAGGATACGATCCACAACAGGCTGCAGCTCTGGACTTACGCCATGGGTAAGTGACTACACCTCTGAACAGACTGCCTGCTCCTCTGTACAAGCCGTGTGATTAGCCACACCCAGCCCTAACAGGATTGTCTAGTTCCTTTCCTTTCATTCTTGGTCAATCTTCCGGCCACCCGCAATGGGAAAGCAACAATAATTGTGTAATGATTGCATCCCATGCACACAG
>CM065720.1:12537148-12539648 GCA_033310375.1 Conus canariensis
TCTGACCTTCATTGTGTTGTAGCTATTTACTTCTTCTCTTTTTCTGTGCTACATCAACTTGCTTTATTATACACGTGAGTCTAGAAAAACACACACACACACACACACACACACACACACACACACACACACACACACACACACACACACACACACAAACACCACACAACACGCACACACCCACACCACACACAACACAGACACACACCACACACACACACACACACACACACAAAACACACACACACACACACAACACTGACTGATTGAATGACTGAAACCATTTACTGTCAGATTAACATATTGTTGTACTGACAAACACACACACACACACACACACACACACACACACACACACACACCAATTCTCATGTGAGACTGAAGCGTATTAGACTGGATAGGCACGCATGCAGTCACACCATATCCAGGATACAATACGTCTACAACGTACGTGTGTCGACACGTCATGTAAACTCACACTGATAAGGCAACACCTCAAAAACAGATCTTGTTGTCAGACACACCGGGCCGAACTAGAAGGCATAGAGCTGTCAGCTCGGATTAAATGCTGATTTTATTCAGCGCAAAGCGGACCAAAGTTGTTAATGTTCTTGTTTGATCTTTTGGCAAGTTTTCATTGTGACTCATATCAGTGACACATCAGACTCTAGGTCGCGTCAAACATATACCTGGTTATAGGAAATTCCATTTGTAGTATCTATGTATCAATGTATGTATGTATATATGTGTGTATGTTTGTATGTATGTATATGTTTGTATGTATGTATGCATGCATGCATGTATGTATGCCTGTCTGTCTGTCTGTCTGTCGGTATGTATGTATCTATCTGTCAGTCTTTTTCTCTAGCCGTCATCTATCTGTCTCTCTATCAGTCTGTCTATCTATCTGTCTGTCTGTCAGTCTATCTAACTATCTATTCATCTATCTATAACGAAAACAAGAACAACCTCACTAATGACTGAAAACAAAAATAGCCAAAGACGCAAAGCACTTCTCGTGTAGAAGTAATTACCATTAACCAACCAACCAACCAACCAACCAACCAACCAGCCAACCAACCAACCAAACAAGCAAGCAACAAAGGAAAGCTCTTCTCGATTTACATAACTCGGTTACAGTTGTAAACTCGGTGGCAGTGAACAGACCAAAATACAACACACACACACACACACACACACACACACACACACACAAAACACACACACACACACACACACACAACACAACCACACACACACACACACACACACACACACACACACACACACACACACACACACCGTTCAAAGTTACTCCTATCTGAACACAAAATAAGAAACAAGACAAGTGAAGTTCTGACAAATATCTTCAGACGTTACAAATAACAGACATAAATCATGCCCAAAACAGTACCTCCTCCCTCCCTCCCCCTCCTCTCTCCTTCTCTCTCTCCTCTCTCTCTCTCTCTCTCCCCTTCCCCTCCTCAACTCAGTATGAAAATGCAGTCTGTTTCAATAACCGATTCCAGTGTGATTTTAATTTTTTTTCCTGACAGTGACAATGTTTTTTCCCCCTGCAAATGAGCCCCACAGCGGTTCCAGAATGATTAATAACTGTTGTATCAAACAGGACGAGAAGAGGTGAACGACCTACCAGTGGTTACGGAAGCAATTAACTGAGGTCTTGGGGGGGGGGGGGGGGGGGGGGGGGGGGGGGGGGGAGGAGGGGGAGGGGGGGGGGGGTAGTTGACCGAATTCGACGTATCGTTCGCCTGATCAAACAAGAGACAGACAGGAAAACCACAGACAATGTAGAGCACGCCTCTCTCTCTGTCTCTCCCTCTCTCTCTCTCTCTCTCTCTCTCTCTGACTCAGCGGCTTTGTAATCACTTCCTCTTCCAAACCAACCAACACAATTCACAGCTGTCTTTGACGCGTACAGATGGGTCAGGAAGGAAATCTTCTCTAAATTACGCACCGCTTCCCCCCCCCCCTCCCCCCTCCCCATGTACACTAGATATTGACGTTCTTTTCTTTTCATTGGTGGATCGAAAGAGCAGCATTATCATCTTGCAAACCCAAAGCGAGCGAGGATGTGATAAGTCTTTTATGACATCGGTCCCGTCAGAGGAAGCCATTATGCCCATGTTCACGTAACCTTGAGGATTACGAGAATGGCGTTGGCAGTCTCCATCAATCAAGAAACGTTACTATTTATGGGTGAATCAAAAACGAGGTTCATCATTAGAAAATGTCCCGGTCCTGACGTCTATCCCTTTAGGTCAGAGTTCGGGGGTTACCCGCAAAGGTCAAGTAGTAACAACAAAGTTTGAACAGATGAAAATCGCCCTGGCTCTGAGAAGAAAAAAGAAATCAAATGTGGAATAAAAAATGATGATTTTATCCTGGAACTGGGGGGTCAGTAAATTAGTTCAATGCCATATGTCAGCACCAATAGCAGACTGATGCAGGACTTGTGGACTCCTTGTGTGGTTCATTG
>CM065720.1:12544648-12547148 GCA_033310375.1 Conus canariensis
CTCTCTCCCTCGCCGCGCACGGCGCGCGCGCGCGCGCGCCACACACCCCACACACACACACACACACACACAACACAACACACTCTTCCGCTAGTCTCGCACACTTGTCACACCGCTTCAACCATTGCCTCACTGTTGCTGGTTCGGGTGACTGCACAGAATAATGGGTCTGTACCCAAGGATACGCTCCACAAGACTGGAGGTTTGACAGGGCACTGCACTCGCTGTCCCCGCATGACTGCACACCATCAATAATCCAGTCCAAGACACAGAATGGGAGGAAACGGCGCACTCAGCAGGAGCGGTATCATACTTAATCATGAATTCTGAGTGTCCAAAAAAATATCTGGGGCGGAATATCATTATGAAAAGAAAATATCTAGTAGCGTATTTATTCATCGATCTATCCGTCTATTCACTCGTCCACCCACCCATCCATGCACCATCCATCCATCCATCTATCCATTCATCCATCCACCATACATCCACCCATTTACTCATCCATCCATCCATCCACCAACCATTTACATCATCCACCACACCACCCACCACCGCCCAACCATCCACCCACCCATCCATCCATCCACCCACCCATCCATCCATCCCACCCACCACCACATCCATCCACCCACCCACCCATCCATCCATCCATCTATCCACCCACTCATCCATCCATCCATCCACCCACCCACCCATCTATCCGCCCACCCACCCATCCATCCACCCACCCACCTATCCGCCCACCCATCCATCCATCCACCCACCCATCCATCTATCTATCCACCCATCCATCCACTCACTCACCCATCCATCCATCCACTCATCCATCTATCCACCCATCTATCCACCCATCCATCCATGCATCAAGACGTGTTTCCATTTGTCTTTCCTTCTTTCTTTTTCTTTCCTGCCAGGTAGTCATCATATTTCGTCAACCACTTGTTTCTTTGATTCTATCTTTCTTTCTTTGCTTTTTGTTTCATTCTTCCTTCCTTCCTTCCTTTCTGTTTGCCAGTCTGCCTTTATTCTGTCCCCTTTTGCCATTATGAATGCATAATTGTCACCTCTCTCTCTCTCTCTCTCTCTCTCTCTCTCTTTTCTTCTCTCTCTCACACACACACATACACACACTCACTCACTCACACACACACACACACACACACACACACACTCACTCACTCACTCACTCACTCACACGCACATACATACACACACGCACGCACACACACACACACACACACACACACACACACACACACACACACACACACACGCAGAGAAAGAGAAAAGGTGGGGAGAGAGAGAGAGAGAGAGAGAGAGAGAGAGAGGAGAGAGAGAGAGAGAGAGCGAGTGAAGGAGACAAAGACAGAGAGAGGGAGATAGACAGACAAACAGATGGAGAGAGAGAGAGAGAGAGAGAGAGAGTTAGACAGACGGACAGACAGACAGACAGACAGACAGACAGCTGACAGAGACACAGAGAGACAGACAGACAGACAAAGAGCCACAGAGAGAGAGAGAGAGAGAGAGAGAGAGAGAGAGAGAGAGAGAGAGCACTGACAAAATCTGCTGGGCATGATTATGGTAATAAAGGTGAGGGGAGTGCACACATGTACATCAAAGCGTTGACACTGAGGTGAAAATTTGCAGAATGTGCAGAATGGCCACGCATGATCAGTCAACCTTGTCCACCCTTACACACACACACACGCACACGCACACACACACACACACATTATGCGCGCGCTCATGCACCCCTCCCTCCCTACACACACACACACCACACACACACACACACACACACACACACTACCGATGTGAACTGAGACAGAATCAACTAAGCACACACAAATATATACACATACAGCTATACACACACATCTATACACACACAGCTATACACACACAGATACACATACACACGATCATGACATCGACGAACGATCGTAAAACTGAGATTGGGACAGTGAGAGACGGACAGACACAGGACAAACAAACAAACAAACAATGAAGCACCAACTCATGTTTCGTTAAAGGAAAAATAATCAAAAAAAAAAAAAAAAAAAAGAACGATTTGTGTTTCTATCCCGCCGACAACAAACAGGAAACAAAGCAAAAAAAACCAAACCAAAACAAAACAAAACAACACACACACACACACACACACACACACACACACACACACACACACACACACACTACCTTAAAAACATCACCATATAATTACCACTACATGCCGGAAACCCAAACAGAAAATAAAACAAAATAAATAAAAAATGTAAAAAAAAAAAAAGAAAAAAAAAAGAAAGATCACAACAGAAAATGGAAATAAAGGAAATCAGCCCGACACGACGAGCCAAGACAAAGGAGGGGGGGGAGGGGGAGTGGGGGGGGAGGGGGGGAGTGGGGGAGTGGGGGGGGTGGGGGGGTGGGGGGGTGGGGAGGGGACACGAGTACTTGGCCATGAATCACTGCTAAAATATACTGTTGGATGTCAGCA
>CM065720.1:12554648-12573380 GCA_033310375.1 Conus canariensis
GAGTTCGGTCCCTTCACCCGGACGGCCGGGGAAAGTTCGGTTTGTACGATCGGCAAAATTACGGCTCTCATCACACCGGGTCAGGCCGGGTGCACTATGCACGGCTTAGGCCGTCGCCATTAAGTTGGAAAAGAGATGAACCGGAGCAAGGTTTTTTTTTGTTGTTTTTATGTTTTTTGTTTTTTCTCTTTCGGACGGGCGGCGCAGGCGTACGGCCGAGTCCGGGTCCACTATACACAACAGCCGAACTCTTTCACAGCCTGTGCCAAACTGTGTGGATGTTTACAGGAAGCGAAGCGTGTGTGCCCCAAGGCTGGGTGCTGGCGAGCAGTTCTTCTCGCTTTCCTTAGGCATGAAGATGTACCACAGCAGAGATTATCCAAGTCAATTTTAAGCATTTCTATCATCAGCCCTCCGCACATGCTTTTTAACTGCCAGATTTTGAATATGCAGGAGCCCTCCGCACATGCTTTTTAACTGCCAGATTTTGAATATACAGGAGCCCTCCGCACATGCTTTTTAACTGCCAGATTTTGAATATACAGGAGCCCTCCGCACATGCTTTTTAACTGCCAGATTTTGAATATACAGGAGCCCTCCGCACATGCTTTTTAACTGCCAGATTTTGAATATGCAGGAGCCCTCCGCACATGCTTTTTAACTGCCAGATTTTGAATATGCAGGAGCCCTCCGCACATGCTTTTTAACTGCCAGATTTTGAATATACAGGAGCCCTCCGCACATGCTTTTTAACTGCCAGATTTTGAATATACAGGAGCCCTCCGCACATGCTTTTTAACTGCCAGATTTTGAATATACAGGAGCCCTCCGCACATGCTTTTTAACTGCCAGATTTTGAATATACAGGAGCCCTCCGCACATGCTTTTTAACTGCCAGATTTTGAATATACAGGAGCCCTCCGCACATGCTTTTTAACTGCCAGATTTTGAATATACAGGAGCCCTCCGCACATGCTTTTTAACTGCCAGATTTTGAATATACAGGAGCCCTCCGCACATGCTTTTTAACTGCCAGATTTGAATATACAGGAGCCCTCCGCACATGCTTTTTAACTGCCAGATTTTGAATATACAGGAGCCCTCCGCACATGCTTTTTAACTGCCAGATTTTGAATATACAGGAGCCCGCAGCTTTTAACTGCGATTTGAATATCAGGAGCCTCCGCACATGCTTTTTAACTGCCAGATTTTGAATATACGACCGCACAGCTTTACTGCCAATTTTGATTACAGGAGCCCTCCGCACATGCTTTTTAACTGCACAGATTTTTTATACGACAATGTATGACTCTTCCCTTCTGCTCTCCTCCTTCATTTTGTCCTGGCCACCATCCTACAGTGCGACGCACAGAGAGAGAGAGAGAGAGAGAGAGAGAGAGAGAGAGGAGAGAGAGAGGAGAGAGAGAGGGAGGGAGAGAGAGAGAGAGAGAGAGAGAGAGAGAGAGAGAGAGAGAGGGAGGGAGGGAGAGGAGGGAGGGAAGGATAAGCAGTGCATTTTAGACAATAGATCATCTGCTGATTTTCTGTTATACAATCAACCTCTTAAAGTGTATAGGGGACTGGGCGAAGTATATTGAAGAGTTCCATTGGCTTTCTACTATAATAATTGGTTTTAAATTTTGCGATTATTTGATATTGGAATGGAGTGTAGTATACTCTTATATGTATAGATAGGCGTATTTGTACGTGTGCATATATATTTTCTTTACGCTCTCTCTCTCTCTCTCTCTCTCTCTCTCTCTCTCTCTCTCTCTCTCGTCTTTTCTGTGTGTGTGCATGTGTGTGTGTGTGTGTGTGTGTGTGTGTGTGTGTGTAGATAGATGTAGAGAGAGAGAGAGAGAGAGAGAGAGAGAGAGAGAGAGAGAGAGAGAGAGAGAGAGAGAGAGAGAGAGCCTGTGTTACCCTTTTTTTCCCCCGTGTAATATCACTAATTATGGTGAAAACACGTTAAACAGAAGACTCATTTATTCCTCTTGCGGTTGCTTCGTTACACCAGTTATCAAAAAAAAAAAAAAAAAAAAAAAAAGAGAAAATAAAGCGCCTTATGTTTGTCCACCCCATACAGAAGACGTGCACATCGGCAGCAGAGCATGTTATGGTACATATTTAAAATAGGCGTGTAACGTTGTGAAAAAGTTCAATGTCGGCGCGTATCCTGATCAACAGGTGGATTCTGTTTTTCTTTTTCTTTTTTTCATCTTAAAAAAAAACAAACTGGAAGAGAGAGAGAGAGAGAGAGAGAGAGGAGGGGGAGAGAGAGAGAGAGAGAGAGAGAGAGAGAGAGAGAGAGAGAGAGAGTGTGCGTGTGTGTGTGAATATGTGTGTGTGTGCGTGCGTGCGTGCGTGCGTGTGTGTGTGTTGTGTGTTGTGTGTGTGTGTGTGTGTGTGTGTGTGTGTGTGGTGTGTGTGTGTGTGTGAATTTTCAACAGAAAATAATACATGAAAAAAAAAGAAGTCAGACTTATTTGATGAAAGGGGTGGGTGGGTGGACATTTATTGAGTAACTACTCAATAAATACTTACACTCAGAAAAAAAAGACAACTGATTTCCACCCCGTGGTGCAAACCAGCACCGCCCAGTTAGAGAGAACAGACATTATTCAGAACTACTGGAGACCCTGAGACAAACAAACAAACAATACAATACAAATACTGCACGAACTGCACCAGGTGAACACTGTCCTTGTTTTGTTGAACTTCCTTCACACTTCGCTCCCACCTCCCCCCCCCCCTCCCACCCCGCATCCCCCCTCCCCCACCCCCTCACCTCCATCCCCATCCACTAACACAAACACGCACACGCGCGCGTGATTTTGCATTAGCGTTGCTGTGTTGCATTAAAAATATAGGAGAGAGCTGCTTGTGTGTGTGTGTGTGTGTGTGTGTGTGTGTGTGTGTGTGTGTGTGTGTGTGTGTGTGTGGTGTGTTTTGCTTGTTTGTTTGTTCCACCCCAAGATGTTTCGGAACAACTGTACTCTTCATGACGGTATGTTGACTTCTTCATTCTGTCGTGGCCACAGTGATACAGTACGACGCACAGAGAGAGAGAGAGAGAGAGAGGGGGGGGGGGTGGGAGGAAGGAGAGAGAGCGAGCGAGCGAGCGAGAGAGAGAGGGAGAGAGAGAGAGAGACAGGGAGGGAGGGAAGGAAGGAAGGAGAGAGAGAGAGAGAGAGAGAGAGAGAGAGAGAGAGAGACAGACAGACAGACAGAGAGAGGGAGGCAGACAGACAGACAGACAGACAGAGAGAGAGAAAGAGAAAGAGACAGAGACAGAGACAGGAACAGAGACAGAGACAGAGACGGACAGGGAGACACAGAGAGAGGCGGGAAGGGGAGAGATGGCAATGAAGGGATCATTTTCAATATAATCCATGAATCTACATAATCATAACAATCAAAGCAAACACTGTAAATGACACGAGAGAAACAACACACACACCACACACACACACACACACACACACACACACACACACCAAGGGCACACACACACAAACCAAGGACACACACAACACACACACACACACACACACACACACACACCCCCACACACACACACAAATCAAGGACGTCATAAATACATGTGCTCCGTTGCAGCAGAATCCATTGACGTCATATCAAAAGTGATCTGTCACAGCAGACGTTAATGTAACTCACAACAATGTTCGAGAGGAGATGTTTTGCCATCTTTCAGATTGGAAACGTGTCAATTGATGTACAGTCAATGCGGAAAGTTGTATCTGGCTTTTGGTGTGTGTTTCAGTTCTTTTACAAAACGTTTTTTTTATTTTTATTTTTAAATTTTTTCTCCTTCGGAACAAAAAGATCGTTCAGTTTTGAGGCATGTATTTTTTTCGTGTTTATAAACGTCTTCTTTCTTTCTGCGTACGCAGGCTGATACTTCTGCGGACACTCCCTGTATAGACAGGCAGCGGAGTTTTGTGTGTATGACCGTTTTTTTTATTCCGCCATTAAGGCAGCCATACTCCATCTTCGGGGAGGTGCATGCTATATGTAACGTGTCATCCATACCAACGGCCAAACTGGCCTTCTCTTCCGAAAGTTGCTGATGGGATTTGACGTGTGTGCAAGATGTTGTGCGCGCGTTCACACACGGAACCTCGGTTTATAGTCTCATTCGAAACGTGATACCTTTTTTTTTTTTCATTTGTTTATTTGCTTAAAAGAAAAACTCGTCAAGTTGGATTCTTGTTTCAGTTTCTTAAAAAATGAAATGGATTTGTTGTTTATGTATTTTTTTTTTTTTTTTTTTTTTTTAATGACTAATTAGGATGTCACGGTCGCTAAGCCGGACGGCCCTACCACCCCTACCCACGCCTATCACACCCTAGGTCAGACAACACAGCACACTAACACAGTTTTACAATCACGCACGCTTCTTTATTTCACACACACTCCATGGCGCCACCACTCACGCACATCCACAACTGCACACAAGTATCCCAATTCCCGCTGACTCACCCTACTCTACTATAAAGACCTGGAAGACTCTAACCTAACCTAAAACACCAGTTGCGGTATATCACTGTGACCTGGGGACACAGCGATAGCCCGCACACGTGGTGACTAACTACTAGGGACAAGGATTTACCAAAGGGACTCTAATCTCTTAACGACCGCTACCACCCACACCTCTCCCCAGGACTCACCCTTCTCTTTTAACCGGGACCACTACCAAACTGGTCGCTGCGTCCCTAAGGGAGGCAACGACAAGTACCCTACACTGTGCCGGCCACTACGTCCTAAAAGGAGGCAGTAGCTAACACCCCTAACCCTACTACCTAACGCTACACCCCTTCTATCACAAACATGGGACAACCCATCCCGGCCCGGAAAGCTCCAGTCCTCGGCGCTGTACGTGGCCCCTCACAGGCTGACACCTCCCCGGAAGACTCTGCACCCCGGCGCTGTCCGTGGCTCCTCCGCGGGCCGACACCCTCCCCGAAGACCCTGCACCCCGGCGCTGACCGTGGCCTCCCGCAGTCTGACTCCTCCCCGCGATGGGCACGACACCCAACGCACACACACCAGACGCCCTCTCGACGGGTCCGGGGCTCGTAGGACGCCTCCTCCTCTGAAGGCCCCGTCGGACACTGAGGGTAAAAAAAAGGCCTGGTGCAGCGCCCTCTCACAGGACGCCTGAACAGGGAAGAGGAACCAGTGCCGGAGAACTCCCGGAAGAGCACCGGTAGCTGGAGGAGAGCTGCCCCACAGAAGGCAGCCGGCCTGGGTGGTCTCCCTCTCCCGGGAAAACAACAGGTACTGGAAAGCGCCGCTCACCTGCCGGCACGCGGCAGTAGACTGCGGTGATCTGGCCCCAGCCTCAGGACGGAACAGGATACCTGCTGACACAACTGTAGGCCACTACTGTAGTGTTGCTACTACCCGAGTCATCAAGGCACATAGGCTACTTGGTAAAGCTTTAACTCTCCATCTCCCTTGCCTACTTCCCACTCGGGCATGAGAGTGACCCCTTGAATTTCGAATACACCCCCCAACCCATTACTCACTTTGGGGTTATCAGACCCATTTCCTGCCAACCCTTACAACAGCAGTAAAACAATATTCTCTCTGAGCCAATCCACGCTATTACATATGAAATTATGAATCACACCCAATTCTCGGAGAAATAAACCAATCTAAGCGATCCAACACGGACTCCATGGGCCCCCTTAGGACATACTAAATAATCTAGGAAATGGCCAATTTCACAAGGAAATGTCTCCACACAATAACCAGTAGTAATACACATCTCTCAGAGAAAAAAAAAACATCAATTTTTAGCGGTTCACAGTTCCAGCATGTTCACACAAGAGAATCGGCTCGCAGCCACAATCCTTCACATTATTACCCCTCTTTGCCCTGTCAATTATCATATATCAAAAACATGATTTGTTCGCCAAAATTTCCATCCAGCACATCACTCCCATGTCATCTCTTGTCAGATAACCCAGTGGTTAATCCTTGTTATGCCAACACAACCACACTTCATACAATATTACATGCTGCACATCATCCGTTTTTATCTTATCAACTGCTAAGCTACTCGCCTTAAACTTTACCTTTCCCTTCTCTCTGCTTACTAAAATTCATAACTGGGTTG
Source organism: Conus canariensis (assembly GCA_033310375.1). Lineage (NCBI taxonomy): Eukaryota > Metazoa > Mollusca > Gastropoda > Neogastropoda > Conidae > Conus > Conus canariensis. The sequence continues at coordinate 12,560,794 of CM065720.1, forward strand.
CCTCCCCACAACCTAAGATATCTTTCTCCAACCCCGTTCTGTCACAAATACATACATCCCTGCACGTGTGACGACTGTCACTTTCTTACAAAACTTCTAACCATATGGACTCACTGTCCTGTACCAAATGCGAACGTCACAGATACAGTCCGCACGCGCACGACACCCGCGTCGAGAACCCTGACTCGTAACGAAAGTGAAAAGACACCAATATAAGTTGAATGGTTACGACCGTACCCCAGTGTAAACCACTCGACCACAAATTGGCCTTAGCCCTACTACACAGTTAACCGATTCCAATGCTGTGCAGGTCAACTACGAAATCGTAAATCTATTTCAACGAACTATTATTATTTATGACTGAAATTGAGCACAATCCCTTTATGATTCACGCAGACACATCCGCACCTGACTCATATTATGATCCTCAACAAAAAGCAACCTCGTATTACCTTCTCATTGAACACACGGAAATTAACCTAGACAAACCACAAACAATATCTACATCACCGCCCATCAACGGTTATTATATCGAACCCACATTGTCTAGCCAAACTGTCACATGACAATCGAACTCAGGAACCACTATGTACACTACTTACAGAATATACCGAAAAGAGGTAACAACACAAACCGGCTGACAACAAATTCCAATCACGGAACCAAGACAACATCATACCAGACAACCAGTATACGCAACGAACACCATACAACTAATCCCAACCTGAGACAACTACAGTACAACTCGCCATAATACAAGACAACACAACGAACTACAGCACAACGAACCTAACAGATCACCAACCTGGACATACAGACGATCAACCACACCAGTTCTGCAACTGGCTGATAGTGGCTGCCAACAAGGACGACACCGACTCAGCACAGGCCAAGGGCACCCAAACCCGACGAGGACCTGGCACTAACTATATGACTCGAAGTCACTCTTCAAAAACTACCGGCGCTGCCGCCGCACCTACAAGGAGTACGTCCACTCCGACGAACACCAGGGACCGAAGTGAAGCTACCCCAACGCATTCTGCCCTGGTCGGAATCAAGCGAACTCTACTCACCACACAAAACAACGATTGGTCAGAGCAGTGTATCCCTCCGCAGAGCTGACACGCCTGACCAACGGACTAGTTGTTGCTCGTGCAACAACACGACAATTTACCACAACAACTCACAGACGTGACAACACAACAGCCGATATCCTGCCCCGCCTTCTCTGGTGTAGAACCAAAGTAATAAAAGGGTAACAGTCGGGAACGAAACCAACTTCCTCCTACCACTCCCTCAACAAATGAAGACTGGAAGGCAAAAATACTGTATGTCCTACTTCACCTGCCCCCTACCTAGCCTAACCTTACTACCTAACCCTGAGGAACTTAGCCTAACCCCAGCTAACTAAACCCCAGTCTTACCCCGCGCGCGCGCACGCACACACACACACACACACACACACACACACACACACACACACACACACACACACACACACACTCGCACGCATACGCGCACACGCTCTATATCTTGAATCCACACCACTCTTAAACACGTGGACGTACTAGTTTAGTACCCGCCGATCGGTGACACACCCCCCTGCCTAAGTTTTTAACTACAGGTTAAAACCAACAACAACTTTTCACTCGATCGGCGTTTTGGCCACACCCTACCTATAACAATCCAATTCTCTATCACTCATTCTGTCCTACTGTTACTTTTGATGCACTCCAAAACTTCCATCCCAACAACATCAACCTTTAAATACATCAACAACCACAGGTTACATTAATCAACCTGGACTAACTCTGCCTCACACGACCTTAACGCAGGCACTTATGGGCAGCCGTTACACTACGCACTACATATCAATTTCATAACCGAGGCTGCTCTGGCTATGCACGACCGCTGTGCGACACGTGCTACAAACACCACACCCTCAGTAACACTTGCTACGTCATTCTCTTCCCATGACACATGCATAGCTTCAATAATGTCAACCTCCCACGACACAGGTTAACGGAACCCTCAGGTTCCTCTCTCTCTCTCTCTCTCTCTCTCTCTCTCTCTCTCTCTCTCTCTCTCTTTCTCTACGGCAAGCGACTCAAGAAGTCTGCCGCCACATTGTCCTTTCCAGACACTGCCTGCACCGTAAACTGAAATGGCTGCAGCTGCAGAGCCCACCTTGTGATCCTCCCACTAGCAGACTTCATCTTTTCCAAGTATTGGAGTGGGGAATGATCTGTCTGGACAATAAAGGGGGTCCCATACAAATACACCTGGAACTTTTGTATTCCCCACACCACTGCCAGACACTCCTTCTCTACTATAGGGTAATTCTGCTCTGCAGGGCTTAATTTTCTACTGGCGCATGCTTCAGGGCGCATCTCTTCAGGGTACTGCTGACAGAGCATAGCTCCCACTCCCACTTCTGACGCATCAGTCTGGAGCACAAATGTCAACCCGGGCACCGGCAGGTTACAGACGGGAGGTTGGCAGAAATGCTGCTTCAAAGCTTGGAACGCACGTTCGCACTCGTCGTCCCATTTCACCTGCCTGGTTGTTCCTTAGTGAGATCAGTAAGGGGCTTGGCAATGTCAGCAAACCGGGGCACAAATTTCCTGTAGTACCCCACTAGTCCCAGGAATCCCCGCACTTGTCGTTTGGTCTCAGGCCTAGGCGCATCCAAAATACGGATCATTTTATTCTGCTCAGGCCATATCTTCCCTGCACCTATCCTGTGCCCTAAGTAGGTGATTTCCCTTCCTCCCAGCTCACACTTTGAAGGCCGGGCTGACAAAGAACATTCCTTGAGTCTCTGGAAAACACGCCTGAGAACCTCTATATGGCTGTCCTGATCAACTGTGGCCACCAGGATGTCATCAATGAAATTATCGACATCTGGGCTCTCAAGTGGCTGCAATAGCTTTCTCATCATGCGCGTGAACACTGCCCCTGAGGTACACAGTCCAAATGGCATAACCTTCCACTGGAATTGTCCTTCCGGTGTAGCAAAAGCAGTCTTCGCGCGGTCCTCTCTACTCATCGGGATCTGCCAATACCCCTTAGCGAGGTCGATCTTACTGAACACCTTCTCTCCAAGCTTGGCGAACAGGTACTCGATATCCGGCATGGGTTCAGCATCGAACTGTACGATGTGATTCAACCTCCTGAAGTCCACACAAAACCTGATCTTCCCATCCTTCTTCTTAACTAGTACGATGGGTGAGCAGTATGGCGACGTCGATGGCTCAATCGCACCCATCCTGATCATGGCTTTGACCTCCTCCTTAACTGTCTCTCGTTGCACAAAAGGCACTGGGTATGGCTTCGACCTGATAGGGCTGTCTGACGTCAACTTGATGCCGCACGTTTCTAGGTTTGTGCATGAGGGCACATCAGTCAGTACTTCCTTGAATTCGGCCACTAACTCGTGCAACTTCCTAGTAAAGTGCTGGTCTTCAGTAAGTACTACCACATCTTTAGGGCCTTCTGTGGCCTCCAAGGGAATGGTAGGAATGTCCTTGCTCATCAAGGGAGTTACTGTTTCCTCTTCAGGCTCCTCCGGCACAACAACCGCAGCTACCGAGGCTGTTGGATTTGCAGCGCGCTCGATGAATGATTTTAGTAGGTTTGCGGGGAAAAATCTTCGTTTTCCCCCCCCACTGTATGACGTTCGCCCCCCCACCCTTTTATGTTTCCCCCCCCCCATTTTAAGTTCTGTTTCGGAAAAATAAATTGAAAAACTTCCCCAAGAAATTTTGGGGGGCCCCCCCAAAAAAAAATTTGGGTGTCCTATCCTGCCTTGCCACCCTTTTCCATAGCTCATTTTTTTGCCTAAAGGAAAACGTTTTTCCCGGTGGGTCTTTTTCCCCGGTTTTAAACCCAAAAATTTTAAAACTGCACCCCCGCCCCTTCCTTAACTAAAACCGAAAACCATCCTTTATTGGTTTAGCAAACACGGTGACCACCCCCCAAATTTTGGTTTTTAATTTTACGGGGGGAAAAAAACCCCCCAAAAGTCCCAAAAAGGGGCCCCCCAAAAACCATTAAAGGGGGGAGGTGGGGGTTTCAGCCCCGGGGCTTTGGGGTCCTCCGAATGCTTCCCATAAAGGGTTTCCCCTTGGGTAGTATACCCCCGGGGGGGCCCCCGGGGTTTCTGAAAATTTGCGTCTTGCCCCGTCATGTTTTTTTGGAGAACCTTCCATTTTTAAAAGGGTCACCACACTTACCCTTTTTTTGGGGATCGGAAAAGGGGGGCCCGAGCCAACCCCAAAAACCCGTGGGTGGTCAGGGGCTTGGGGGGAAAAATTTGGGGCCCCTTTTTTCCCCTTTCCCCATTTTGCTCCCAGGGAAAAAATGGCAACCAAAATTTCGTGCTCCCTAAAAAAAGGGGGGGGCCCCCAAAATCCCCCTTTTTTAAAAGCCCGAAATTTTTTACTGGGGGGCTTATAACCCCTTTTTTAAAGGGGGGAAAACCGTTAAAAACTTTTTTAGCCGGGGCCCTAAAACCCCCCGGGGGACCTTTCAAATTTTGGGACCATCGTAAAACGGGGTTAATCTTGCTTCCCACGCAAAAAAACCCCCCGGGTTTTTCCCCGGTCCGCATTTTTTGGGGGGGGGGTTTTTCAAATGATTCCCGGGGGCTTTGGGGGGGGTTTTTTTTCCCCCCCCGGGGTTCCCCGGGGGGGAGAAAATTCCCGGGGCAAAGGAAAAGGTCCAACCCGGGACCACCCTTTGGGGGGAAAATGTTTCCCAGGGGGTTTTTTTAAAAATCAATTTGCCAAAATGGGATTCCCCAACTCATCCCCAAAAAAACCCCAAAAAAGGTTACCAAAATTTTGGGGGTTTTCTTTTCCTTTTAAATTGGGGAAAAACCCATTGACTGGGTTGTGGGGTTTCCAAACCCTTTGGCCCCCCGGGGAATTTTATTTTTTTTTTTAAAATGGGGTCCACCTGGGGGGAAAAATGGAAATATTTAAAATTAAGTTTTAGATAAAAAACCCAAATAGATTAAAACCCAAAAAAATTTTTTAAAAACCCCCAAAACAAATTACTTTCCCCAAAATTTATAAAAAAAAACATTTTTTATAAAAAATTTCCCTTTTAAAAAAAAAAAAAAAAGTTTACAAATTCAAAAAAAAAATTAAAAATCACGGGGGAAAAAAAAACCTTTAACACTAAAAGACTTTTGTAAAAAATATTATTTTAAAAAAAAGGGGTAACCCAAAAAACCCCAGGGGGGGTTTCCCCCAGACCAATGGGTTTTTTTGGGGGCCCCAATATTAACCGTAAAAAAACCCAAAACCCTTTTTTACCCCCCCACCAAAAAGGATTTTTAAAAATCTGGGCAAATTTTAAAAAATTTTTATATGATTTAAATTAAAACCCATTCCTCGCCATTTTTACGCCCATACAAACAGTTTTAAATGAGTAGATCGAGTGAGGAACAAACTGAATGGCCTCCGGGAAAAGACTTGCACCGAGATTTGTTTGGCTGTTTGGGGCCCCCCCGATTACCATAGATTCCCTTGGCGGGGGGCCCCCAAGAAAATTTAATTTTCCCCAAGGGGGAAAAAACCGGGTTTTAAAAAATCATGAAAATCGCCAAAACTGGTTTTAAATTTTTGTCGTGGCCCGACAACCGACAATAAAACCGAAAAAAAAAGGGGAAACTTCTGTCTGCCCCTGCACCGCAATGGGGCCGATTTAAACCCCATTTTTCAGCGTAAAAACAGCGCCAAAACCCGAAATTTTTTTAAAAATGTGGGGTCTGAAAATTGTTTTTCACAACAATGGCAGCTGCACCCCCCCCCTTTTTTTAAAACCCCCTCTGTAAAAATCTTGATAAAATTTGATAAAGTTCACATTGCCCAAGAAAAAGTTTTTTATATCCCAGATTGGGGGACCCCCTTTTTAAAATTTTAGTTAAATAAAAATTAATCTCTGGTTGGGGATTTCCCCGGGGGGTACATCTCGTAATGGGGTCATCAACACTTTAAGGTCAAGCCAGCGGGGCCCCAAAAGGGGGCAAAAATCGAATACCCAGGGGGGGAATCTCATTTGGTTTTGTCATATTTGGCTCAAAAAACCGGGGGTTCATGAAATACCCAAGGCAGGGTTTTCGGGATTAGCCCTCTTTTTTCAGTAGTAATTATGGAAAAACAAACCCCCCCTTGCCCAAAGGGGGGGGTTTACCCAAATTAACATACAAACTCTCTTTTGGAGGGGTGCGAATGCTCCCAGAGCAATCCGAGCCCCCGATGATAAATTTTTGGAAAAAAAAAGGGGGTTTGGGTAAGATTTGTGCAAAACCCCTTTTCCCACCCCAAAAATTTGCTTTGGTCTCACCAAGCCCGTACAATCGCAAAAAAAATTGCTTGTCCCCCCAATCAGTGGACTAAAAACCCCTTTAAAAATTCAACCGATGGCAAATTTTTAATGAAATTAAATTTTGGGGGCAAAAAAAAAGTTTTTAAAAAAAAAAACCCCCAAAAAAATTTCACTTTTTTGGGAAAAATTTAAATTTCTTTTTTTAGATGTTTCGGGGTTTTAGACCTGAATCTTTTCCTATGGAAATGAAAAAAACTGGGGCTTAGTTTTAAAAATTAAACCCCTTTTTGTAACCCACGCGAAAACATTAAAACCAACTGAAGTTTCGCCAAACTCAGCCAAATTTTTTTCCCCCTTTGGGGAGGGGGAGAAGTCATCAACAAAAAAGGGACTTATAAAATTCCCCAAAATTTTTTAACTGCTGGAGGGTTTTTTAATTTTTAAGGGAACAGGGGGAAAGGAGTACCCCGGGGAAAACCCCCCCTGTCAAAAGGATCCCAAAAGGTCGAATGAGCCTAACATGAAATGCCTGTTAGACCAAAAAAATTTTCAATAAACATTTGGAAATTACCTTTTAAACAAGTGCCTTCAAATCCTGGAGAATTCCATGCCCCATGTTGTTCTAAGCTTTTTTAAAACAAAAAAAATAGAAACTACAGTTCTCCATTAATAAAACATTCCTGTTAAAAAGACTCATTGAAACGGGATCAAATAGTAGCGGTTGTTCCCAAATCCACACGGGAAAACATCTAAGGCCCCCAGCTTCTAACTGCCATAACAATCGGAAATTTCCATTTTCCCCATTTGTTTTAAATTTTTTTTTTTTTTAGTAGGCTATAGGGAAAAAGGGTGTTTTAAGTCCTAAATACTCCCAAAAGATTAACCATCGCTTAAAATTTTTGGAAAAAAATTTCTGCAAAACCCCCCAAAAATAATTAACCAAAATAAAAAAACCTTTAAAAAAAAAAAAACCTTTTAGGCTGGAAAAAATTTGAAAAAAATTTTTTATAAAATAAAAGCCCTTTTGTCAAAAATGATTTGGCTTCCCCCAAAATGGGGGTCCCTTCCCCCCAAAACCAATGTGAAACGGCCCCTTGTAACCTAAAAACATTTTTTGGCAAAAAGAAAAGGGGTTTTTAAAATGGGGTTTTTCTTTTTTTTTGATTTTCCCTTATTCCCTTGCAATAAAATGATTTTGGGCGAATTTTGGGAGGAAAAAACGCTTAAAGGTTGCACCCCTTTTTGTTTTTTTTAACCCTTTTCCTTTCTTGGCTAACCCAAAATTTTATATGTTTAAGACCCCTTTAATCAGAAAAAGAAAAATAGGGAAAATTTCTTTGATGACCAAAGGACAAAATGAAAAAAAAAATTTTTCCAGATTCCTTTCCTTTTAGTTAGAGTATAAACGGACCAAAGCCTTAAAAACCCGAAAAAGTTTAACTTTGGCCCCCCCTTTTTTGAAAACCTGAAAATTCTTTAAAAATTTATTTAAAATTCACATTGCCCAAAATTTTTTTTTATACCGGGGTCCCTTTCAAATTGAGTTTAAAAAACCGGGGGATTTGGGGGCTTCTTTTAAGGACTCTCAAAAATCTCTAGTGCCCCTGGGGCAAAAAAAACAGGGGGAAAATTTATTTCAAAAATTTTCCCGGGCAACAATATAAGGCAGTTTTTATTTAAACTGTTTTATAAAGACCAATCCTTGCCCCGAGGGGCCCCAAAAAAACCCCCCATGTTTCCCCAGGGGATCCGATTCTTGAATAATTTAATTTTTTTAAAATTTTTGGAACCTATCAAACCCCCTTTTTCTTTTGTTCACCAAAACCAAAAAATAAAAAGGGTCGCAACAGGACAAAACCTTCAAAAACCAAAGAGCAAAGGTTTTGACAATTAGAAAAAAGAAAACATAAAAACCAAAAAACCCCAAAAAATTTCCTTGGGAAATTTTTTTTGCCTTTCATTGGTTTAATGGCTTTTTTTAAAAAAAAACCCCAATAAAAAAAAATTTTGAAGTGAAAATTTTTAACCACAAAATTTTACCCCTTTCGAAATTTTTCCCGGAAGGGTGGAGAAGCTAAAAAAAAAACAAATTCCTTTTTAAAGGGCTGTTTTAACGGATAAAAAGAAATTGCCCCCGGGGCCCAATTTCCGTGGCCGAAAAGGGGGGAAAATTCTGTTAAAAAAAATTAAAAATACGGGAAAATTTTTTGAATATTTAAAGGGGAAAACCCCCCTCCTTGGAAAGTTTTTCAAACGGCTTGTTTATAACAAAGAGAAAAACCAAGAAATTTTCGTTTTTTTTTTTTTTTCCCCCTTTTTTTTTTTAAAACTTTCCTTTTTTTTTTGTGGGTTTTTTTTTTTTTTTGGAAAGGGGAAAAAGTTTCCAAAAGGGGAAAAAAAAACCGAAACCCCCAACTGTAAAAACAAAAACCAAACCCCCTTTAAAACCCCCTTAAATGTTTAAAAAAGAAAGAAGTCTTGGGTTGGGTGGTTAAAGGCTATTTCTATCAGGGCCCCTTTTCCCCGAATATCTGGCAAAAAAAGAACTTTAAAACCGGTTCTTTTTAAAAGGACAAGGGTCGAACCGAGCCCCCCTTTTATAAATTTCTAATTTTTTGCCATTTAAAAAATTTGCTTTTTATCTTAAATTGTTTCAAAACCCAAATCCTTGGGCTTCAAAATTTTTTCCCTTTTTCTAGTTTTAAAATTTGACCTTCCCTCCCCGCTGTGTTTACTTGTTAAAAAGGCCTAGCAAAAAGGGCATTTTTCTTCCCCCCGTTTCCCTTTTTTTAAACCCCCTTTTTTTACCTTTCTTTTTCCCCAAAACACTTTTGTAAAAAGAAAAAACACTTCCCCTCAAGGCAGGGGCTGAAAAACCCCTGTTGACAAAATTCCAGTTTCCCGGGGGGGGCCCCATTGCTTTTAAAAAAAAAAAAACCTACACTGATTGTTTTAAATAAAAAAAAAGGGGGAAAGCCCGGAACAAAAACCGAAGGGGCAAAATTTCCCCGTCAAAAAAGTTTCCTTTCTCAAAAACCCTTTAAAAGGGGCTTCCCAGAATCATTTAAAACCCAAAAAAAGGTTGGGGGAGGGGGTGTTAAACCACCCTGTCTTCGCACGGAGGAGCGTCAAAAAACTTCTAAGCCTTTTTTTAAAGGAAATTTTTCCCCCCCCCAATCTCTTTTAATTGGAAATTTTTTTTCCAATTTTTTGGAACCCCCCCTTTTGGAATTTTTGCGGAGGTCCCCCCTTTTAAAAATTTTGGACAAACCAAAATTTTAACTGCATTTTAAATACAATTTTTTTTCCCCCTTTTATGGGGTTCTTTTTGTTAAAAAAATTTTTCCGCCCCCCCGAAATTTCCTTCCCCGAAAAAACCCGAAACAAAGCCCGGTTGGAAAAATTTTTTTCCAGCGGTTTGCAAATTTGAAACCCCCCAAAAAGGGAAAAAGGGGTTACCCCAAAAAGGCGTTACCTTTCCCCGACCAATTCCCCTTTACAAAACTTTTTGGGGAGATGGGAAAATGAAAATTTTTAAAAGGGGGGTGTTTCATTAAGGCACTTTCTTTTAGAAAAAAAATTTTTAAAAATTCCCCCCCTTTTTAATTTTTGAAAATTTTTTCCCCCGAAACACCCCCTTTGGGGCTTTCCATTTCCTTTTCCAAAGGGGTCCGGGAAAATTTCTGGGAAAAAAAATTTTTTCAAAGCCCCCCCAAAACTTTTTTTTAAGGCCCCCAAGTAACCATTTTGATTACCCCTTTCCCCCAGTTTTGTTTGAAAAAAAGGGGTTTGGGGAATGGAAAAACCTTAAACCCCCGTTGGGGGTCGAAAAAAAGAAAGGGGTTGGGAAACATTCCCTTTCCCAGGACACCCCGGGGGCCCCCCCGCTTAAAAACCTTACACAGTTTTTTAAAAAGGGTAATAAAAAAAGGATTCGGGAGTCCCTTTTTTGACAATTAAAAATCTGTGGGGAAAAGAAAACTCCTCGAACCACTTGCAAACAGCGAACGGAGAAATCCCACAAAGGGTTCTTTTGGATCTTTTGCTTTCCCTAAAAAGGGGCTTGGGATGTGTTTTTTGGTACCCTTTCTCTTTGCCACTTTTCTTATTCTTATCTAATCTGAACTCTAAATGTCTGTCCCAAAAGGGCCCGTCCATCTCATTTTTTCTTTTTGTTAGGGGGGAGTTTTTTTAGATGTTTTAAGAAAGAAAAAGAACTTTACCCCCCTACTCCCACCCCCCATCAGTGCCCACAAGGCATGCCCCCAAGCGGGCCTCCACAAAGGGAAACACCAGGGTTTTAGTGCAGGTAACACCGGTGGGGCCCCGCCCACCCCATCCACCAGGGTCATGACCCAAATGCCGGAAAAAGGGAAAGGGGGCCACTCATGGCTTCCAGGGGCAAGCAAAAGTGGCACACGGTTTGACCCCTGCCAGCCCACATGTGAAGGCAACCCGGGTTTACAGCATGGGGGCCCCTGCTGCCCCCCGTCTAGGGGAAGTCCGGGCCAAAGTGGGTGTTGAGGGGCGCGGTCCCCTCCCTCCCTCCAACCCCCAGGGCCCTTTCCCCGAACCCCGGGGCCCCCCGCCGGTCAACAGGGGACCCGAGGCCCCAGAAAATAGAAAGTGCTAAGAAGAATTGTGAAAAAAAAGGAAAAAAATGGGAAAAAAATCCGTAAAGGGGGAAAATAGACAAAACGAAAATGCAGATTTTAAAAAAGGGGAATGTTGAAGAGAAAGCAGGTGAAAAAAACCCTGGGTAGGCAGAAAAAAACAAAAAAAACAGAGAAAAGAAACCCACTTAAAACAAAGTCCCACCCTCAAGGGGCACAAGAGGGTGACCCTGAGAACTAAAAATAAGACACCCCACCCACAGGTCCCCCAGGCAGACCCCGGTGGGGGGACATTGGCCGGAGACCCGTTTAACTTCTACATGCACGCAGGCTCGTACCGCTGCTCAGCGCATGGGCGACACAACGTAGGGACTACACGAGCTTGGGGCTGGTCACAGCAATGAACAGCGCCAACAGAATGGGGCTCAGGGCATTTCCTAGCGATGTGGCCTGGCTTCTTGCAGTTGAAACAAACTATGGTCGATCTAGGCCCTTCTGATCTCCTGTTCAGCTGCTGTAGTGCTCTGTCACTTTGTTGGGACCTCCCTGCGGGCTGGTCCCTGCTGTTTCACGTGTATTACCCAGGTTGGGTTGGTTAACTGTTCGGTCTTGTCTCGCCTTCCTCCCCAGTCTTTTGGCCTCTGCCAAAACAGTAGCTTCTGTTGCAAGTTGTTCAACAGTTTTCGGGCATGTCTTCCGGACCTCGATCGTGAACTCTGGAGACAATAGCTGATAAAAACTGTTCTTGGAACAGAGATCCTTTACGTCCTCTGCCACACTCTCATCCTTGCCCGCTGCCGCACACCAGAGGGAAAACCACCGCTTCATCCTTCCCAGCATTGGCCAAGTCTCAGCAGCGTCCTTCTTGATGCTCCTGAACTTTTCTCGGTAGGCCTCAGCATCTAGCCTAAAGTGGCTTAACAGGGCGCTCTTTATCTGATCATAGTCGCCTAACTCATCCGCACTTAACCGCATCACCGCTTCTCTAGCCTTTCCTCTCAGCAGAGACATCAGACGTGTGGGCCATGAGGTCTGCTCCACTTGCACATCTGGGCTACACGCTCAAATTGGGCGATGAAAGCGTCCACGTCGTCGTTCTCTCCCAACGGCTCAAGGTGGACATGCTTCGTTTCCTCCACCTCAATCAAACGTTTCCTATGCGCTGCTTCATCTAAGGCCTGCCCTCTCCTGTATCAGTATCTCTCGCTCCTTGCCTCTAACTTGGCTTGCCGTGTCTGAGCTTCTATTTCCCTTATCGCCGTTTCTTCCTCCATCTTCTTCCTCTGCAGTTCCAGTTCCATCTGTCTCGTGCTTTCTCGTCTTCATCCTTCCGCTTTAACCTTTCCCTCTCCTCTTCGATCTTCTTCTGCTTCATTTCTAGCTCCCTCTGCTTCATCCTAGCTCCCTTTGCCTATCAGCTTTCTCCTCTTCTATCTTCCTCTGCTGCATCTAGCTCCCTCTGCCTAGCAGCCTTCTCTTCAATCTGCGTCCGCTGCATTTCCAGCTCCCTCTCATCCTTCATCTTCTGCCTCACTTTCTCCTCCATCCGGATGCTCCAATTCTGCTCTCTCGCGTCTTCTCAACCCTCATTACGTACTGAGTCTGTGACGAACTTGGCGATGTTCCCCCCATCCCAAA
>CM065720.1:12573480-12578480 GCA_033310375.1 Conus canariensis
GGACCTCCCTGCGGGCTGGCTCCCTGCTGTTTCACGTGTATTACCCAGGTTGGGTTGGTTAACTGTTCGGTCTTGTCTCGCCTTCCTCCCCAGTCTTTTGGCCTCTGCCAAAACAGTAGCTTCTGTTGCAAGTTGTTCAACAGTTTTCGGGCATGTCTTCCGGACCTCGATCGTGAACTCTGGAGACAATAGCTGATAAAACTGTTCTTGGAACAGCAGATCCTTTACGTCCTCTGCCACACTCTCATCCTTGCCCGCTGCCGCACACCAGAGGGAAAACCACCGCTTCATCCTTCCCAGCATCTGGCCAAGTCTCAGCAGCGTCCCTTCTTGATGCTCCTGAACTTTTCTCGGTAGGGCCTCAGCATCTAGCCTAAAGTGGCTTAACAGGGCGCTCTTTATCTGATCATAGTCGCCTAACTCATCCGCACTTAACCGCATCACCGCTTCTCTAGCCTTTCCTCTCAGCAGAGACATCAGACGTGTGGGCCATGAGGTCTTGCTCCACTTGCACATCTGGGCTACACGCTCAAATTGGGCGATGAAAGCGTCCACGTCGTCGTTCTCTCCCAACGGCTCAAGGTGGACATGCTTCGTTTCCTCCACCTCAATCAAACGTTTCCTATGCGCTGCTTCATCTAAGGCCTGCCTCTCCTGTATCAGTATCTCTCGCTCCCTTGCCTCTAACTTGGCTTGCCGTGTCTGAGCTTCTATTTCCCTTATCGCCGTTTCTTCCTCCATCTTCTTCCTCTGCAGTTCCAGTTCCATCTGTCTCGCTGCTTTCTCGTCTTCATCCTTCCGCTTTAACCTTTCCCTCTCCTCTTCGATCTTCTTCTGCTTCATTTCTAGCTCCCTCTGCTTCATCCCTAGCTCCCTTTGCCTATCAGCTTTCTCCTCTTCTATCTTCCTCTGCTGCATCTCTAGCTCCCTCTGCCTAGCAGCCTTCTCTTCAATCTGCGTCCGCTGCATTTCCAGCTCCCTCTCATCCTTCATCTTCTGCCTCACTTTCTCCTCCATCCGGAGCTCCAATTCTGCTTCTCTCGCCGTCTTCTCACCCTCATTACGTACTGAGTCTGTGACGAACTTGGCGAGGTTTCCCCCAGCTAAACCCATCGCCGCTCCCAACTTGGCAAACTTTGCATAAGCCCCCGTCCCCTGTTCTTGATCCACCCCCGCTCCCTGGTCACTAACCTTAGGTTTGGTATCCGCCATAGGGGCCTGTGGATCCATGACACTATCGGGGTCGTACTGCGGATGGGCTCGGGTGTGTTTAGACATAGGGTACCCCTACCACCACAGAACTAGCAACGGACAATGCGATCTGAGCGCAACTGGAGGTTCCTGACTACGCACTAGCCCCTGAAGCAACTCAGCACAAGCACACAATACTCTCAATGAGTCACGCACCAAGCACAACTCCACCCACACTTGTGTACCTCATACATATACCCACATGGGCTCCAACCCATACAATACTACCAATGCACTGTCTGGTCACGGACTGAACCACGTGACACCGTGTGTCCACTGTCCACTGTGCATGCGCACCAGTTACCCACAGTCACAGGCCTCACTGTCTCTGGTAGGCCGCACCCACACGATCACAGTGCACTTGCACCCCGCAAGTCCATATGCACTCCCAGCACACCTTAGTGTCACAACCCTGCGCACCCTCGTGCTTCCCACACACAGTCACCTGGGCTTACTCTGCCCTTAATCCCCACAGGATATCCGAGCACACAGCGTGCACAGTCACGGGCTGGGTACCACTCTACCTACTCACAGGGTATACAACATGTAAGGGACACAAAAGACACCTGGTACCCTCCTGCACCTCACCTACACTGTACGGTGTAATCACTCACACTTACCACAACCACTCAATGTTTATTGACCATTCATACCTCACTCACTCGGTAGCGCCAACCCAATCACACCAACACAAGTGCCCTGCCCAATGCCAATGGAAACCTGCCTGAAGTGAGCAGGGACACTACGTACCACCTCCCAGGGTACTGGTACGCTCCCACCAACCACCCACTTACATTTCACACAACGTACACACCGGACACAACACCCCCTACCTCCCTTCTAGCTACCTATCACCTACCCAGAACCACCTAAGTACCCCGCATCTCCACCAAAGTGTCACGGTCGCTAAGCCGGACGGCCCTACCACCCCTACCCACGCCTATCACACCCTAGGTCAGACAACACAGCACACTAACACAGTTTTACAATCACGCACGCTTCTTTATTTCACACACACTCCATGGCGCCACCACTCACGCACATCCACAACTGCACACAAGTATCCCAATTCCCGCTGACTCACCCTACTCTACTATAAAGACCTGGAAGACTCTAACCTAACCTAAAACACCAGTTGCGGTATATCACTGTGACCTGGGGACACAGCGATAGCCCGCACACGTGGTGACTAACTACTAGGGACAAGGATTTACCAAAGGGACTCTAATCTCTTAACGACCGCTACCACCCACACCTCTCCCCAGGACTCACCCTTCTCTTTTACCCGGGACCACTACCAAACTGGTCGCTGCGTCCCTAAGGGAGGCAACGACAAGTACCCTACACTGTGCCGGCCACTACGTCCTAAAAGGAGGCAGTAGCTAACACCCCTAACCCTACTACCTAACGCTACACCCCTTCTATCACAAACATGGGACAACCCATCCCGGCCCGGAAAGCTCCAGTCCTCGGCGCTGTACGTGGCCCCTCACAGGCTGACACCTCCCCGGAAGACTCTGCACCCCGGCGCTGTCCGTGGCTCCTCCGCGGGCCGACACCCTCCCCGAAGACCCTGCACCCCGGCGCTGACCGTGGCCTCCCGCAGTCTGACTCCTCCCCGCGATGGGCACGACACCCAACGCACACACACCAGACGCCCTCTCGACGGGTCCGGGGCTCGTAGGACGCCTCCTCCTCTGAAGGCCCCGTCGGACACTGAGGGTAAAAAAAAGGCCTGGTGCAGCGCCCTCTCACAGGACGCCTGAACAGGGAAGAGGAACCAGTGCCGGAGAACTCCCGGAAGAGCACCGGTAGCTGGAGGAGAGCTGCCCCACAGAAGGCAGCCGGCC
Organism: Conus canariensis; assembly: GCA_033310375.1. NCBI lineage: Eukaryota > Metazoa > Mollusca > Gastropoda > Neogastropoda > Conidae > Conus > Conus canariensis. The sequence continues at coordinate 12,576,582 of CM065720.1, forward strand.
TGGGTGGTCTCCCTCTCCCGGGAAAACAACAGGTACTGGAAAGCGCCGCTCACCTGCCGGCACGCGGCAGTAGACTGAGGTGGTCTGGCCCCAGCCTCAGGACGGAACAGGATACCTGCTGACACAACTGTAGGCCACTACTGTAGTGTTGCTACTACCCGAGTCATCAAGGCACATAGGCTACTTGGTAAAGCTTTAACTCTCCATCTCCCTTGCCTACTTCCCACTCGGGCATGAGAGTGACCCCTCGAATTTCGAATACACCCCCCAACCCATTACTCACTTTGGGGTTATCAGACCCATTTCCTGCCAACCCTTACAACAGCAGTAAAACAATATTCTCTCTGAGCCAATCCACGCTATTACATATGAAATTATGAATCACACCCAATTCTCGGAGAAATAAACCAATCTAAGCGATCCAACACGGACTCCATGGGCCCCCTTAGGACATACTAAATAATCTAGGAAATGGCCAATTTCACAAGGAAATGTCTCCACACAATAACCAGTAGTAATACACATCTCTCAGAGAAAAAAAAACATCAATTTTTAGCGGTTCACAGTTCCAGCATGTTCACACAAGAGAATCGGCTCGCAGCCACAATCCTTCACATTATTACCCCTCTTTGCCCTGTCAATTATCATATATCAAAAACATGATTTGTTCGCCAAAATTTCCATCCAGCACATCACTCCCATGTCATCTCTTGTCAGATAACCCAGTGGTTAATCCTTGTTATGCCAACACAACCACACTTCATACAATATTACATGCTGCACATCATCCGTTTTTATCTTATCAACTGCTAAGCTACTCGCCTTAAACTTTACCTTTCCCTTCTCTCTGCTTACTAAAATTCATAACTGGGTTGCCTCCCCACAACCTAAGATATCTTTCTCCAACCCCGTTCTGTCACAAATACATACATCCCTGCACGTGTGACGACTGTCACTTTCTTACAAAACTTCTAACCATATGGACTCACTGTCCTGTACCAAATGCGAACGTCACAGATACAGTCCGCACGCGCACGACACCCGCGTCGAGAACCCTGACTCGTAACGAAAGTGAAAAGACACCAATATAAGTTGAATGGTTACGACCGTACCCCAGTGTAAACCACTCGACCACAAATTGGCCTTAGCCCTACTACACAGTTAACCGATTCCAATGCTGTGCAGGTCAACTACGAAATCGTAAATCAATTTCAACGAACTATTATTATTTATGACTGAAATTGAGCACAATCCCTTTATGATTCACGCAGACACATCCGCACCTGACTCATTATGATCCTCAACAAAAAGCAACCTCGTATTACCTTCTCATTGAACACACGGAAATTAACCTAGACAAACCACAAACAATATCTACATCACCGCCCATCAACGGTTATTATATCGAACCCACATTGTCTAGCCAAACTGTCACATGACAATCGAACTCAGGAACCACTATGTACACTACTTACAGAATATACCGAAAAGAGGTAACAACACACCGGCTGACAACAAATTCCAATCACGGAACCAAGACAACATCATACCAGACAACCAGTATACGCAACGAACACCATACAACTAATCCCAACCTGAGACAACTACAGTACAACTCGCCATAATACAAGACAACACAACGAACTACAGCACAACGAACCTAACAGATCACCAACCTGGACATACAGACGATCAACCACACCAGTTCTGCAACTGGCTGATAGTGGCTGCCAACAAGGACGACACCGACTCAGCACAGGCCAAGGGCACCCAAACCCGACGAGGACCTGGCACTAACTATATGACTCGAAGTCACTCTTCAAAAACTACCGGCGCTGCCGCCGCACCTACAAGGAGTACGTCCACTCCGACGAACACCAGGGACCGAAGTGAAGCTAC
>CM065720.1:12583480-12595980 GCA_033310375.1 Conus canariensis
ATAGAACTGCCTTACTTTCGCATCAAAGAACTGCCCTTACTTTCACATCAATAGAACTGCCCTTACTTTCGCATCAATAGAACTGCCCTTACTTTCGCATCATAGAACTGCCCTTTCGCATCATAAACTGCCCTTACTTTCGCATCAATAGAATGCCTACTTTCGCATCAATAGAACTGCTCTTAGCTTTCGCATCAATAGAACCTGCCTCGTTACTTTCGCATCAATAGAACTGCCCTTACTTTCGCATCAAAGAACTGCCCTTACTTTCGCATCAATAGAACTGCCCTTACTTTCGCATCATAGAACTGCCTTGCTTTCGCATCATAGAACTGCCCTTACTTTCGCATCAATAGAACTGCCCTTACTTTCGCATCAGTAGAACTGCTCTTACTTTCGATCAATCAATAGAACTGCCCTTACTTTCGCATCAGTAGAACTGCCCTTACTTTCGCATCAAGTAGAACTGCCCTTACTTTCGCATCATAGAACTGCCCTTACTTTCGCATCAACTAGAACTGCCCTTACTTTCACATCAATAGAACTGCCCTTACTTTCGCATCAATAGAACTGCCTCTACTTTCGCATCAATAGAACTGCCCCTTGACTTTCGCATCAATAGAACTGCTCTTACTTTCACAAATGACACCTACTTTCCATCAGAAGAACTGCCCTTACTTTCGCATCATAGAACTGCCCTTACTTTCGCATCAATAGAACTGCCCCTTCCTATAGAACTGCTACTTTCGCATCAATAGAACTGCCTTACTTTCGCATCAACAGAACTGCCCTTACTTTCCATCAATAGAACTGCCCTTACTTTCGCATCAATAGAACTGCCCTTACTTTCGCATCAATGAGAACTGCCCTCTTTCGCATCAGTAGAACTGCCCTTACTTTCGCATCAATAGAACTGCCCTACTTTCGCATCAATAGAACTGCCTTCTTTCGCATCAATAGAACTGCCCTCTTTCGCATCAATAGAACTGCCCTTACTTTCGCATCAATAGAACTGCCCTTACTTTCGCATCAATAGAACTGCCTACTTTCGCATCAAAGAACTGCCCTTAGCTTTCGCATCAATAGAACTGCTCTTGCTTTCGCATCAATAGAACTGCTCTTGCTTTCGCATCAACAGAACTGCTCTTGCTTTCGCATCAACAGAACTGTCCTTGCTTTCGCATCAACAGAACTGCTCTTGCTTTCGCATCAATAGAACTGCTCTTGCTTTCGCATCAACAGAACTGCTCTTGCTTTCGCATCAACAGAACTGCTCTTGCTTTCGCATCAACAGAACTGCTCTTGCTTTCGCATCAATAGAACTGTCCTTGCTTTCGCATCAATAGAACTGCTCTTGCTTTCGCATCAACAGAACTGCTCTTGCTTTCGCATCAATAGAACTGCTCTTGCTTTCGCATCAATAGAACTGCTCTTACTTTCGCATCATAACAATCAGCCGAATTTTCACTGATGGGTCCACCCCGCCCAGGGAACTGACTAAAGCCGACTCTGGACAGGGGAGACAAGTGGTTCTGTTTTCAAGACAGATCTTGAGGATCTCTAGACGTTAGTGAAGCGTTTGGTATTTGCTGTCTGACGCCCGTTTTCTCTCTCTCTCTCTCTCTCTCTCTCCTCTCTCTTCTCTCTCTCTCTCTCTCTCTCTCTCGATAAATCATTTGTTTCTTAACTGCAATGTAAATGGTTGTGCTTATTCCCATTCAAATGGGCCAATGGCCTCATTGAATAAAAATTTGAAATCTGTCTGTCTGTCTCTGTCTGTCTGTCTGTCTCTCTCTCTCTCTCTCTCTCTCTCTCTCTCCCTCCCTCCCTCCTCTCTCTTCCATTTTTACCATTTTTTTCTGTCAATCTTCGCCAAAACTGTTATATTAGTGACTGGAAAACTGTCTGTTAACACTTGTTTCCCCCTAGTCATCATTTGCTCAGCTTCCTGATTCGGTGTTTATTCACCAAGTCTCCACTGTGCCCAAAACCCCTTGGCTTGAGTCTTCTGTGCGCTCTTACCTCCCTCCCCACCCCTCTCCCGCCCCCTGCCCCTCTCTTATCCTAGCCCCCCCCCCCCCCCCCCCCCCCCCCCCGCGTCATCTGCTCATCTAGGTGGCATCGTGCTCACGTTGCTCATTCCATGTCCCAACGCAACAGTCACACCCAGACGGATCCTTCCACAGTATCAGCATTGCATTCCACCGGGATCAGTCAATGCTAGGTCCCCCTGAGGCAACCTACCGGAGGAGACACTGCACCGCACGGCTGTCGAGTTACTTTCAGTTACGTTCACGGGAAGACTTTGTATGCTTCAGTATGTTTAGTTTCGTAATTAAGGACAGATAGCATTCTACAGGCTTTGAACGACAATATTGACTTAATCACACACGGATTTGTTATGCCTCAGTCTATGTACTTTCTATTTTTGCAATCAAGATCAGGTAGAATTCTACAGGCTTTGAACGACAACATTGAATTAATCACACGCAGGTTTGTTATGCCTCAGTCTATTTACTTTCGCAGTTAAGATCAGGTCGCATTCTACAGGCTGTAAATACCTGTCTGTTTCTGTCTCTGCAGGTTGTCTTAAGTCTGTATCTTATGCATTTTACAAAAGAATGAACTTACTATGAAAAACTTCCAAGTTCGCCATATACCAAGTCAATTGGAGTTCGATCTCAACATGTAAAAGTCTTTTTCATATTATGGATACTTTATTCTCTTGGTTACTTTGCGAAAACTCCCACATTCCAGTTTGGTTTGTATAATTAGTAGGTGCTTAAAATTTCAAAGGACTTTTCACGTTTATACAAGTTGCTTTCTTGCCCTTGGTAACTACATCTGGAAATGTGAAACTGAAACTCAGTTTTGCTTTGAAATGATTATTAACTCTCAAGCATCAGTCAGCACAAATCTGGCACTGCATCATGCCATTTTTCAGGGACATGTAGAACCCTTTCAGCACGGGACATAATTGTTTTCGATGGCATTTGACAACACCAGGCGCAGTCCTGAAGAATGAAGAGGAAGAAAAATATGAAAGAAAGTGGAACAGTCGTCTGGGGGAGAGAGAGAGAGAGAGAGAGAGGAGAGAGAGAGAGAGAGAGAGAGAGAGAGAGAGAGTATTAAGGTTCTCTAGAAGAATGCGGACTCTCAAATTTCTTTCCTTCCCATCCTTCTTCTTCTCCTTAACGAAGAGACACACAATGAAAAAGACACATGAAAGAAGGAAAGAAAGACAGAAAAAAAGAAAGGGAACAGACAAAACGTTTGAAAGACAGGAAGAAAGTGAATGTATAAAATGAAGAAAAATAGATGAAAGTAAAAAAGAAAGATGCGAACATAAACAAGGTCAGTGAGATCGGCAAGGCCTGCCATCCAGTCAACAAACGAAAAAAAGTATATCACGGATATGAAGAAAAGTATTTCACCACACTAAATAGCCTACCTACGCATCTTTAGACCAAAGTACAAACTCGTCACTACGTCACGCGCTGTTTACGTCACATCATCAGTCATTTTCTTTTCCCCACACACACACACCATGGTCTTTCTAGAAACAGCGGCTTGCTAAGTCAAATGGTTCTACGTGCTCTGGTAGCCCTGTGCATGGCACACCACACACACACAACACACACACACACACACACACACAAACACACACACACACACGCACGCACACACACACGCACGCACGCACGCACGCACGCACGCACACACATATACACGCATGCACACGCACACACACACACACACACACACACACACACACACACACACACACACACGCAAGCACGCACGCGCACACGCGCACGCACACACATACACACACACACACACACACATGCGCGCGCAAGCAAACACGCACGCTTACACACACACACACACACACACACGCACACGTGGAGGTCGTCCCGCCTTGCTTCTCCGTGCGTTAATTTTCTCCACAACGTCAGCAACCTCTTTCTTTGCGTCATTTTCACGGTTGTTGTTGCTGCAGTTGTTTCTCTCCCCTTCTTCCTCTCCTCCCCCCTCCCCCCTCCCCCACCCCCACCTTCTCCTTCTCCTCGCCTCATCCCCCCCTCCCCTCCCCTCCCCTCCCCCCGTCCAACTCTTTGCGCCCACGTTGCCACAGTACTTTTCCATCTTACCAATCCCACCATGTCGTTGTTGATGTCGTTCTTTTCTTCTTTGTCTCTCTTCTTCCTCCTCCCACGTTTTGCTCCCATCTCCATGCGCTCTCTGTCATTTTGTTCGTGGTGGAAATTCGAAATGAGATGAAATGTAACACATTTGGAAACAAAGACAACACATGGTAAAATGTTGAATTTAGGAATCTGAATCTCTCTCTCTCTCTCTCTCTCTCTCTCTCTCTCTCTGTGTGTGTGTGTGTGTGTGTGTGTGTGTGTGTGTGTGTGTGTGTGTGTGTGTGTGTGTGTGTGTCTGTACATGCGTACACAGCAATGACACGATTCTCTCTCTCTCTCTCTCTCTCTCTCTCTCTCTCTCTCTGTGTGTGTGTGTGTGTGTGTGTGTGTGTGTGTGTGTGTGTGTGTGTGTGTGTGTGCTGTACATGCGTACACAGCAATGACTCTCTCTCTCTCTCTCTCTCTGTGTGTGTGTGTGTGTGTGTGTGTGTGTGTGTGTGTGTGTGTGTGTGTGTGGTGTGTGTGTGCTGTACATGTGTACACAGCAATGACACTATTAACTGAGTAGCTGTGTAGCTGTGTGAGGTACAGGGTATATGGGCAAGCTTGGAACATCCACTTTGGGAGAACTCTCCTAGTGTGCTCTGTGTGCTCTGTGCTGTCATATCTGCTAGGCGATTCAGTATCGTAAGCAGCATTTGTTTGGAGTTATGGGCGTGTATTTATTTCAACATGGGAGCAAGAGTTACCCTACTTGTTTGTTATTTATGAGCATCAGTTGGTAGCCGACTGCGTGCTCTCAGTAAAATCATTATAACGCGGAAAAGACTCTTTCTGCCGTGCATGCATACGCAGCAATGATACAATTCAAACTTCTTCTTCTTCGTCTGCGTACGCAGGCTCATACTCCTGCGGACACTCCCTGTATAGACAGGCAACGATTAATCCCATCTACCCAATAAAGGGAGTGTGTATGACCGTTTTTTTTTTATCCCGCCATTAAGGCAGCCATACTCCAACTTCGGGGAAGGTGCATGCTATGTGTAACGTGTCGTCCATACCAACGGCCAAACTGGCCTTCTCTTCCGAAAGTTGGTGATGGGATTTGACGTGTGTGCAAGATGTTATGCGTGCGTTCACACACGGCACCTCGGTTTATAGTCTCATTCGAAGGACTGTATGTGAAATGGAGTCAGAACCAATGTTAACTCCGAGGGAAAAATCCCCCTGTACCGAAACGGCCCGGCGGAGATTCGAACCGGCAACCCCAAGATTACGAGTCCGGCGCTCTACCACTGAGCTATTCCGGCCCCCTGAAGAATGAGCAATCACTTATCTGGTCAAAGTCGGCGCAAGATGGGGGTTGAATCAAATGAATCTCCTCTCCTCATCTCTAACTTATCACCTTCTCTACAAAGGTAGGCCTCGCGGGCAGGTCTAATGTCAATCATAAGACTGCCGCATCTTAATTTAATCAGTGGATATGTATCAAGGATACAGATCTGGCAATTGATGGTTATAGTTGTCTTGTTTGGAATAAGTGATATTTCTCGAAAACCGACAAGGGGGATAACTTTTCCGGCCTAAGGTGAGGCAATCACGTCCTAACTCCTGACGAACGCTGCTTACGGGTTGAATACGCTGGGCAGAAATGCAGACACCTGGCACATAGACCGAACAGACACATCCCTGTTTTGACAGCAACTTTCTCGTTTTGAGAGAACCTTTCTTGTTTTAACGATGTCTGCCTGTTCGTTCTGCCTGCATTCTGTCTGGGTTTGGTAGGAACTGTTAGCAGCGTTCGTCACTGTGTGGAGTGACCGACGTGTAACTGTGTTCTCAACCTGGAAGGAAGAGTTATCTTTCCTGTTCTTTATCGACGACATGTTCCCTTCAGATTTACTTCCGTACACACACACACACACACACACACACACACACACACACACACCACACACACCACGCACGCACGCACGCACGCAGGTGTACACACACACACACACACACACACACACACACACACACACACACACACACGCATACACACACACACACACACACACACATACATAAACACACACACACACACACACGCACACACACACACACACACACACACACACACACACACACACACACACGCACAAGCACACACACACACACACACACACACACACACACACACACTCACTCACTCACGCACCACACACACACACACACACACACACACACACACACACACGCACAAGCACACACACACACACACACACACACACACACACACACACACACACACACACACACACACACACACACACACATACATTGTTTTAAGTCAGTGAGTCTTAAACTTCATGTCATGAACGCGTTTTGTGAAACAAAACCAATGTCTTTACGAATACGTTCGACACACAGTCGTGTTTTCCAAACAGCCTGCAGTTGTTCTTTTTTTCATTTTGGTTTTCTTTTCATCTCTTGTTTATTTTATTATTTTTCTCTTTTCGTTTTTATTTTTGCGTATTTCTTTCTTTCCTTGTTTTTGCACATACATATATACAGATTAACTACTCAGTATGCAGACGTATGAAACCACTTTTTTTTTACACGCACTCACACGCACGCGTGCGCGCACGCAGGCAAGTGCACACACGCGAGCGCGCGTGCACACACACACACACACACACACACACACACACACACACACACACACACACACACACACACACACTCACATATTCACACACTCACACACTCACATACTCACACACTCACACACTTAGAGAGAGAGAGAGAGAGAGAGAGAGAGAGAGAGAGAGAGAGAGAGAGAGAGAGAGAGAGGAGCCAGAGACAGAGAGAGATATAGAGGTGGGGATTGAAGGAAATGGGAGGGGGGAGGGAGAATACAGAGACAGGCAGACATAGTGAGTGCATTATGATAAAGAACTCCCTTCCTTCACCAACAACACCCCCCTCCTCACCCCTTCCCCCGCCCCTTCTAACTTCCCCTCCCCACCCCCCACCTCCACCATCCGACACTCCCACAACTAACTTCCCCGTACGCCCCCCCCCCCTCTACCCCCCCCCCTCTACCCCCACCCCCTCCCCCTTCATACCCTCCATTCATCCGCATGGAGCAAAAAAAACAAAACAAACTATTTGCTTGGGGGCCTCCTGCAAAGAGCGCGACAGACAGACGGACAGACAGACAGACAGACAGCCAAATTAACGGCGCATTCCCGACATTCTTCCGGGGCAGCCGAAAAAGTTATCATTCCACTCGAAACTCGCTCATGTTTTTCCCCCGACACGCCACGATGCGTGAGTCAAGCGTTGAGTATGCACGTGCCCTGACCTTTGACACCGCTGACGGAAACCCGCGAACGGAGAAGAGTAGTATTCTCCGTCGCCTCTCTCGCTCCAACTGCGTAATAATCATAATAGGTCGGATACACCGGCGGTCGGAAGTAGCAAATTTCCGAAACTGACTTGTACGGTGTTTGAAATTGATTAGTGATTTAGATTGACTCAGTGTGTGTGTGTGTGTGTGTGTGGTGTGTGTGTGTGTGTGTGTGTGTGTGTGTGTGGTGTGTGTCCGTTTGTGAGAACATTTTGTTCAAGATGTATATGTACATGTGAAATATATCATGAAGCTAGATCGATCGATCGATCGATAGATAGATAGATAGATAGATAAATAGAAAGATACATACATACATACATAATACATACTTACACACATACATACATACATACACATACAGACAGACAGACAGACAGACAGACAGACAGACAGACAGAGACAGATATATTATCATTATCTTTTTTAGACATTCATCTTTCCTCCTCCTCCTCCTCCTCCTCCTCCTCCTCCTTTCTGTCTCTCTATCTGTCTCTCTTCCCCTCTCTCTGTGTGTATGTATGTATGTATGTTCGTATGTATGTATGTATGTATGTATGTATAATAGATCCTCGAGCATAGGCTCAAAGATTATCCCTTACATTTACACTGTTTACACAATGATTTTAGTTTTTCAGTAATCTATATCCTTTCCACACTTTCTATTCGTTTTACTGTTCTGATTTTCACTGGTTGCTTTGGGGTGCTGTTGGATTCCGGTTTTGAACCCTTGGTGGTGAGAACACCACAGACTTGATGCCAGGGGAGTACAGGCACAATCAGCCGTGCCTCCCTGACGAGTTCGATGCAGCGGACGAAAGGCCTCGGAGTAGGCGATGTGAATGGTTCTGTCTGTAGGATGGGTTACAATGTGGTCCCCATATGCTGCTAGTGAATCAATTTAAAATAAATTAATTACACTCAGGAACACTAACACTAACACGCACAACGCTTACACACATCAGTATACAGAGAATTCACCAGCAAACAAACATTCATAACCCCATCCATCCACACACACACACACACACACACACACACACACACACACACACACACACACACACACACACACACACACACTATCTATATACTGATATGAGTAAGTTGTCATTGCTTCTATTCTCTCTCTCTCTCTCTCACACACACACACACACACACACACACACACACACAACACACACACACACACACACACACACCACACACCACACACACACACACACACACACACACACACACACACACACACACACACACACACACACACACACACACACCCCGTACGTGTTGGTGTGTCTACGGTATTTCACCGTTTAACTATTCACTTCGTTGGAATGGTGAGTTTCTCAGTGTAGCAGGGCTATGGGCAGCTTATCTCTGTCTCAACGGTCGGGCGTGACAGAGCGCGATATGTGTGCACAAACAGTCCATGACTTGTGCAGCGAGTGGAGCAGAGACCAACAACAAACAGGATAGACTGACTGCCGCCCCGCGCTCTCAATGGCGCTGTTGTATGTAAAATGGACAACCGGTGTCCAGGGCAGTCGTTGTCATTGTGTCTGTCGCTGTTGTTGTTGTTGTTGTTATTGTTGTTGTTGAGGCAGCAACAGCAGCAACAGCTGAATAATGATAATGATGACAACAGCAACAACAACAACAATGGTAATAATAATAATGACAATAATAATAATCATAGTAATGATGATGATGATGATAATGATGATGATAATGATGATAGTAGTAGTAGTAGTAGTAGTGGTGGTGGTGGTGATGGTGGTGGTGGTGGTGGTTGTAGTTGTAGTAGTAATGATAATAATAATGATAACATAGCAGGCGCTGACAATCCACACTCTCGTTTACACACCGGGCTGCCTACCTGGGTAGTGCCGACTGAAGAGCTACATGCCGGCACTTCATTCAGTCGTTTCTCGTGTCATACAGTCAACATCGTTCACTCAGTTTCGTTACTTCCTTCATTCTTTTAATTTCTCACGCAGGGTGCATGCTATGTGTCACGTGTCATCCATACCAACGGCCACACTGGCCTTCCCTTCCGAAAATTGGTGATGGGATTTTACGTGTGTGCGAGACGGTATGCGTGCGTTCACGCACGGAACCTCGGATTATAGTCTTGTTCGAAGGACTATTTGAGAAATGGAGTCAGAACCAATGTTAACTCCGAAGGAAAATCCCCCCTGTACCGAAAAGGCCCGGCGGAGATTCGAACCCGCAACCCCAGGATCATCAAGATTACGAGTCCGGCGCCCTACCAACTGAGCTATTCCAGCCCCCAAGTAGTAGTAGTAGTAGCAGAAGCGGAAGCAGTAGCAGCAGTAGTATTGATAGCAGCCCAAGATTAGCAGGAACCGCGGTAGCTGTGATTGTAGTAACGGCAATGTAGTAGTAGAAGTATGAGCATCAGCCGTACGAGAAGTAGTGACTGTGGCGGTAGAAGTAGCAGCAGCAGCAGCAGAAGCAGCAATTCTCTCTCTCTCTCTCTCTCTCTCTCTCTCTCTCTCTCTCTCTCTCTCTCTCTGTGCGTGCGTGCGTGCGTGCGTGCGTGCGTGTGGTGTGTGTGTGTGTTTTGGTTGTGTGTGTGTGTGTGTGTGTGTGTGTGTGTGCAGTGACAGCCCTGATATGGCTCTTTGCGGTCGGCTGGGCTGTAAGCAACATTACCTTACCTTACTTCTCTCTCTCTCTCTCTCTCTCTCTCTCTCTCTCTCTCTCTGTGTCTCTGTCTGTCTGTCTGTCTCTCTCTCTCTGAATGAAGGCCGTGACCTGGTTCTTGAACAAATCATCGTTATCAATATCATCCTCAACAACATCATCCCTCTCTAATAAGTCACGTCAGCATTACAGTCGTGATAATTTCACGGTAAACAAACAAGCTTATCAACAGACAGGCAACAGACCGTTTATGACGTCAGAAATACGCAAGCAACTGATTCACTTATACCTGAAGAAAACACCTGTGACGGTTTATCATGCTGATTTCACAACAAACAATGCATTAACTTGCTGACGAACCTGTCTGCCAATCAGTTCGTGATTGACACGGCAATGCTCGATAAGCGCGTGTTTAATCGTTTGTCAATTCGCACGCATGCTTATAACAACGCCTTATGTTGTTAATCAGAGCGCACTGATGAACACAATTAGAAAATATTTCCTTTCGGACTCGTAGCCTTGAAGAATCTTGATCTTGTTTTTATACAAGATAAAGTGGAATTCAAATGTGAAGGACTAGAATGAGATACTGGGTTGTTTACTCTCTCTCTCTCTCTCTCTCTCTCTCTCTCTCTCTCTCCTCTCTCTCTCTCTCTCTCTCTCACATACCAAGATAAAGCCGAATTCAACTGTGAATGATTAGAATGATTATACTGGGTTGTTTAATTCTCTCTCTCTCTCTCTCTCTCTCTCTCTCTCTCTCTCTCACACACACACACACACACACACACACACACACACACACACACACACACACTCTCTCTCTCTCTCTCTCTCTCTCTCTCTCTCTCTCTCTCTCATATCAAGATAAAGCGAAATTCAAATGTGAAGGATTAGAATGAGATATTGGATTGTTTACTCTCTCTCTCTCTCTCTCTCTCTCTCTCTCTCTCTCTCTCTCTCTCTCTCTCTCTCTCTCTCTCTTTCCATATCATTCCATGGTGTTCATTACATATAAGATGAACCACCCCTTTTCTTCTTCCCCCCAACCTCTCCCTCCCCTTTCCCACTCCCGAAAGGCATCTGAAACAAAGAGGGAGGGGTCATCTGAAACAAAGAGGGAGGGGTCATCTGAAACAAAGAGGGAGGGGTCATCTGAAACAAAGAGGGAGGGGTCATCTGAAACAAAGAGGGAGGGGTCATCTGAAACAAAGGGAGGGTCATCTGAAACAAAGAGGGAGGGGTCAAGTTCGTCGTCCTCTGGTCATTGTGACCTCTTCCAAAGAAGCAGTGCTGGCAGCCACATCCGTGTGTTTGTTTGTTGTTTGTGTGCTGGTTGATTTGTGTGTCTGTCATCAAGATGACACAGACTTGTTGGAATGATGGACGGTGGGCCAAAGACGCATGCCTCCAGCTAGTTGTGGTGTGCATCCTTGGTGCCAATCCGGATCAGACAACCGATCCAGGATCCCCTATGATGATCCAGGATCCCCTACAGATGACGCAAATCAACGACTTAACCGACTATAAACAAACTTGGATGAAGAATGCATGGTGGCCCCAGGACAGCCCCCCGCAAATATTTGGCTTGGATCCGTCAAACAGATCCCGGATCCAGGATCTGTTCTATGACTGGACTGATGAAAGGAGATCTGAAATGAGACAGGGAACAGTAAACAGTGAGTAAACAAGTATGGCACCTCTTGCGCTCATGATAAGATCATTACAGGCCTATAACACCAAACGAATGCTGCTTACGATCTGCTGTCGTGGCGTGTGAATAAATCATCATGGGAATAGAAGTTTCCCTGACTGTTATTTGTTTTTTGAAGCGACTTTACCCCTTTCTCAGCCATCTATCCCCTTGTTGCAAGCAGCACAATAAGAACTGTGAAGCAGAACCACTGTGGTGTACTAGATTTACACGGCGTAAGTTTTGAACCACTGAGCAAATTGCTGTCAGGCATACAACAGCTTAAAGACACTCTCACTGAAAAATGTGTCCCCTGTACTATTCAGATATGAGAGAAAGGAAAACGAAAAAGAAAACACAATGCATTTCGACCACTCGACTCTTCTGACGGCAGAAACAAACAACTTTTAAGACATTGAAAATGAAGAACGAGCAACCACTTATCTTCTCTTAGAGGTTGCTCGTTTTTCCTTTTCGTTGTCCTAAATGTTGTTTGTTTTTGCCTGAAGAAGACCCAAGTGGTCGAAATGCATCATGTTTTGACCTGTGATCTGTTTGTCCGTGTTGTCTTGCGGAACTAGTAACCTTT
>CM065720.1:12603480-12608480 GCA_033310375.1 Conus canariensis
AGAGAGTGAGAGAGAGAGAGAGACAGAGTGTGTCAGCTGAGAGAGAGAGTCAGCTGAGAGAGAGAGAGAGAGAGAGAGAGAGAGAGAGAGAGTGAGAGGGCTGAGAGAGAGAGAGAGAGAGAGAGAGAGAGAGAGAGAGAGAGAGAGAGAGAGAGAGAGAGAGAGAGAGAGAGAGAGAGAGAAGACAAAACAAGACAAAATTCTTTATTTACGAGGATAATAGATCAGCACTGATGTGCTTTTTTTTACATCCAGTCCTCGTCCTCGCCCTGAGTAGGGTCAACAATGCAAAATAAGATAAGAGAAGAGAGAGAGAGAGAGAGAGAGAGAGAGAGAGAGGAGAGAGAGAGAGAGGAGAGTCAGCTGAGAAGAGAGAGAGGAACACAGAGAGAGAGACAGAGACAGAGAGACAGAGTCAGCTGAGAGTCTGCTGAGAGAGAGAACGAGAGAGACGCCGGCGGAGAGAGAGAGAGAGAGAGAGAGAGAGAGAGAGAGAGAGAGAGAGAGAGAGAGAGAGAGAGGAGAGAGAGAGCGGCGCAGTAAGCGTGGGGAATTCCCAGCTCTCCAACACACCGCTTCCTTCCCCCTGTCGTTAGGTATGTCAGGGGGGACCACCGTACTTTGTTCGCCGGCTCCATTGAAATCTGCACTGGCGAAGGTCACGGGGCCGAAAGGAAATAGATGAGAGTGCTGTTTGTCCCTTTGTCTGTCTGTCTGTCTGTCTGTCTGTCTGTCTGTCTGTGTGATGAGTTTCTGTCTGTCTGTCTGTGTGGTGAGTCTGTCTCTGTCTGTCTGTCTCTGTCTCTGTCTGTCTGTCTGTCACACACACACACACACACACACACACACACACACACACACACACACACACACACACACACACACACACACACACATATATATATATATACATGTGTGTATATACATGTGTGTGTGTGTGTGTGTGTGTGTGTGTGTGTGTGTGTGTGTGTGTGTGTGTGTGTGTGTGTGTGTAATCCGTAGCACACTGGTCATCTTATTACCATTGAGGCGATGCTTGGACGTAGGATAGAGAACAGAGCACAGCGCTTTGAGGAGGTGAAACAAGGCATTGCATTTTTTATAACGATTCATGATGATGATGATGATGATGATCATCATCATCATCATCATCATCATCATCATCATTATTGTTATCATCATTATTGTTATCATCATCATCATCATCATCATCATCATCATCATCATCATCATCATCATAGTGATGATATTTCTTTCCACTGAATCCATCTGTCGCTTTTCGTTCCATTTAAGAGTGCCATCCGACGTCAACAAACGGCTCATATTCTCATTCTTATTTGGCTTGCACTTCAAGAAAGGACGTTCCGATGGAATGTGCAGCGAAAGTGCTTTTTCTTTTGTTTTGTTTTACACTGTCAGTCTCAATCTGCCTTTGGAAGATGTTTGACAGTGTCAGCCTCGATCTTCATTTGGAAGATGTTTGACAGTGTCAGCCTCAATCTTCCTCTGGAAGATGTTTGACAGTGTCAGCCTCAATCTGCCTTTGGAAGATGTTTTACACTGTCAGCCTCAATCTTCCTCTGGGAGATGTTTTACAGTGTCAGCCTCAATCTTCCTCTGGAAGATGTTTTACAGTGTCAGCCTCAATCTTCCTCTGGAAGATGTTTTACAGTGTCAGCCTCAATCTTCCTCTGGAAGATTTTTTACACTGTCAGCCTCAATCTTCCTTTGGAAGATATTTTACACTGTCAGCCACAATCTTCCTTTGGAAAATTAAAGATTGAGAATGATCAACAGAAAGACTTATAAACAAGCAATCATCATTCTCATACTGGGCAATTGTTTAATGGGGCAAGAACTCAAGTTTCAGTTTATATCTGATCGATTAGCAGTGATCGATGCTGCTGTCAATCATCCAACCGTTTCAGCCAGATCTGATTTCAAACAGACCAATCATTGTGAACATAATCTGATTTCAAATGTACGACCGTTGTAGCAATGTTCCTGTGTTAAGTTTTCCGATGGAAATCTCCTGTTCGAGTTTCCTGCTGAAGTTATTACCATAACCTGATATTTAATTTTCCGACTGTAGCAGTTATTGGACTTCCTATAGAATGGCATTGAAATGACGTGACGATCATTCTCCCAGATGAATGTAGCATTAAGTGTAACTTCCTGATGTAGCGATAATGTGATGTGCTGTTTTTGTGTGACCGATCTGCCTGTAAGCTGACCTCCATTATATCTTGTGAGCCTGGTTCTCTCACCTCCACCCTCACCCCCACCCCTTTCCCTCCTGCCCATCTGTCCTCTGATAATTAGTTTTAACGTCATCAGTTGGGCCCATGCCCACACATCATACACACACGCGTACATCCACTACACACACACACACACACACACACACACACACACACACACACACACACACACACACACAATGGTAGGTAGGCACTCAAGGTCTGACCAGCACGCTGGGCTAATGCGTAGGCCAGACATCCGCTGAGTCGTAGCCACGAGACCCTCTTCTTCAATTGTCTCATATTTGTTGTTAATTCATTTATCCATCAGCTTCAAATCATGCACAGTGTGGTCTCAAAACTTAGCGGATGTGGTGTAGCGTATATGGACTAGTCCGCACGCAGTGACGCCTCCTTGATGAAACTGAAACTGAAACTTTGACGTCATCAGTTTAGTAACCGGTGACGCAACAATCAGAGGTCAAGCGGACTGAGAAATAGATGCGTGAGCAATGGAAGCAGCGTGTGGGGGGTTGTTATAAGCGTTCCAGTTGATGATGATGGCCAGTTAGTCGCCTTGCCGGTAGCCATCATAACAAGCCATGAATCATCCCGTCATCACAGAGGGAAATTCCAAGGCCCAGGATCGATAATCAACGACCCTCCGAAGAATGAAAACAGCTCAGTTGTGAATCATTGTATGCTGAAAATTTCACTGACTAGTAAGTAACATTTCTCATCGCTGATGATGCGAATCGGATTTTACGCGCATCGGATTTTTTTGGTTATTCAGGAGAGAGAGAGAGAGAGAGAGAGAGAGAGAGAGAGAGAGGAGGGTGAGAGAGAGAAGGAGAGAGAGAGAGAGAAGAGAGAGAAGAGGAAGAGAGATGAGGAAGTAGTAGAGCAGGACGAAGAGAAGAGGGGAGAAGAGAGAGAGAGAGAGAGAGGGGGTAAGGTAATATTGCATATAGCCAGCCGACCGCAGAAGAGAGAGAGAGAGAGAGAGAAGAGAGAGAGAAAAGACAGAGAGAGAGACGACAGACAGACAGACAGACAGACGAGATTAAAATCCCACACCCCCACTTCCTTCAAAGTTCACACAGGAGCTAAAAAACAGTTCAATCCATGGGGATTTCCCGGCTTCTTTTAAACCTCACTGACCTGAGTTTCGACGCTTGGTTTCTAATAATTTAATTCTGTTTTTCCCCTGTTGTCTTTGTCATTGTCGTTGTTGTGTGTTGTTGTTGTTGTTGTTGTTGTCGTTGCTGTTGATTGACCGTCCGTTGGCGTGAGACAGCAGGCGGGCGGGCGAGGCGTGCACGCGTGGCCGAGTGTGTGTGTGTGTGTGTGTGTGTGTGTGTGTGTGTGTGTGTGTGTGTGTGAGTGTGTGTGTGTGTGTGTGTGTGTGTGTGTGTGTGTGTGTGGTGCGTGCGTGCGTGCGTGCGTGTGTGTTTATGTGTGTGTGTGTGTGTGTGTGTGTGTGGTGTGTGTGTGTGTGGTGTGTGTGTGTGTGGCCTAGGCTGGTCAGTGATCGATGTGGGCGCCATTGATCGATCGTGGCTGTGCCACGCGGCAGTCAGGCATGCGTGAGGCTGGGGTGATGAGTGGTGGGCCCGGTGTAGACGGTCATGGTGCTTCCACGGGAAATTGATACCGTAGGGGAAATCTGCCCCTTTCTTCTTTGTTTCTTTTTCTTTCTTTCTTTTTTTTCCTCTTTCTCCCCGCTTCTGTCTTTCTACTGTTGTTCTTCTTCTTTTTCTGCCCTGCTTTGTCTTTCAGAGAGAGAGAGAGAGAGAGAGAGAGAGAGAGAGAGGAGAGAGAGAGAGAGAGAGCCGCACACAAAGAGTCACTCAACAACGCTCACATACATGCACGAGCGCACGCACGCGCGCGCGCGCAAGAACACACACACACACACACACACACACACGCGCGCGCGCGCGCGCGCGGATAACAGAGAGAGAGAGAGAGAGAGAGAGAGAGAGAGAGAGAGAGAGAGAGACAGACAGACAGACAGACAGACAGAGAGAGAGACAGAGACAGAGAGTTTGCAAGTTCAGCTTTCCCAACACAAAACACAAATTGCCCGTGGGGCAGATCTGGCGTGATGGTTCCTGCATCCCCCTAAGTGTGCCACGGTTGAGGGATTCCAGCGTTGGGCCAGTCGCCCGTGAAACTTCATCCAATATTGATCCCTAATTCCCCTCCCACCGACACCATGTGGGGTTTTCCGCTCCTGCTGCTGCTGCTGCTGCTGCTGTTGTTGTTCTAGATGTTGTTTATGAGTCTGTTATATATTGTCTTGTTTTGCTGCGTTCCCCAAACAACTGATTCGTCCTTGTGCAATGGGTGCAAATCGTTATTGTTCGGAGTTATCCATCTCCCCAGCCCCCCCCCCCCCCCAAGCCCCCCTCACAACCCTGAGCTTCCTTAGTCCATTCTCCACACACACAGACACACACAGACACAGACACACACACACGCACGCACGCACACACACACACACACACACACACACACACACACACACACACACACACACACACACACACTCACCTCATATTCTCTCTCACACACACACACACACACACACACACACACACACCCTCCTCAGCTCTTTCTATCCCAACTGTCACCACACCCCCTCGCGCCAGTCTCCTATGACAGAGTAGCCATTATGTTTGCTTTCCTGACAAAACATTGTTGTTTCTTTTCTTTTTTTTTCCCCCCTCCCTTCGCAGAATTTTCCCAGGGAAAACC
>CM065720.1:12620980-12640980 GCA_033310375.1 Conus canariensis
ACTGTCAGTAGAGGCTTCAAAATTAGCATGCACGTGAGCTGTTTCTGGTGCTGTGGTTGTTGCTGGTGTTGCTGGTGTTGTTGTTTCTCTCATAAGATCTTCACCTACAGGGAAACCCTACCCTGTCGCTCACGTTTTGGTGCCGTGGCTGTTGCTGGTGTTGCTGTTGCTGGTGTTGCTAGTCTCATGAGATCTTCGCCTAAGGCAAACCCTACCCTGCCGGTCGCTCATGTTTTTCGTGCCACGGTTGTTGCTGTTGCTGTCGTTTGTTGTTTGTCTCATGAGATCTTCACTTACAGGCAAACCTTACCCTGCCTATCGCTCATGTTTTTCGTGCTACGGTTGTTGCTGTTGCTGTCGTTTGTTGTTTGTCTCACGAGATCTTCACCTACAGGCAAACCCTACCCTGTCGCTCATGTTTTCGTGCTATGGTTGTTACTGTTGCTGCTGCTGTTGTTGTTGTTGTTGTTTCTCTCACAATATCCTCACCTCCAAGGCAAAACAAACAAGGACCCACTCCGAACTTGTTGTTGAGCTGACCTTGATGATGTTCTTCTTCTTCCCGAGCCTTCCAGACAACATCAACAACTCTCTGTCATCAGCCAGGGTCTGTAACCATGCTCAGTAATTGGACTGACGTCACGCCCGGACTCTGACGTGAGCCTCGCGGAGGGGGGGGGGGGGGGGGGGGGGGAGAGGGAGAGGGGTGGACGGGACAGCCAGTCCGGCTGCTGCTCCGAGGCGGGTACACGTCCAGCTGGTCAGTCAGCCGGCCGGACAAACAAGGGCGGCCCCGGTAATCCGATTTGACGCCTGACCTGTTTAGGGGGCGGGGAGAGCAAGGGGAGCCTGGGACAAAGGACTGCATGGACGGCTGCACAGCGGAACAGCAGGGCCGTGGACCGGCTCTGGCGGTGACCTTGGAGTTAAGCCCCCACCCCACCCGTCCCCACCCCTTTCTGTGTGTTGGCCCGAAGTCGGTGGCATGTACGATTAACACAAAAAAAAACAACAAGCCGGCGTAGTGAAAGAGTAAACACCACCACCACCACCACCACCATACTCCAACCCTCACCACCACCACCATCATACTCCAACCTTTACCACCACCACCACCACCACCACCGCCGCCATCGCCGCCGCCGCTACAACCACCACCTCTGCCACCACCACCACCACCATCAGTTTGGAGTTACTGCACGTTGAATGTTCCAGCTTGAAAATTCATTGGAGAGAGAGAGAGAGAGAGAGAGAGAGAGAGAGAGAGAGAGAGAGAGAGAGAGAGAGAGAGACGGGAGACGGATCGGATGTTTTATTCATAGACAGACCATTGCCCCCCCCCCCCCCCCCCCATCAAGGGGTGCATCTGGAAATCATTCGAATATTTTAAACGGTCAAGACTTACATTAAGGAAGAAGAACAGATGGTAACTTAAATGCTTTATATAGATAAATGGCTGAGAGAGAGAGAGAGAGAGAGAGAGAGAGAGAGAGAGAGAGAAGAGAGAGAGAGAGAGAGAGATTGTTAACCGTATAGAAAGAAAAAGAGAAACCCGGTGCTAGTGGAACCCAGAGAAGTACTGTCCTCAGCTTCTGAACTAACCAGCCAGCTGGGAGCAATCCTGCACCACCCTTGGAGTCCTGCGCTGTGTTCACATAGGGTGCAAGCAGGCACGGGGCATGCCATGGAGACGTCAAGGGACATAACTGCTCTTTCACAGATGCGGTTGTGTGACCATTGTGGGATTGGTAATCGTCTACATATTCATCATATACTAGCACCCATGCACATGCATACGCGTGGACGTACATGCATGCATGCACGCACGCGGAGGTGTCCACACACGCACACGAACGAGCACATACGGGTATACACACACACACACACACACACACACACACACACACACACACACACACACACACACATACACACACACACACGCACACGCCCACACACACAAATCTGACCCCACGAGTGGTTCGAACTCACAACCGTCAGCTCCCACAGGCAAACGTTCTAACCGTGGGACCACGAGCCCCTCACAGCTTCTTTCGATAAAAAAAAAAAAAAAAAGGGGGGGGGGGGAGGGAGAGATTATAAAACATCAGCATGCTGGTGATCTCATGAAATCCTTACATCAAATTAGTAATTATTCAAATAAAATTCACTGCTCCATGTTAAAGGGGTTAGCATGCTGGCGTGTTTCCTTAAATCGGTGTGGTGATTGTTTAGGTGAGTAATATTCTTCATAAAGTCCATTAGCACATGTGATATCTCTTCAACGCTTTATACAGATAACAGCACGGGTTTCTCAGAATATCTATGGTGTGATTTGACATAACCAACGCCGCACCACGACCCACGTAAAACAGGTGTGTGTGTGTGTGTGTGTGTGTGTGTGTGTGTGTGTGTGTGTGTGTGTGTGTGTGTGCGTGCGTGCGTGCATGCGTGCGTACGTGCGTGCGTGCGTGTGTGTGTGTTTGTGTGTGAAGCATTTGCGGGGAGTATATTCCTGTCTGAGGTCATTGTGAGCAGAGCAGCGAAGGCAGATATATAAATCATCTTCCTTGTGCATTTTTCCACGTTGGACACGTGAAGCGTTTGTCCGACAGCTGTTCAAAACGATGGTGGGTACATTGTCATACCTTTGACTCCTGGTTTACAAGCCATCAAATCACGCTAAATAATGTCAGTTTACGTCGAGCAGAGTTGAGGTCTCACAATTGTCAGACCACGTGAATGTACGGGCACCATAAGAATCTCTGCGGTGAAAGTGTGCTGATCTTTCCAGAACTGCCACCTGCAAAACAATAAGCTTTTTGACGGAACTCTTTCATTCAAAAACACGTTTACGACTTGCACTCCTTATTTGCTTGCTTGTGCGTGTATGTGTGTGTGTGTGTGTGTGTGGTGTGTGTGTGTGTGTGTGTGTGTGTGTGTGTGTGTGTACGTGAGAGAGAGGGGGGAGAGGGAAAGAGAGAGAGAAGGGGGGGGCGAAAGGGGAGGGGGTGAATGTATTTCAGTAAAGAAGCGACAAAACAGATCTGGCCATACAGACGCTTGCATGGATGAAAAGACCAAGCGGGCGCCAGCGAGTAAACACTCTCTCCACCTTCCCCCTGCGCCTTCCCCCTCCCCCCTCACTCCCCACCCCCCCACCCCCAACCCCCCCCCCCCCCAACCCCCAACCCCCCACCCCCAACACTCTCGCCCCCACACGCTTAATATATTCTTTTTTTTCTCCGGTCTACAAAATCGTCAACAGACACAGACATTCGGTTAATCGGTTAAGTAAACATGCCACCACACCGTAAATAGTCCTCATGCCCATTTAAAGTAAGGATTAGAGCATAATAATAGCCCGGCGTCGCCACGAATAAGGTCAGCTCATGTATGTACACTGCTCAATAGTTTGTAAGGTACTGCAAGAAAACTGTAACTGTCCCGAATGAAATTCATGGTTGGACGAATCTTTCAAGAGGAACGTTGCTGCGGGACCACGTATCTGCTGTGCAATTCGGAAAGACAAACTTTAACATGTGTAAATGATGTTATTTCTAGCTAACCGAATAAAGGGGGGGGGGGGGGGGGGGGGGGGGGGGGGGGGGGGGGGGGGGGGGGGAGGGGGGGAGACAAATCCAAGCAGCAGAACAAAAGGTACACTAAGTGCACACAAAGATCTCCCCCCTCGCTTATCTAACCTTGAACTTTCCAGGCACAGATATGTATCTCACCATGACCCCTGTCCAAGACCATTCTACAGGTATAGAGAGGTGACATGAATCTCTCCATGACTCCTCGTCCAAGACCATTCTGCAGGGTATAGAGGAGGGTGGACATGTCTCTCACCATGACTCCTCGTCCAAGACCATTCTGCAGGGTATAGAGGAGGGTGGACATGTCTCTCACCATGACTACTCGTCCAAGACCATTCTACAGGGTATAGAGGAGGGTGGACATGAATCTCTCTATGACTCTGTCCAAGACCATTCTACAGGGTATAGAGGAGGGTGGACATGAATCTGTCTGACTCCTTGTCCAAGACCATTCTACAGGGTATAGAGGAGGGTGGACATGAATCTGTCTATGACTCCTTGTCCAAGACCATTCTACAGGGTATAGAGGAGGGTGGACATGAATCTGTCTATGACTCCTTGTCCAAGACCATTCTACAGGGTATAGAGGAGGGTGGACATGAATCTCTCCATGACTCCTCGTCCAAGACCATTCTACAGGTATACAGTGGAGGGTGGACATGAATTTCTCCATGACTCCTTGTCCAAGGACATGAATCTGTCTATGACTCCTCGTCCAATACCATTTTATTGGGTACAGTGGAGGGTGGACATGAATCTCTCTATGACTCCTCGTCCATAACCATCCTACAGGGTACAGTGGAGGGTGGACATGAATTTCTCCATGACTCCTCGTTCAAGACCATTGTACAGGGTACAGGGAGGGGTGGACATGAATCTCTTCATAACTCCTCGTCCAAGACCATTGTACAGGGTACAGTGGAGGTGGACATGAATCTCTCCATGACTCCTCGTCCAATAACATTCTACAGGGTATAGAGGAGGGTGGACAGGAATCTCTCCATGATTCCTCGTCCAAGACCATTCTACAGGGTACAGTGGAGGGTGGACATGAATCTCACCATGACTCCTTGTCCAAGACCATTGTACAGGGTACAGTGGAGGGTGGACATGAATCTCTCCATGATTCCTCGTCCAAGACCATCCTACAGGGTACAGTGGAGGGTGGACATGAATTTCTCCATGACTCCTTGTCCAAGGACATGAATCTCTTTATGACTCCTCGTCCAAGACCATTGTACAGGGTACTGTGGAGGGTGGACATGAATCTCTCCATAACTCCTGTCCAAGACCATTGTACAGGGTACAGTGGAGGTGGACATGAATCTCTCCATGACTCCTCATCCAATAACATTCTTCAGGGTATAGAGGAGGGTGGACAGGAATCTCGCTATGACTCCTCGTCCAAGACCATTCTACAGGGTACAGTGGAGGGTGGACAGGAATCTCTTAATGACTCCTCGTCCAAGACCATTCTACAGGGTACAGAGAAGGATGGACGTTCCAGGGCAGGGTGAAAAATGTTAAATTGACAACATAATGACTGATACTGGGTACTTCCAGGGCAGGGTGAAAAATGTTAAATTGACAACATAATGACTGATACTGGGTACTTCCAGGGCAGGGTGAAAAATGTTAAATTGACAACATAATGACTGATACTGGGTACAATACCTCCACCTAGAAATGAAATACTGTATGTTGAGCAGCATTGTCTTCATTGTATGGCATTGTCTTGATGTATTGGGAGGAATACACTATCTGTGTGTGTGTGTGTGTGTGTGTGTGTGTGTGTGTGTGTGTGTGCGTGCGTGCGTGTGTGTGTGTCACTGTCACACACACACACACACACACACACACTGAATAATCCTGTGCTCTCGCGGTACGCAGAACGTGACAGTAAATCCTCAATGAGCCGTGAGAACCATAGTCACGTATGTAGGTTGACCGATATCCGTCTCTCTGTGTGCCATTACAATATGTATCGTACAATCCGCTACATTCATTGAGCGCTGAAGTGCAAAACCTTTCACCAGCTTTTTTGCCATATGGTAAATTAACTCGGCTTTAAACACACACACAGACACACACACGCGCGCGCGCGCAGCACGCACACACACACACACACACACACACACACACACACACGCACGCACGCACACACGCACATTCACACACACACACACACACACACACACACACACACACGCACGCACGCACGCACGCACACACGCACATTCACACACACACACACACACACACACACACACACACACACACACACACACATGTACACATGCAAACGCACGCACGCACACACATATGTACATGCACACACACGCACGCACGTGTGTGCGCGCGCTCAATCACACACACACACACACACACACACACCACACACACACACACCACACATGGGACATTCTCGTACACAGTTGGTAACTGGGTTTATAGAGTTTTCAAATCAATCTGAAAGAACTTTTCTTTTTGCGGAAAAATGGAAACTTTGTAAATACATACCATTTTGACCCTAAAACCTCCATTTCAGCGAAATCAGAATGTCTCACGACGACTTTTTTGCCCCACATGTTTCAAATTCCATTTCAAAATATAGAGGTCAAACGTCGCTTTTTTATTTTCAAAGTCAACTATTTAGAAGGTGTCATTTAAAAGAAAAATTCCGGCTGTCAGATATGTGCGAAAGAAAGTGGATTTAGCAGATGGGGGGGGGGGTAGGGGGAAGTGGATTTTCACACACAACACACACACACACACACACACACACACACACACACACACACACACACACACACTCACAGAGGCGAATGAAGCAGTGATAAGAATGTTCATTCACTTACACCCCAACATCAACATTACTGTAGCCATCATGACCATCATGATCATCACCATCATTACCGTCTTCAGGCTCATTAATATCATAATTACTGTTATCACCATCATTCTCGGCGACATCGTCGTCATCATCCCCATCATCATCGTCATCACCATAATCCTCGTCATACCATCATCCCATGATGACGTGTTTCAGTGTCTGTGAAAATCAGTCAGGCCAAAGCCGCGATCTCAGATGTTTGTTCTTTACACTTCCCAGCACAATAATACATTGTTTTGGCCAGCGCAGGGCGACAGCTTACCCACTAAAAGTAGCTTAGCCCCGCTGTGTAGGAGCTATTTTGGGGGGCTCTGGCACTTATGAATGAAGCGAATCGACCAATGAGAAGCTAACGGAAAATTTCCCAACCGCCGTTGGCTTTGTTACGTTGGGAGGGTGGCCTTGATCAGCATTGCGGCGGCGGGCGGGTAAGCCGATCGATCTGCCTTTTTTGCACGGCTGCGAACGGACGATCGCGGTGCGAAGGGCAAATCGGGTCAGCTCAGCTCCAAGGTGAAGGTCGTCTGCAGCACACTTCCCGCCAGGTCTTTTCTAATTTCTTTCTTTCTTTCTTTCTTTTTTTGACAGGAGCGTGTGTTGCGGTTTGCATGAGGTCACCGCGTGTTCAGTCTGCCGCCTGAGGTGTCAAACCCACTTTGATCAGCGCATAGCTCAGATGCCTTCCGATAGATCGCTCAACTGTCTTTTTCTGAGTCATACCCCCTGCCCCCCACCCCTTCTACCCCCCCCCCCCCCCACAACGCCGCCTCTCCTGACCTTCTATCCCTGACTCCTTTTTTCCTTCTCCTCCATCTTTCTCTTCCTTACCCCCCCCCTCACCACTCTCCCCCACTCTCCCCCCTCCCCCCCCCCCATCCCCTCTGACCCTGTCCAAATTGTGTTTTAAATGAAAAGATGTAATCGAGGTGTTGATTCTTGAAAATGAAAGGCAATGTTAGCAGCAACAGGCTTTTGTTGTTGTTGTTGTTGTTGTTTTTAAGGTTTTGTACTTTTTTTTTGACTGTTCCTATCCTTTTTGGCTGTCCCCATTTTTTTTCTTTTTTTTTAAATTTTTTTTTTTACTGTTTCTTCCTTTTTTGACTGCCCTTCTCCCCCCCCCCCCCCCCCCCCCCGCACCACCCTTTTTGCCCTACCGTCCCCACCTTTTTTGTGACTTGTTTCTTCATTTATGACCGCCTCCTACATTTCTTGCCACTGTCCTTTCTGAAAAGGAACTTCAAGTAACTCCACAGGTCAACATGGACAAACAAATCACGAGACAAAACACGACGCGTTTCGACCTCTTAGGTCTTCTTCAGGCAAGAGAAACAACATTCAGGACAATGAAAATGAAGAACGAGCAAGTAGCATACAACGATCATAAATGCACACCTAAAACAGATAAGGTGAAGCGAAATACAAACCAAGGAAGGCTAGGAGTCATTTCTCTTAGGTGTG
This sequence comes from Conus canariensis, assembly GCA_033310375.1. NCBI lineage: Eukaryota > Metazoa > Mollusca > Gastropoda > Neogastropoda > Conidae > Conus > Conus canariensis. The sequence goes on from CM065720.1 coordinate 12,628,931, forward strand.
CACCCGTGACCGTTGTATGCTGTAGCTCGTTCTTCGTTTTTTCATTGTCCTGAGTGTTGTTGATCTTGCCTGAAAAAGACCACAGAGGTGGAAACGCGTCGTGTTTTGTCTTGTGATTTGTTTGTCCATGTTGACCGGCAGAGTGACTGTTAAAATTCCTTTCAAAATTTGTTTCAATTCCTGCCTGCAGTCGCCTGGCTTTGAAAGTCACTGTTTTTTTTTTCTGTCTATTCTCACCTCTTTTGTTGTTGTTTGCTTCTTCCTTTTCTGCTTGCGCAGTACCTTTTCCTTCTTACTGTCCCCTAACCTTTTTCTGACTCTCTCCACATTTTTCGTTGTTGTTGTTGTTGTTGTTGTTTTACGTCGTTTCCTCCTTTTCTTATGATTCTTTACCTTTCTTTCGAAGTTATTGGCATATTTTGCTTACCTTTTCCATCTTCTCCGCTCCTTCTCCAGCTTACCCCTCCCCCCCCCCCATCCCCACCCCCTCCCCTATCATTTCTTACATTAACTCCCTTTTTCATTAACCCCCCCCCCCCCCAACTCTTACCCCTCACCTCCCTCAAGGGTTTTTTTTTTCCTTTTTTTTTCTTTCCTTTCTTTTTTTCTTTTTTGTTCTTTTCTATTTTTTCCTTTCTTTTCTTTTCTTTCTTTTTTTTTTTTGTTGACCTGGTCCCACAGTCCCCCCCCCCCCCCCCACTTTTTTTTTTGTTGTTGTTGATCCAGTTTGAATCTCTCTAGCTCACAACAAGACCACCACCGCCTTCCTCATCCCCATGTCCCTCTGGAAAAAAAAAACAAAAAAACCCACCTCATCACGTAAGATGAACACGGTTCAAGTTCACCATTTCCTCGCTGTCGGGTCGACCGACGGGTGGGACGCCATGAATTGATGATGAGCGCCGAGCGAGGAGAACAGCAAACGGACCATGCCATCGCCATGGCCATCGCCAGCTTTGTGGCCTGACTGACTGTCCGTCCGACTGACATCCTTTTTTTTTTTTTTTTTTTGAAAATCGATGCAGCGTCCGAAGTTTGGCACGTCTGTTGGAAAAGGCTCCTACCTAACCTAAAACGTCATGATTACAGACTTTTGCATGGTGCGTGTGAGTTGCAAAACAAAATAAAAAGAAAGAAAAAAAAAGAAAGAAAGAAAAAAAAAAAGAAAAAGTGAAAAAGGGAGAGAAAAAAAACAGGCGGATGGAGGCACCCCCCCCCCCCCGCCCCTCCCCCCCCCCCCCCCCCCCCCAATTAAAAGCAAAACAAAACAAAACAAACCGGAGGTTAGATGACGGTACAAAAACATGTTATGCATATAATCGACAAACTTTTTAAAGCATAATTTTCTGGGGCGAAGGTGAAAACAAAAACAAAAAAGACTATAATAGCATGCTACAAAGCATCTTTTCAATCATTATTCATGATTATCTGAGATATTACTAACTTTGTTAACTTAGCTTTGATGCGCTTACAGTCAAACATTTGCACAGAATGTTAAGCATTTCGGATCTTGTTGAAATATTTCGTCAAACATTGAGCTCTATATCAATGAATAAACGGGCGCTTAAATACATAATAAAAGTCGTTTTTGAGTTCTCTAACACACACACACACACACACACACACACACACACACACACACACACACACACACACACACACACACACACACACAAAATAGTAAAACGTGATGGTAGAACCTGGGTGTCTTGTAGGTGGTGGCCTCGTGGTAGAACACTGAGTCTGCGGTCAGAAGTGGCGAGTTTGAATCTCGTTTGTTTAATATAAGAATGGCCGTTGTTTTTGCGGTCCATTTTAACGTGTTGTTCTGATGGTGTCAGCGTAGTGTTAGACTCGCCCCCCCCCCCCCCCCCCCCCCCTCCTTTTGCAGTGTCACCTAAAGTCGATGTGGTTGTGAAGCCTGGATATAACTAAACGATGATGATGATGATAATGATGATGATGATAATGATGATGATGATGATGATGATGATCATCATCATCATCATCATCATCACCACCACCACCACCACCATCATCATCATCATCATCCATCATCCATCATCCTCATCCTCCTCCTCATCCTCCAGATCCTCCTCCTCCTCCTCCTCCTCCTCCTCCTCCTCCTCCTTCTCATCATCATTATCAACGTCATTGTCGTTGTCGTCGTCGTCGTCGTCGTCGTCGTTATCATCAAACTTTGGTGAAGTAAGGCCAGGCGGTCAGAGAGCCTGCAGATGAAAAGTGATGACAGACTCCAGCGGACATTGACACAGCTATCGGAATGATTCGTGCGGTGAGGAGTCACGACACAAAAGTGCCAGGACACTTAGCTAAGAGAGCAGGACTGGTCAGGCGGTCAAAGGTAAGGACAGAGGTGATGGGGTACCTGCTACCACTGAGAGAGTGAGTGACGTCATACCACGTCAGGATGTGATGTTCCTGCCGGATCTTAGCTGGCAATAATCTCTCTCTCTCTCTTCTCTCTCTCTCTCTCTCTCTCTCTCTCTCTCTCTCTCTCTCTCTGAGATGTTAGTAGTAGTAGTAGTAGTAGTGTGTGTTTGTGTGTGTGTGTGTGTGTGTGTGTGTGTGTGTGTGTGTGTGTGTGTGTGTGTGTGTGTGTGTGTTCATAGATAGATAGATAGATAGATAGATAGATAGATGGAGGATAGACAGATAAATGGATGGATAGACAGATCAAGAAATGTGAATGCGCCTGCGCGCAAGTGCGTGCGTGTGTGCTCGCGTATGAATGTGTGAGCGCGCGCGCATCCCGTATGCGTACTACCCCGTCCCCTGCTCCCCCCCCCCTCCCTCCCTCCACACATCATGTCCCTCCCCCCCCTCCCCCCCACACATCTCCCACACCCACATGCACACACCTAGTGACTCGACCCACCTCCCCCCCCCCCCCCCCCCCCCCCCCAGTGGAGAAGTCGATATATATTCATTGACCCAGATGGGCCATAGCGCGACGTCACCATACATAATAATAGGTGTGAGCGACAAACAAGTTGTTTGTGCAGTAGAGGGCGGCACGGGTGGCACGCTTGACTGCCCACAGTCGAAGGGAAGATCTTTTGAATGGCGATTATTTAAAAAAAAAATGATAGTGCGTCTGATCCGGTACGTGGGCCTGTTTGTGTTGTGGTTACCTCAATGTTGCAGGAGCGTTTTGCGGGTTTATTATGTGGCTTATTCTTTGTTTTTTTTATTATTTATAATTTTGTCTATTTTATGTCAAAACAGAATTGAAAGAAACAATAAAAAAGGCAACGTTCGGTAACATAATCATCCGTGCTTTAGTACCTAAGGAGAGAGAGAGAGAGAGAGAGAGAGAGAGAGAGAGAGAGAGAGAGAGAGAGAGAGAGAGAGAACATTGAACACTGAACGCTAACCATTGAACATTTTAAATGTCATTAGCTAAACAGCTTTGATGATATGGTGGTGCAGAGAGAGAGAGAGAGAGAGAGAGAGAGAGAGAGAGAGAGAGAGAGAGAGAGAGAGAGAGAGAGAGAGAATATTGAACACTGAACGCTAACCATTGAACATTTTAAATGTCATTAGTTAAACAGCTATGATGATATGGTGGTGCAGAGAGAGAGAGAGAGAGAGAGAGAGAGAGAGAGAGAGAGAGAGAGAGAGAGACAGAGACAGAGACAGAGAACATTGAACACTGAACGCTAACCATTGAACATTTTAAATGTCATTAGCTAAACAGCTTTGATGATATGGTGGTGCAGAGAGAGAGAGAGAGAGAGAGAGAGAGAGAGAGAGAGAGAGAGAGAGAGAGAGAGAGAGAGAGAGAGAGAGAGGAATATTTTAATGAGGATAGGAAGAAACACTATGGAGAGCTTGACAGCAGAAGTTCTTCCGAGAAGAACCCCCCCCCCAACCCCCCAACCCCCCCCCCCCCCCCCCCCCCCCGCCCCTCCTCAGACAAGTGTTTCGGTCCTGGGTTCCTTACACTCTAAGGGGGGGCCAGCCCGCATCCGGGTCATGACTCCCAGATCCCCCCTGCTGTCAACGTTTTTTTTTTTTTTTTTTTCATCCTGGTGCTTCCAGCAACTCCTGGATGGGCGGGCGTCTCAAGGCGTTGCCCTGTAACCTCCTTAGTCTGTCCTGGTAGACCAGTGTCTCACCCACAGCCATTCACCACACCTGTCCTTTTTTTAATTTACTCCTTCACCACCCCCGCCTTTACTATTTTTTTTTTTTTTATTGTTGTTTCTTTTTCCTTTTTTTTTTTTTTTTGTAAAGGCGGTCTTTCATTTTGTTTTATTCCTCTCTCTCTCTCTCTCTCTCTCTCTCTCTCTCTCTCTCTCTCTCTCTCTCTCTCTCTCTCTTACATATCTATTTGTTTGAATTTCTACATTGGACATTTGTGGCAAACGTATAGTGTTATTTTATGGTATAAAAGAGTCTGGGTTTGTGTTTGACTTAAGGTATGGTGTACTGACTCATTCATTCTGTTTGACCGTTAATATTCTCCTGTCTCCGTGCCTCGTTCGCTCGCTCTCGTATAATGATGTGTGTGTTCTCTATGGACATGTACAGCAGGAGTATACTTTACGTTTCAGGGGTTGACAATGACACCCGTCCTAAGCCGGGGAAGCTCACGTCTGGGAAGTTGGCGTTTGTTCCTCCACGGCCCGAAGAAAGATTGCCCACTCCGTGTGGCACTGGATCTCAGACCCCAGAACACAAACTCCAACACTGTCCAGCCCATGATGTTTCACGGCGTCAAACCTGGCCAGAGGGTGAAGAACTGCAGATGCAGCTTTAGGGGCAGCCGTCAAGACCTCGAGAAGACTGTGGGATCCATCGTGGCGGCGAGAGGATTGATAATTTGACGCAGCCAATTAAAATCGATCGCAGAAGAAGAAGAGGAATACTGTGGTCTACAAATTATCTTCAGACTTTAGTTTTCAGCTGCCCCTGCCACGGCTGTGAGGAGCCTGGTCCTCTTCTTGCCAGAGAACCCGACCTGTTCCATGAGGTCGAAGGCTGAGAGCTTGCAACCCCTCCCCCCCCCCCCCTCCCGTCCCCACCCCTGCCCCTTAGACTTCAACTTCTCAGGCGAGGATTTTGCGTTTGAAACCAGGTTCTCTCAGGATGCTGGCTAGAGACAGGCGAATTTTACGACTCTTGTAGATGTGAGCGTGCTCCATTCTGCTTTCCTTGGGTACAATGAGTTCAGAATCAGTTGCTTTGGCGTCATAGACAAGCGTATTTTTTTCAAATCTTGTAGATGTGAGCGTGCTCCATTCTGCTTTCTTGGGGTACAATGAGTTCAGAATCCGTTGCTTTGGTGTCATAGACAGGCGAACTTTTCAAATGTTTTAGATGCGAGCGTGCTCCATTCTGCTTTCTTAGGGTACAATGAGTTCAGAATCCCTTGCTTTGGTGTCCCTGAGGAGGGGGAGCACCATACCCAGTGTCCTGTCACCCTTCCTGGTGGTCTCAGGGTGGATTTCTCATTCTGGAAGGTCTGCTGTGCGCTGCCATCATCCGTTCCATGCAGTGAAGCCCATTGTTATGCTCTGGATATTACGGCTGATGCATACCATGAGTTGTGTGTGGTCATGTGCTGTGTGAAAGGGATAGTCTGGCGGTTTCTTTGACTCTCTTAACGATGAAATCGTAGTGATGTTTTCACTTTGGAGCGTTCTTGTTGTTACATCGCTGATCCCTGATGGAGAGCTTTTAAGACCGGAACTCTTGGTGATTAAAAAGCTGTTAGGGTTTTACTCCTTTTCGTCTTTTTCTAAAAAAAAAAAATAAATCTTCGAGTTTTGGTATTTACTAAGGCGTTATCGCTTTTCACATTTTTTAAATTTTTTTTAGGAGGGTTTACTCTGTTTAAGGAATATCACTGACTGTATCAGGAATATCACTGACTGTATCAGGAGTATCACTGACTGTATCAGGAGTATCACTGACTGTATCAGGAATATTACTGACGGTATCAGGAATATCACTGACTGTATCAGGAATATCACTGACAGTATCATATAAGGACCATCAGGAATAGTACTGACAGTATCAGGAATGACGTGACATAGTCAGGGAGTTCATGGCATCCTTGGTGACACACTTTGACAGTAACTCTAATAATCCCCATCTGTGTTCTACCTATGCCAAAGGCGCTCTTGTTTCTACCCACTCTAAGGACGCCCTCTGGTTTGCTGACTTGCAAAAACCCTAATATAAAGGTAATCGTAGCTGACAACTATAAAAGCCTTCACCCCCAACCCCACCCCTTCCCCAACCCCCACACTCACCCCTCTAGCATGATCGACTGACCGACAATTAAAACTAACAGAAATTCGATCGAACTCGTTCGCAATCAGATGCCAATAGAAATAAGCTGGTCACGATCTTGATCATAACGTATCGGGGACATAATGTCTGGCAGTGCAGTCTGACCCCATTTCACCCCTCCCCTCCACCCCCTCCCTCACCCACCCCATCCCACCCTTGGCGCCGACCTGTCCCACCATCACGCTGTTAGTGAGTGACCACACGGCCACCGGCTACTTCGTAACGGGTTCAAGGTCTTCCTTCAGTCCGAGTGTTCAAGTCGCTCTCCAAGGTCGTCCGTCCCTCTCGTCGAGGTTGAGCGACCAACTACCCGCCCACGCCATTTGTAAAGTGTTTGTTGTTCGGGGCCAAGTCAAGCGGAAAAAAAAACTAGCTTTGCTCGTTGCTTGCTGCTCTTGCTCTGTCTCTCTCTCTCTGTCTCTGTCTCTCTCTCTCTCTCTCTGTGTCTCTGTCTCCCTGCCTCTGTCTCTGTCCTGTGTCTCTGTCTTTGTGTGTGTGTGTGTGTGTGTGTGTGTGTGTGTGTGTGTGTGTGTGTGTGTGTGTGCATATAAATGTGTGTGTGTGTGTGTGTGTGTGTGTGTGTCTTTGTGCATATAAATGTGTGTGTGTGTGTGTGTGTGTGTGTGTGTGTGTGTGTGTGTGTGGGTGTGTGTGTGTGTGTGAATCATGTACCCCATAATCCTGTGTGCCTATCATTCTCTACCATTTTTCTCTCTCTCTCCCCCCTTTTTTTCTTTCCTTTTATTTATTTATTTTTTTTTAAAATCTCATCGCATGATTTAGCTTAGCAAGGACAGAGAGGAAGAATAGGCTCTGCCCTAAAATCTCAATCCTCGATCGAATAAAGGCTTTCTGAAGGCGTTCCGAGTTCTCTCTCTCTCTCTCTCTCTCTCTCTCTCTCTCTCTCTCTCTCTCTCTCTCTCTCTCTCTCTCTCTCTCTCTCTCTCAGTGGCCCAGACAGCTCTATCTACAGGCTGTGCACTCCGTGACTTCGTGGCACTCACAACCCCCGCAAAGTTGGCACCCTGAAAAAAAGTTGTACAGAAACAACATGCCGCGGAACCAATCATGCGGAACGATTGCGGTTAAGGAGTTAGCGTGCGGTTAAAAGCTGTACTGTTTCCTGTACACCTTACCTCCCCCCGCCTCCCCGCTCCCCCCCCCCCCCCACCTTTTCTCTCCAACACCGTCCTCCCCTCCTCCCCCTTCCCTATCCACATCTCTTTCTATTCTCCCCACTCTCCTCCTACACCTCACTTCCAACCCCCCCCCCCCCCCCCCTCCCCAACTGCTACTCTCTATATTCTCTGCTGAAGTCCAGTTTCCGTTTTGGTTTTTGTACTCTCAGTTCTTATAGGACAGGGAATGCTTTACAATGGGAACGAAGAAATGCTGTCTGTCTGTGTGTCTGTCTGTCCGTGGTCAAAATGTGTTCCACTCACTCCAGACAAAACTTCTGGGTCGATCTTTCTGAAAATTTGTAGGTATGTTCATTATGGGTCACGGATGATGCCTGATGTTTTATTTTACCAGAATAGCCGTTACTAACGGCTATAACGGCCCAAAACGGGTTTTCTTCTTTATGGAATATCTCTTTATGATGCATGTTTCATTGTGGCGTCAAATACATTATAACGCACGTTTGATTGTGACGTTTTTCAGGAAGATAAACTGGGAGTACGTTCATATGCTTTGCATCTGGTTTCTTTCTTTTTACACCCACCTCCGCTCTCACAGAGGTATGGTAACGACTCCGAGGTGTAAAGGTTCTGCGAGTCCTCTGGAGTTTTTTGCTGTTTCTGTGATGTCTGAGGTAGACAGGTCTGTCGACAATTGGCTGGTCTGTTTCTCATTTGTGTATTGAATGAGCAACACTTTGTACCTTTGTGTGTGTGTGCGTGCGTGCGTGCGTGTGTGTGTGTGTGTGTGTGTGTGTGTGTGTGTGTGTGTGTGTGTGTGTGTGTGTGTGTGTCAATCTACTACTGCCATTGACCAACACCTTGTCTGTCTGACTGCAAAAGTCGACCATTCATAATTACGACTGACAGGTTGGTTGATTGTCAACATGTTTGTTCATAGTCATCAAACTTTCTGTTCCTGAATACGAATACGAATGGTTTATTGATAGTGAAATAGATCAAATACAACCCAGCTTTGCCGACTTGGCTTAAGGCTGTGTCAGACCAATTATTGACATAGGCTAGAACACCAAGGCTACATCATAATGTTATGCTCTGCATAGTTATGCGGGGACTGTCTTCAGTCGTGACAAGCTCCTAGCAAAACATTATCAGTCTCCAAAATCCCTTGAAGTCGGGAGTGTGGCTGCCCACGTGGCAGGGTAACCAAAAACGGTCACACACGTAATGTTCTCATCCCTAGCTGATGCATTTGTACCATAGTGTTCAAGTACTTCGGCTGTTCGGATTATCCCTGGAGTCTTTTAGCCAGGGTACGACGACAACGACAGCAACAACAACAACAACAACAACAACAACAACAACAACAACCCAGCTTCCTCACATACAAAAAAAGCTGAGCGGTTAGCAGTCTTCCCTGATAATTTTTTTTCCAATAAAGTATTCATCTTTTCCAATAAATCATCTTCTTTTTTCCAGTAAAAGTATTTCTCTTCAAAATAGGTAACCTAATACAAACGTACGTAATTTAAGAGAAAACAAATCGTCGATATGAACGAACATAAACAACACATCGATCATAATTGTAACACCAGTATACATTCTGAAGACTACATTTCCCTGATTACTGAGTACAGTCCCTAATTCCTGTCACGTCCTCACTGATTACTGAGTACAGTCCCTACTCCCTGTCACGTCTCTCACTGATTACTGAGTACAGTCCCTACTTCCTGTCACGTCCTCACTGATTACTGAGTACAGTCCCTTCTCCTGTCACGTCTTCACTGATTACTGAGTACAGTCCCTACTTCCTGTCACGTCTTCACTGATTACTGAGCACAGTCCCTTCTCCTGTCACGTCCTCACTGATTACTGAGTACAGTCCCTACTTCCTGTCAGTCTTCACTGATTACTGAGTACAGTCCCTACTCCTGTCACGTCCTCACTGATTACTGAGTACAGTCCCTACTCCCTGTCACGTCCTCACTGATTACTGAGTACAGTCCCTACTCCCTGTCACGTCCTCACTGATTACTGAGTACAGTCCCTACTTCCTGTCACGTCTTCACTGATTACTGAGTACAGTCCCTTCTCCTGTCACGTCCTCACTGATTACTGAGTACAGTCCCTACTTCCTGTCACGTCTTCACTGATTACTGAGTACAGTCCCTACTCCCTGTCACGTCCTCACTGATTACTGAGTACAGTCCCTACTCCCTGTCACGTCTCACTGATTACTGAGTACAGTCCCTTCTCCTGTCACGTCCTCACTGATTACTGAGTACAGTCCCTACTTCCTGTCACGTCTTCACTGATTACTGAGTACAGTCCCTTCTCCTGTCACGTCCTCACTGATTACTGAGTACAGTCCCTTCTCCTGTCACGTCTCACTGATTACTGAGTACAGTCCCTTCTCCTGTCACGTCTTCACTGATTACTGAGTACAGTCCCTACTCCCTGTCACGTCTCACTGATTACTGAGTACAGTCCCTATTTTCTCCTGTCACGTCTTCACTGATACTGAGCACGTCCCTACTCCCTGTCACGTCCTACTGATTACTTGAGTACAGTCCTTCTCCACCTGTCACGTCTTCATGATTCTGAGACATCCCATACAAGTGTCGTCCGTCACAGTGTACTGTATAAGTCACTTCCATGTGCAGTCACTGTTACTGGTACACCCCTGTTCTGTCTACGTCTCACTGATACTGAGTGTGATTCCCTATATCTCTGTCGTCTCGTGATCGATACTGTGTACTCTGATCGTCTCATGATTACTGATGATACAGTTCCTGATCTTGCGTGTCTGTACGTCTCTGATCGGGTAGATCTTGTGTGAGTCTGTGTGCTGAGCTGGATGATCCTGTGGTGTGATCTGTAGTGAATGCTGATCTGTGTGTGATCCTGATAGCTGTCTGTGAATGTTCTCTGTGGACTGTATGATGGATCTGTGTGATGTCTGTGATGCTGTTATGATCTGTGTGATGATCTGTTGATGCTGATCTGTGGATGATCTGTGGTGATCTGTATGATGCTGATCTGTGTGGAGTTGATCTGTGTGATGATCTGTATGATGTGATCTGTGTGATGATCTGTGTGATGATCTGTATGATGCTGATCTGTGTGATGATCTGTGTGATGATCTGTATGATGCTGATCTGTGTGATGATCTGTATGATGCTGATCTGTGTAATGATCTGTGTGATGATCTGTATGATGCTGATCTGTGTGATGATCTGTGTGATGATCTGTAGATCTGATCTGTGTGATGATTGTTGATGCTGATCTGTGTGATGATCTGTGTGATGTAACTGTCTTGTGATGCTGACTGTGTGATGATCTGTGTGATGATCTGTATGATGTTGATCTGTGTGATGATCTGTGTGATGATCTGTATGATGCTGATCTGTGTGATGATCTGTGTGATGATCTGTATGATGCTGATCTGTGTGATGATCTGTATGATGCTGATCTGTGTGATGATCTGTGTGGTGATCTGTGTGGTGATCTGCATGTGATGATCTGTCCTGTCCCCAGGTCATTTCACAAATCTCTTCGACGCAGTTCGGATGAACTCTCTCGCCTTAGCTGACCCTGTGTCACAGACCGTAATTCACACTGGCCGGTCCAGGGCGGTGTCTCGTGAAGAGTCTTTGTGCCGTGTGTCACGTGCTGTGCAGTGCAGGCTGGGACAGAGAGGGAGGGAGGGAGGGAAGGGGGTGGGCGTGGGTGGGTTTTTGTCACACTGAGAAATGTCAGCACGAGCAATTGAGCTGTTGGTGGTGGTTCTGATAAGACCGTCAGACAGCCTTGGTGGCTTTGGCAAAATAGTATTAAAAAGAAAGAAAGAACAGTCGGATGCAGAGGATCAACCCTCACTTATTCTTTCCTTCTATTTCTGTATGTCAGGGATAGAGAGGACGAGTAGAGAGAGAGAGAGAGAGAGAGAGGAGAGAGAGAGAGAGAGAGAGAGAGAGAGAGAGAGAAAGAGGACAGACAGACAGACAGACAGAAATACAGATAGACAGACTAACCGAGATACAAAGATGTGGACGGGCAGACAGAGAGGCAGGCAGACAGACAGAGAGAAGAAGAAGAAGAAGAAGAAGAAGAAGAAGAAGAAGAAGAAGAGAGAGAGAGAGAGAGAGAGAGAGAGAGAGAGAAGACAGACAGACAGACAGACAGACAGACAGACAGACAGACAGACAGCAGAGACAGAGAGAGAGAGAGAGGGAGAACAGACAGACAGACAGACAGAGGCAGAGACACAAGAGAGAGAGAGAGAGAGAGAGAGAGAGAGAGAGAGAGAGAGACTGAAGACAGACAACCACAGACAGAGACAGACAGACAGAAGGGTCAGAGAGGTGAGCAAGGACACCTCACCCCTGGTCAGAGATTACGTGGAACAAGACTCCACCCCCCCCCCCCCACCCCCCTACCTCCCCCCCCCTCCCCCCTCCAGCATTTCACAGGTGAGTGAGCGGATCAGTCAGGCGTGAAGTCAGTTTCCCCCTGCACCCTGATTGTTGCTGACAGCCACTATTGATTAGGCCCACACTGACACTGCTGCTCCAACCCCACCCACCC
>CM065720.1:12648480-12655980 GCA_033310375.1 Conus canariensis
GGTGGTGGTGGTACTGTCGTCGTTGCTGTTGATTTCTATCAGTGTTTATTTGTTTCACTTCTTCATCACGACTGTCCTCGTCCTAAGGAGACAACAATAAACCACAGTATCACTGAAAACTATGCTAAATGTTAGTGAAACCAATGCAAATTTAAATGAAAACAATGCTAAATGTAAGTGAAAATAATGCTCAATATGAGTGAAAACAATGCTAAATATAGGTTTAAAACAATGCTTATATATAAGTGAAAAATAAAGCTAAATATACGTAAAAACAATGGTAAAAAAGGTGAAAACAGTGCTAAATATAGTGAAAACACTGCTAAATATAAATGAAAACAATACTAAATATAAATGAAAAACAATGCTAAATATAAGTGAAAACGATGCTAAATATAAGTGAAAACGATGCTAAATATAAGTAAAAACACTGCTCAATGTAAATGAAAATAATGCTAAATATAAATGAAAACAATACTAAATATAAACACTGCTAAATATAAGTGAAAACGATACTAAATATAAGTAAAAGCAATGCTAAACATAAGTGAAAACAAAGCTCAATACAAGTGAAAACCATTCTACATGTAAGTGAAAACAATGCTAAATATAAGTAAAAGCAATGCTAAATATATATGAAACAATGCTAAATGTAAGTGAAAACAATGCTAAATGTGAGTGAAAACAATGCTAATGTAAGTGAAAACAATGCTAATAACAAATGAAAATTATACTAAATATCGGTGAAAACAATGCGAAATATCAGTGAAAACAAAGTCAACAATAAGTGAAAACTATGTTGAATATAAGTGAAAACACTGCTAAATATAGTGAAAACACTGCTAAATCTACACAAACACGCCGAACAAGAAGCTAAGTAACGCTGACTGAACACACTACCCCTGTAACAGACGAGGGGGGTGTGGGTAAATGCGTCCTCTTCAGACATCACAAAGAACAGATCTAAAATGCCCCACACAATGCGCCACAGATGGCCGGTGGTAGCAGAATGCCACGTCCTCCTCGTCGTCGTCGTCGTCGTCATCATCGCTCTTGTCCTCCAGCTGCTCACCGTCGTCGTCATCATAATCAATATCGTTATTGTTGGTGGTAGTGGTGGTGGCTATTGAAATGCTGGTGGTGATGACTATTAACTGAATACCGCCCAAACCACGGACACTACTACACAACCAACAAATCATGGACACTGACAAGACACCTGGCTAGTCCGGGCTCTGCAAGGCTCTCTGTTCTCCATCATGTGCGACAGGCTAGAGGTGATGTCACCAGCCCAACCCATAAAGGCTTGTCCATCCAGGGCTTTCGCTCGGCAGTGTTTTCTGACGAAGGTCTCAGGATCCGGATCCGGATCAGGATCAGGACTTCTACATTGCTGGAACCTTCCTAGGTCATAAACAGCAACGACAGACGTCATGGAGAGATGCATACAGACTCACAACAGAGGCCCCTATAGTCGAAGGGTTAGAGCGTTTGACGACACAGCTGACGGTCGTAAGTTCGAATCGCTCGCGGGGTCGGATTCCTATGGCTTGAAAACCCTCTCTGCCCACTCAGCAGGAGAAGGATACTTGACTCAGGTCAGGGACGGTTAGGGCAGTGGAAGGAGAGAAACTGGCCCTGTTTTCCATGATACTGCGTCCTGGACACGGTGAGACTCGAATTAATTAATAATTAAATAGTTAGTTTCAAAGTGAGATGACTGCAGGCGGAAATTGAAACTAAGTTCCGAAGACAAGCGATCGCTAGTTCTTCGTTTTCATTGTCTGAATGTTGTTTATCTTGCATGAAGAAGACCTAAGAGGTCGAAACGCGTCGTGTTTTGTCTTGTAAATTGTTTGTCCCTGTAAACTGGCAGATTTATTTTGAATGACTTTTTAAAAAATGAGTCTGAAATAGTTCATTACCCTCAGAGCCATTAGACCAATAAGACTTGAACCATTTCTTAACTTTTTTTTTTTTTTTTACCGAGGCCAGCCTAAGGAGATTGCCATGTCCCAGACCTGGTCCCTGTCTGTCCCTGAGTGTGTTGACATGCTGTTTGACGGAGTCGTGTGTCTTATGTGGTGTAAGGTCTACTTTGTCACCTTTTTTGTATGGAGTACCACAGGGGTCAGTATTGGGCCCAGTGTTGTTTACATTGTACTCACAGCCCTTGTCAGATGTTATCTCGGACCATGATTGTGATTTTCACAAGTATGCTGATGACACGGAGCTTTCTAAGAGTGGCACACCTGATGAGTTTGTTTCTGTTCAATCTGGGGTGTCTCGGTGTATCAGCAGTGTGCAGGAATGGATGACAAGTAATAAGCTTAAATTAAATTGTGAAAAGACTGAAGTCATGCCCGTTGGAACCTCCTCCTGCCTCAAACTCGTTGAGTCAGAGTCAATGGTTGTTGATGGTACTGAATTGCCTTTCAGTAACTCTGTCAAATACCTTGGTGTTACCACTGATCAGTGTCTGACCATGCAGAATCAAATATCTGTAGTCTGTCGCTCATCCTTTTTAGAGCTGAGACGTATTGCTTCCATCCGACGCTTTATATCCAGGGAAGTAGCTGTCAGGCTAGTCTGTGCCACGGTGATGTCAAGATTGGACTACTGCAACTCTGTTTATGCTGGGCTTCCCGCAGAACAGATTGCTCGGCTGCAGAGAGTCCAAAATAGCGCTGCACGACTTGTTTTGAAGAGGAGGAGGTGTGAGCACATCACTCCCATGCTGATCGAACTGCACTGGCTTCCCATACAGTATCGGTGGCAATTTAAACTGGCAGTTCTTGCTTTCCGCCACTTCAATGAATCTCTTCCTCACTATCTCTCTTCTTCTCTCTGCACCTACCAAAGCTCTCGTACCCTTCGCTCTTCTTCACAAAAACTTTTGAAAATCCCTAAGCGTTCTCTGAAATCTGTTGGCGAAAGAGCCTTCAGTTTTTAGAGCACCTTCTATTTGGAACTCCCTCCCTGAAGACCTTCGTAATCAGCCTACTCTTTCTTCTTTTAAATCTCAGCTCAAAACTGACCCTTCAAAAAAGCCTATTCTCTTCTGTAGATGACTAGATCTCTCTTAAATTCCTCCACAACTAGTTCGGTGAGACAGTTTATGCATGTAGGTGCGTCTGCCATTGTGCATTTTCTTTTTGCTGTGTGCATGAATATTGTATGAATAAGTGCAAATGGTGGATGTAAGCGCATTGAGTTGTACAACAAGAAATGCGCTATATAAGTATTATACATTATTATTATTATTCCTGCTCCCTGCTGCAGACAGGAGAATCCCCCCCCCCAACGCCACCCCCCCCCCCCCCCCCAAGGTCTGCTGGGAGCCAGAAACACACTAGACATCGATCCGACAATTCGTCTGAAGCATTAATTGGTTCTTGAATGCCTCGGCTGTGAACTCTAGTTCTGCAGTCAGTGTTGAGACCTGGAGAAGGATGGAGATCCCCAGTGGCTGTTCGAGGCCATCTTCAAAACAACGAGGTACTGACGGAACCTGTCCCACAATCAGTCTGAGGATGGTGTGGTCAACAACATCTTCTTCTTCACATCCGTGGGAAGTCATAGAGGGCGCATCGCCGAAGAACAGTTCACCAGGATCATCCAGCTCTGACCCTTGTAGTATTACATCTTGGAGTGAGCTCACATGGATTCTATGCCAGAATAAGCTGTGAATGTTGTTGTATGGGCCAGTCATAACTCAAATGATGCATCAGATCTTTAGAGCGAGCAT
Organism: Conus canariensis; assembly: GCA_033310375.1. Classification (NCBI taxonomy): domain Eukaryota; kingdom Metazoa; phylum Mollusca; class Gastropoda; order Neogastropoda; family Conidae; genus Conus; species Conus canariensis. Next base: position 12,652,229 of record CM065720.1, read on the forward strand.
GATGTGTAGCTGAACACTGAAAACCATGTGTTACATCTCAGAGTGAACTCACTTGAAATTTATTCCGGAACTCGTTGTGAATGGGATGTGGCCAACAACAACAACAACAACACAACAACAACAGCAACAACAACAAAAACAACAACAACAACAACAACCATGTAGCATGATTTAGAGCGAAGTCAGATGGATTCTGTTCCAGCATCATTTGTACTGTCATTGTAGGGGAATACTGGTGACTGGCGCTTTAAGCATCAATCTAAATGAGGTCAGGAAGGCAGATCTGGGGCAAAGAGGAAGGGGGGGGGGGGGGGGGGGAGGATGGAAGTGGAAGGGAACAGGTTGTGAGGCTCGGAGGGAGCGGGGTGGTGGGGGCAGGGGTTGGGGGAAGGAAGGAAGAGGGGGGGTCCCATAAAGTGAGAGGAGACGGGAAGCCTTTACACACCGCTGAGAGGGAGAAAGAACGCGGCAGTTTTCAGTTACAGAACGGGTTTTGATTCAGACCTCTTGACCTTTTACTCCTCCGTCTCCTCTACCACCAACCTCCCTCCTCTTCCTCCCCATCCTTTTCTTTCTTTCTTTCTTTCTTCTTCTTCTTCTTCTTCTCTTCTTTTCTTCTGCACTGATATTGTTAGCAGGAAGAAAACAAGGTCACAACTTCTTAACAACATAATGTTTATTTCCTTATCTGATAGTCATGGCCCACTCATGAGGAGAGAGAGAGAGAGAGAGAGAGAGAGAGAGAGAGAGAGAGAGAGAGAGAGAGAGAGAGAGAGAGTATCTGAGAAAAAGAAAACCTATACAACATAAAATTTATACAGCTGAACTGTAGCTGTATTTCTCCTTCATGTTCTTTCAGATTTCAGTTTGTGTGGACTCCAAATCAATTCTACAAACGACTAAATCTTTTTTTAATAATAAAAAAAGTAGGGGCAGTTTACCCGTACATACTGACCGTCTTTAGGGCACGGCATCATGGAAGACGGAGCCTATCATTCTCCCTTTACTGTCTTAACCTTCCTTGGCCTAAATCAGGTACCCACCCATAAACAGCTGAGAAGACAGAGAGGATTTCAAAGCCGTAAAAATCCGACCCATGAATGGGTCTAAACAAAAATAGTACGCCCGACGTAGGGCGTACTATTTTTGGTCAAATACACGACCCATCGGCACTATAGCCTAACGCTATGACCATTCAACATCCGTCTCCCTTTGACCCGCACCCCTAGAATGAACCCCCCCCCCCCCCCAAAAAAAAAAAAAAAAAAAAAAAAAAAATTGCGGGGATGCCAAACGAACACAACGCGTTTCGTCCTATTGGGTCTTCCTCAGGTAGGTCAAATGACACTCAAAGCCATATAAAGAAAGTGATCAGACAGTCACTTGTGTCTTGGATCTGGATGTAGAGTTTTTTTTTTTTTGTTTGGAATTTGTTTGTTCCTTCGTTTGAGCACCCAGTAATTCTGTGTTCGGTCTTGTTTCAATCCCCCCCCCCCCCCCCCCCCCCCCCCCCCCCCCTGGGGATACCGGGGGTTCTTTTGTACAAATAGTTCCCCCCTCTTTCTGGACATTTGTGCTAGTAACGTCCCCTTTTCCTTTCGCTCTCAGTAACTCTGTCTCCTTCTTTGCTGTACTGTCGTCTACTGTCCTTTCTGTCTACCATATCTTTTATCTGTCTTTTTCCACAACCTCTTCCCACAAATTTCTGCACTCAACGAAGTCGGAGTGAACTGACTATACTCTCAAGTATAGTGTGAGTCTCCCAACAGGGTAAAACGAGTTCACACGCTACCAGATAAGAAGAAGAAGAAGAAGTTTCAATTTCGGCCTACAGTCTGCTCACTTGTGACTTTGAAACTAACCTAAACTGAAAACGACCACCCACATTGACAGAAAGGTCTCGTGTATTTCATGTTTTTATCATCTCTTCGTGGAACTAATCTGCGTTATGTTGGCGTGTGTGCTTTCTTTTTACTAGACATGCTGGATCAGCTCCTAGATTCCCCAGTCTACAATCAAGACAAGCTGACCTTGGAAACGGAGGATGGAAGTCAGGATAGGACTCAAAGGAGGACAATACTGAGAGGGAGAGAGAGAGATGGGGACGTGAGGGGACGCAACTCGAGTGTGACCTGTGGTGCCAAGTGTCTTCAGCTATCTTTTACTTTTTTATCCATGAATTATATGACTTGACTTTGATTGTCTTCTTTTGCTGTTTTTGATAATCGTACATCTGGAATATCATTGCATGGCACTGGAATTTTGTTCTTGTTCATTCTTTACTACATGCCTATTAGGGAATGTTATGTTTTACTGTTGAAATGCTTATACAACGTGTGTGTGTGTGTGTGTGTGTGTGTGTGTGTGTGTGTGTGTGTGTGTGTGTGTGTGATTCTGTTTTGGCGGGGGGGGGGGGGGGGGTATGGGGAGAGGAGGGGTGGTGGGATGTGTGCGTGCACATGTTAATATTTATGTATGTGTACAGACTGACACAAGATGGATAAATGAATTGACAAGGAATGACTGAGCACAGTGCAAAGAGTGGAATTTTTTTTTTTTTTAATGATATACATGTTTATAATTTGTTGTAATATGTGAATTGTGATGATGGCATCACAAACAAATTTTCCTTGTATTCTATGAGGACAAATAAAAGATCCTGTATCGTGTATGGTGTAATGGGAAAACGTAACTGTAGTCCGTCCATGCTTATTGTTTTGAAAATGGACGTGCAGACTGAACAAGGATACATGGTGCGAACAGTGGTATAAAATACCGCAGGAATGTTACATTAACACGTTGTTAGAAGAGAGATGTTGTAGACTGAACAACGAAACATGATGCCAACAATTGTACGAAATACCACAGGAATCTTATATTCACATGACGTTAGAAGAGGGATATTGTAGACTAAATAAAGAAACATGATGTAAGCATTGTATATAAAGTACAGCAGAAACTTTATATTCGTTTACGGTTAGAAGAGGGATATTGTAGACTGAACAAAGAAACATGAGTGAATACTGAATATAAACTACAGCCGGAATTTGTTTTATTCACATGTGGTTTCTGAGTGGAATGACTGCAGGCGGAAACTGAAACAAGACCGATTATATCATCATCATCATCATCATCATCATCATCATCACTTCCTTATTTAACCGGAGAGGTTTAGACTTCTCTGTCATACGTCCTGAAATTCTGGGAATGTTTCTATACATAAAGTTTATTACATCTTTATCTTTTATAATTTTGCAGATTTGTTGTAAAGCCCTCTTTGAAATCACATGTGTAAAATAGATCACTTCTGATTTTCAAGTTTTCTTATACATTTCAAATATGATACATCATCATGATCACTTTTATTTCTCGAGAGGACATCGATGTTCAATGTCAGAAATAAGAGTGTCCTTATTTCCAGTAACAACGTCAAGAATCGTTCATTTCTGTGCTATTTCATCATTTACACTGATTATGCGTCGTTTAAACATTCAGTGAATTCATTCATCTGCCCATGCGCCTGCCTAATTAATCTTTGTGAAGTGAAAACCACTTATGACGGTAACGTTATCAGACAAAGCATTAATCTGTCCGTCTGTGGATCATCTTGGTAAGTTGTCTTGATTTTCTGAAGTCGTGATGCAGGTCTGAAAGAGTGCTAAGACCATCATTGCTGGTAGAATATGCCTGTCTGCTTCCTGGTTTAAGTGCTTAAGTGTTGTAGTTTCTCGTGCGTTTAAACTGATCTCGAT
>CM065720.1:12658480-12660980 GCA_033310375.1 Conus canariensis
AGGAGTTCCACGTCTTGTTTTCCTCTCTCTCTCTCTTCTCTCTCTCTCTCTGTCTCTCTCTCTCTGTCTCTGTCTCTGTCTCTCTCTCTCTCTCTCTCTCTCTCTCCTCTCTCTCTCTCTCTCTCTCGTAGTGTCCTTCCTGACCTTTGCTGTGTTTGTTTACTGTCCAGTGCTTTTTTTGTCCTCCGACCTCCTATTTTTCCACATTAAAAAGAAAATAACGTTTTTTTTTTTGTTGTTGTTTCAAGGTGGGGCCTCCATCCTCCTCTTTCCCCCCATCTTTTCTTTTTCTTTTCTCCAACAAGTAACCATGCAAGTCTGTGTGTTCTATTACTAATGAGCATTCTCAGGTGGACTTTTTGTGCTCTTATATTGCGACAGGGTTTGACTTATGTTTATTGTTTGGGTGTAGTGACACATTCACTCTGTGTATGCGAGAGAATTGAAAAAAAGAGAGAGAGAGAGAGAGAACGGAAGGAAGAAGGAACAGACAGAAAGAAAGACGGAAAGAGAGAAAGAAAGAGGATGACAGAAAGACAGACAGCAAGAGAGAGAGAGAAAGAGGAAAGAGAAAGAGAAAGAAAGAAAGAAAGAAAGAAAGAAAGAAAGAAGAAAGAAGGCAACCAGAAAGTCAGAAGAAAAAATACACACGGATTCACTGTCCTGTTCACTGTTTTCGCTTTGTGGACCGTCCACTGCCGGTGTCCCAGACACTTTCTGCCATTCGTGGGGACACCCGGGGTACTTGACCACAAGTGACTTTCTGCCATTCGTGGGGACACCCGGGCGGTGACTTGGACCCACAACGTGACTTGTGTTACTTCAGTACTGGTCATTTCATCTTTTCTGTCTCTCACAGTCTTTGACTCACAAACAGGACGAACACAGAATTAACCTGTCAGGGCCACAGGAACCAAAATGGTCCAGCGGTTAGCTGCGGACTTAGCATCTGGTGGTCGTTGGTTTGATTCCTTCAGATGTGTGTGTTACTACCTTGGTAGAGCTGGGACGGGTGTGAAGAGCGATGACGGGGGAGGAGGAGGGAGAGGAGTGCAAGCAGTTGTTCAGGCCCAGCCTCAGACCATACCTGCTGGGAAGTGTCCGAACCAGCGGGAAGGCGCCTTGGTGGTAGACAGGCGCAGGGCAGTGCAGTCTTCCTTCCTCGCATCAGCAGTGACCGCGGACAGGTCCATCCTGTGTCGCCCCGGGGGGGGGGGGGGGGGGGGGTGGGACAGCTCTTGAGGCTGTGAAGCAGTTTGACGACGAGGCGCTTGCCACTCTGCGATTTCACCAGTGGCTTGCACGATCAGCAGGGCCTTCCCCTTGGGGAAAGGAGTAGTGAGAACGTCCCTCATGGGTGCAGAGTGCACGTCGATCTTCGCAGCGGCTTGCCGATTGCTGTCCTGTTTTTTTCTGAGACACAGGACTGTCGCCACTCAGCATGGAGGCAGCAGCCTGGTAGTCCTGAAGACGGTCTTGGAGGAGGGAGGGCAACAAGCAAGACACCATCATCACCCAGGACTGGCAGCGTCTTAACATTACTTCTTCTCATTCCCATGACCTAAGTGGTCGTAGGGAGGGGGGGGGAGGGAGGGGGAGGGGCATGAGGGACGACTCCGTCAATCTTCTTCTCTATCGCGGCCTGTCCTCTGCTCCTCGCAGGAGTTCTGGCAGCCTGAGGTTTGTCCATTCTATCACGTTCTCCGACACAGCTCTTTCTCTGCCTGCCTCAACACCTTCCTCCATTTAGCGTGCCCTGCAGGATCGTCTTTGCCAGCGGGTCTTGTTGTCACGTGGCCAAACCACATCAGCTTTCTCCTCCTAACTGTAGCCAGGAGGGGTCCCTGTGGACCTGCCAGTGTGCCTTAACATTACACGGACTGCCAAACGTATGAACAACTTAACCCAGGCTTCTGCCCGAGGGAAACGGCTACCCTGGGTGCCTCCTTCCCAACGCAGAAGCAGACCTCACCCAAGTCTGGCAGCTTCCAAGTCCGCCAGACAGCTGACTCTCCGTACTGCAGCTTGCTGCGGAGCACACCTACCTACCTACCTTACACCTACCACCTACCTTACCACTCTACCTACCTACCTACCTACCTACCCACCTACCTACCCACCTACCTACCCACCTACCTACCCACCTACCTACCTACCCACCTACCTACCACCTACCTACCATACTACCTACCCCCTTACCCTCTACCTACCTCACTCCTTCCCTCCCTACCTCCTCCTCCCTCCCTACCCCTCCATCCCTCCACTCCCTACGTACCTACGTACCTACGTACCTACTACTACCTACCTACCTACCAACCAACCTACCTACCTATCTCGGAGTCTTGAAGATTGTCTGGGCGCCACAGAAGACTTTGCAGTACACAATTTGTCACTAAAAACAACAACAACAAAAAACCCACCAACTTCTCAGACTTGGGTTTGGTAAGGGTCCAGAACCTGGGAGACAGACAGGGACCACACATCTGGGCACCATCTGTCT
>CM065720.1:12665980-12683480 GCA_033310375.1 Conus canariensis
CTTACCCAGAATGCCTATTTTATAGTTCTCTAATAATAAACACTTTACAAACATACATAATGTGTAGGATTATCTGTTTTTAACACTAATTTAGAAAACTTTTGAGACTTAAGTTTTTGCTTAATCCTTCGTTTTTCTTGATCGTTTTCAATAACATCATTTTCTTTCATACATTCATCAAATGCGTCTCTGTCTTTCATGTGGAATAAAACCACTGTCTTTAATTGCTCTCTAAAGTCTTTTAAAACTGAGTTATATTTTTGACATAAAATCCACACACTTATCCCAGCATGTCTTCCACTGAAAGCCAGTTTTGACAAAGCGTTTCTTTTTTTGACTATATCCTTTTCTGCTGAACAATCATCTATAATAAATAGTGTCTGAGTTCCTTCAAACTGTCTAAAGAAATGTTCTAAACACTCACTCAGTTTATTGCTAGGATCAACTAAATATATGTCATCATCTGTCCATATAAACCTTCTGTCGTGATATGCTTTGTTCCATTTAAGTGTTGGGCAGAAAATTACTATATGATCAAAATTATAACGATAAACTGTTTGTAATAGGTCGAGGACAAATATTGTTTTTCCACAACCAGTCTGTCCACAAATCAATGAACAATGAGGGGTTTTTGTCATAAAGTTTAACATCGGCATTGACACCAAAGTCGTCTGCTCCATAGTTTTAAAACAGAATTTAATCTAATCCAGTTATTGTTTTTATCATACTCTCTGTCAAAACTTGTTCAGTATAATAAAACCCTATAAGGCCCAAATGTGTAAGATTAATCCAGTTCAGTTCTGTAAGATCGTTTCTATTTAAACTAATATCAATTTTGTTGCTTGTTGTTATGACCTTAATATCCTCGCCATTGTAAAGAACAACGACAGTAACTTTAAGTTTGTCAACGTCTAAGTTTTGCCAGCTAATAAGAATTCCTTTCATAAGATTGTCACTGACGCCCAGAGCTCCATTTCTCGCCTCATCTTTTAAGACAGAAATTTTAAATATCATTGTGAACGTGTCTCCTAATTTTGTGCGTGGAATGAACTGTAATTTTGTAGAAGCTTTCTTTAAAACCGATTCTCTTCTGTGGAGGATGTACTGTTTGTCCTCAAACGGCTTTATTTCGATCTCTTTTCGACTGTTGTCCTCTGGCATAAGACTTACATGTAAAGGGCCAGAGTTCAATGCTTTTCTGAAACTTTTTTGACGGTCAAAAAATGTAAATGGGCTTACGAATTCAAATTTTATGTCCCATTCTAAATATGGTTCTAAGTGCCATTTGTTGTCAGTTTTTCGAACTATTTTATATTCATACTGACCCGCATTATTTGCTTCTACATTGCGTAGTTGTTCTAGTTTAGGAAACCTTTTGTTGTCGTCAACCTCTTTGCGCTTATAATAACCATCTTTAGTGTACTCAAAACCATACAAAGTGCCTATCTCACCGTTTTGTTCAAAGTCCTCAACGTCTGCAAGGTCTTTTAATTCTAAAGTTACACACCTCTCAGGCGCTAATGTAACTCCTGATTCTTCTGGCCCACGTGACATTTTTTAAAACAACGTATTATTTTATTTCTAAAACAATGTGCAGGTTATCACATTTTACGACTTTCCCTGTTTTATCTGTGATCTTTATATTAAATGATCTGACCCTCCCACAAGCTAATCTTTTAAACTGTAAATTAGGGAATTGTATAATTTCATAATCGCAATATGCAGCTTTCCCTGATGGAAGAGCTCTTAAAACAGTTGAGGGCTTTCCATCATATAAGTTTTCATCAGTGCTCAGCTCGTCCAAATGAACATAGAGTAATGAATGTAATGCAAGATCGAGCGGATATTCTCCCTCATAAGTAGTTTTGTCTGGTGTAACTATAAATTCATGACTGATTGATCGATTGTTAGTTGCAAAGCCTAACATTTTAGCTAGCTCTACATCAAAAAGGGAACTTACTCTTTTTTCTTCAGGTTTGAATGTCAACATTACTTTCAAATTTGCATTGTTAAGTTTGAGAGTAATGTCGAAGTTACTCATTGCTTCTTTCAGCGAGCAAAACCCGTAATAACCATCAGGTATGGTTAACTGGCTAACTAAGTTTAATATATTATCATATTTTTTAATCTTATTATTTTCCTTGGATTCACTTATATTAAACCATACGACTTTGTAAAAAATTTCATGGAGTGCAACCCTTTGGGTTCCGCATTCATTATTAATAGCATATTCTAAAAACGAAGGACTGTCTTGAGTTGTTATTGTTACAAACATTTTTAAAACAATTTAAAAATGAGTGCATTCAAATATACTAATGCAAAATATTCTGTTGGACCGCACTACAGTCCTAAAGATATAACAACTGATACCCTCGACATTTCTGTGACTCAGACTGACGCCTTTCAAGTAAAGGTTAGTACTCCATTGGATCGTTATCTTAACCCTCCTATCAAAAACGACTACATCCCGAAAGTGTGGTTTAGTCATCCGATGCAATTTTATCAGAACCAGTTAAACTTTGCTGTGTTTTGTGCATCAACTGGGTGTGGAGTGTCGTATGCTGATCATTTAAATCATCCTGATCCTTTGGTGAGGTCAGTGTATAGATTTCATTTTTATTACACCTTCAGACGTATTTTGTCTGAACTGCAAGCGCCATTACCAAATGACAAAACGTTTAATCCATTCAGCAACAGAATAGATTACAAGGCTTTTGAAAGGATCTGTAACGAATTTGATATTGACCCAAAGACAGACTTTAGACAAAAGTTGGATCTTAATCATGGTTTAGGCACTCTTTATTATTGGGGCGTGCATAGAAAGTATAACTATGATTGGAATCCTCCTTACACATCTTTCTCTTCAGGCACAACTGTTCACCTCGGGTCCATAGAGCAAGAGCATAAAACAGCATGGACAACATTTATTTTGGATACTTCTAAGGGCCTAACAAAAGCGGGAATAGAACGAATAAACGACTCTATTCGTACTTATGTTTGGTGTTTGCTAGGTTCGCAAGCACAAACGAGATCAAACATAATTGATCCTTCTACTGGCTTTGACGCCCAAAAACAGTATTTAGCAAATTTAGAGGATTCTATTAATTCTGCAATTGATTTGCCTTCAAGTATTAAAAGGTACCAAAATGTTTTGCAATACGCAAGATCGAAAGTAGACTTTGCTGTCGGCACTGGTTTATACATGCTGCCTTCTGACCTCAGACTTCAGATAGGAACAATAATAAACTATAATAATGAAATCCTTGTGGCTGGCAATGAAGAGAAGGTCGGAAAAAACGACATAAATTCTAAGCCAGCAATAGCAATAAAAAAAGAAGTCCCAATCCCCGTGGCCCCCTCAAAACCCCATCCAATCCCCAAGGCCCAAAGCCCAAAGGCCATTGAAGATGCGGACTTTGTTCGTGATGACCATGAATATGAAAAGACGGCACTTGTTATTGGATTAACTGCCCTAGGATTACTTGGTCTTTATCTTACTATAAAGTAACCCAACTATTAAGACAACTAATGCCCATAAGTGCTCAGCCATAAAGCCAACTACTTTACTTGCGGCAGACAAAAGCCAGCTAACGATCCCTCCTATTATACCAGGCAAAGAATCTATTGCTTTACTGGCTAATTTTTTTAATAAACTTGCAAGATGATCAAGTTGTTTTTTTACCCATGATTTATCTGATGGTGGTCCTGGTGGCACTGCTCCCCCACCACCGCCGCCTGTAATAGCCAACACCAGTGTACTTATTGCAAATCCTAAGGCTGTTATAACGCTCGCTAATGTGACACCTTGCTCTCTAAACAGTGTTCTTATTCGTTCTGCTAGCGTCGTGTCTTCATATAAAATTCTTTGGATAGTTTCTCTTATTCTGCTCACTTGAGTTCGTAATTGTTCTCGGTTAGTAGACAGCACTTCTAGTCTTGCTGATCTCTCTTGTTCAAGATCTTTTAGTCTTTGTGTTATTCTTTCTTTAACACCAGGTCCTAAGTTGTGGTCATCAGCCTCAACTAGTTTTTCTTTTTCTCTTTTTATATGCTCATCTAGTTCACCCAGTTTTGCTAAATTGTTTGTTAATTCGCCTCTGATGCTTTTCAAAGCATGATCAAGGGCCGTTATTTCTCTCATAGGTAGCGGCGGATCGTGCATAGTTTTTAATACTGTTTCTTCTGAAAAACTGGTTTCTATTATTTCGTCTGCTGTTGGGCTTAAATCTTTAAGGGGTATGTTTTGTATTTGGTTATCTGTTGGGAGTTCTTGTAGTGTGTTTTGAAGTTTAGCAACTGCCTCACTGTCTAATCTTCGCGGTTTAGCAATGCCAAGGCGATTTTGATCGCTCACACTGAGCCTTTGTCTAATTGTAGTCTTTGCTAAAAACTTTGATGGGTCTGGTTTAGTTGTAAGCTGAACAAGTTGTCCTTGCTCGTTTTTCACAAACAAATGGTCATCTTTTGTTTCAAAATCATTAGGGTCTATAAATTCGGGAGGTTCTTGGCCTAAACTTTGATAAAATGATTTGACCTTACTTTCTGTTAATTCACGCCGCAATGATTGTAATGGATGTGTCAAAGGCGTCATTTCACTCATGTCGTCTCCAGGATCAAAAACATCATAATCTTCTTCTGCCATGTTTTTAAATAATTAACTTTTTATTTTGTTTTATAAAAAAAATGTCACAAGCATATGGCTCGATTCTTGACCCGCATAGAAGACTGAAAGAGCCCTTTGGCGTGAAGGGAAATAAACAGAATATTATTGTTCCAAATAATCCATCTACTATTGATTCAGATCAGATTCTTACTGTCAAATTTCCAGACCTAGGAGCAGATGAAGTGATTGTGCCGGGATCTGCACGGCTTACTTTTAAAATAGAACTTGATTCAGCAACAGACGTAAACAGGACAGTTGTACAGAATCTGGGACGGGCAATCGTTAAGAAAATTTCTATAAAACTTGAGGGGCAAGAAATATTTTCTTTACACAATGCAGACATATTTCTAATCTATTCTGATCTATGGCTAACCGATAATGAAAGGGCCGATCTTGCGTTTCAAGGAATCGAAAATAACGAAGCACTAAAACACAGAATAGACGCCGAAGATGCTAAAGACGGTAACAAGTATGAAGCTGTAAGTTATGCGTTTGGAAATCGCTTTTCTATACCCTTGGATTTTGAGTTGTTAAAAGCGCATGCGCCATACTTTCAAGGAGCATTAAAAGACAGATTGTCATATGAACTAACTTTTAATGAATACAAACGTGTCATTAGATCGACAGACACTGATTCCAAGTACAGCATTTTCGACATCTCGTTAGAGTTTGACATTGTTAGCAACCCTAACTTAGCAAGGCTGATTGAGCAACAATATCAGTCAAAATTAGCAATATATTACGAAAGAGTGATTCATCATACTAAATATCCTAAAAGCAGGGCAGACACAATATGGAACTTTAGTTTTAGCGCCGCAGCAAGATCCCTTAAAGGTATTTTATTGCTGTGTGAAGATGAAGAACCATTCAAAAGACAAAGTGAAAAGTTTATCAATCCTAAAATAACGAAAGTACAATGTTCAATTGAGGGTAGTCCTAACCAAGTCTACGGTAGCGGGCTTAAACCTTATCATCATTTTGATGAAATAAGAAAATTGTTTGGAGGCGGGAGGTGTAGAAATCCAACAGTAGACCTTGTGTCTAAAGATCTACACCTTCACAGTGTTAGACTTGATGAATATTTAACAACGAAATACGGTTTATGGATTGACCTAAGGTCAACAGAAGATAATCAGTTGCATGGGAGTGGGAGAACAGTTAAAGACGTAATAAACATTCAAATTGATAAAGAAAAAGAGAGTGATAAACCACTTAATGTACATTTGTTTTTAATATATGATGCGCAGCTGAATATTCAAGATAACAGATTAAAAGATATCCAATACTAAATTATTTTTATTTTAAAAAAGCATGTCTGTTACGACTTATCCAAAAGTGCCCAAAGAAGAGATAGCTGCTGCTGTAGACATAAAAACTTTCAGATTAACCAACATTACACAAATGCAACAAAAACTAGAGCAGGACCTTTCAAAATACAGTAAAACCAAACGAAGGTATTCTGCTGTCTTTAATGCTGTTACATATGTTAATACTGGAGCATCGATCACTAGTGCTCTATCAGCAGGAACAAGTGTAGGTCTCTTAGCAACAGGCGTAGGTGCACCGGCAGCTTTACCTCTAGGTGGTTTGTCTTTAACTCTTGGCCTGTGTTCATTGGCTGTAAGTGCTGTCAGCAAAAAAATAAAAGCTAAACTCCAAAAGCACACAGCTATGGTTCAACTAATAACAGCTAAACTTAGTTCCTTCAAACTGACAATAAATAAAGCACTTGCTGACTCAAACATCACGGATGAAGAATTTAGTCGCCTACAGGCTGATTTTGAGGACTACAAAAGACAAAAGTTTGATCTTCAAAGAAAGGCAAGGGCAACTTTTTCTCAACAACCAGACACCGACCAGATAAAAAAGGAATGTTTAAAAAAAGTAAACGAGACATTAAACTCTGTTCTAAACAGCTCACATTAACAACCCCAAAGGGCGTTTATACTTTAGTTTATGAGTCCAAGCACAAAAAGACCGTTGATATTGATTCTGATTAACTTTTATTTTTTTGATTTAAATAAATATTTTGAGTTAGAAAGAAGCTCAACATGGATAAGATATATGAAGGTTCAGATGAATTGTTTGAAGCAATGCTCGAGGAAGAGCGTTTGTCAAAAGCTTTAAATGAGGTCGTTTTAGAAGTTATTGATCCAACAAAGGTACAGGCAAGCGTTGTACACGCTATTTCTCAAGTTCCAAGTAAACTAACAATAAACCCTCCAGTTAAAGTAAGGGTAGTTGTTTTAATCGACTATATAACAATAAACGAAGAAAATCTAGAAGTCTGGGTCTCAACTAAACAGCAGACTATTCTTTCTCATAATGACTTAACACCCGGTTGGGCAGATCAACTTCTTACACAGTTTAATGAAGCCTCTGAAGCAGCTAAAATGAGAGGCTCTGGTTGGTCAGAGGGTGAAGTCCTAGACATCAGATTAAGACAAGCTAAGTATGAGCCAATTGTAGGCAAGGCTTACATTCCACTGCCTCCAACATTAGTTGCAAAGAAAGCAGTTTTGAACATAAAAAATTCAGACGACAAATGTTTTATGTGGTGCGTTCTTGCTAGGCTGCATCACGTTGCCAAAAATGCAGAGAGAGTATCTAACTATTTACAGTGGGCCAATAATCTTAACTTTAACGGCCTTGAATTTCCTATGGCTGTAGACAAAATTGATCAGTTTGAAAAACAAAATCCACCAATAACTGTTAATGTCTACACATGGTCTGAAGAAACCAACCTTCTGCCAATTAGAGTGTCAAAGAACAGTCCAACAATAGGCGAACCAACCAAAACTCATGTAGACTTACTCCTGATGCAAAGCCTTAATGGGTTGCACTACACTCTAATACGCACAATGAGTAGATTACTAGTGCATACTACAAAACAACATAGCAAACAAGAATTCTGTAGAAAATGTTTAACAAGAATTCCGTCCGTTCAAGCTGCGAGCGAACATGTAAAACATTGTATTAGCCCAGTTGACTGTGATACAGAACTAATTACGCCCGGAGAAGGCAGTAAAGTTAGTTTTAAGAACTGGAAACGGTTGCAAACTAGTCCATATGTTGTTTACGCAGACTTCGAATCACTCATTGTTCCTTATGAAGGACCAACCCCACAGAAACTTCCTAAAACAGTCTTAATGAGTAATCATCAGATTTGCTCATTTGCCTTCATCATTGTTAGGTCGGATGGCGCCCATTCAAAGCCAGAATTATACAGAGGACCAAATGCTGCAAAATACTTCTTAAAACGCATGCAGCAAGTGCGTAATGCCTGTTCTAATAATCTAAACTTATCTAAAATCATAATGACGCCTGAAGACCAACAACAGTATGACTCAGCCACTCACTGTTGGATTTGTGGTTTAGGCCTCTCCGCAGAGAATCCAACAGTAAGAGACCATGATCACATTAGTGGAAAGTTTAGAGGAGCAGCACATAACAAATGCAATCTTCAACTAAAGTTTGAACCAAAGACATGGAAGCTGCCTATATTCTTTCACAACTTGCGAGGTTACGACTCTCACCTTATAATGCAAGCAGTAACCAGCGACTTCAGGGTGTCATGCATTGCACAGTCATCAGAAAAGTACATGTGTTTCACTTTAAATAACATGTCTTTCTACGACTCTATGCAACACATGATGGGTTCATTAGAGTCACTGGCTATGTCCTTAAAGTCCTGCCCAATAACAGAATAATATTTTGACCCAACTCTTGTTAGAAAGGGCGTTTACCCTTATGAGTACATGAACAGTTGGCAAAGGTTTGACGAAGATACACTTCCGCCTAAAGGCGCGTTCTTTTCTAGTCTCAGAGGAAAGGACATCAGTGATTCTGATTACCAGCATGCTCAAGATGCGTGGCAGAAGTTAGAGTGTAAAACGATGGGAGACTATCATGATTCCTATTTAATGGCGGATACCTGTTTGTTGGCGGACGTCTTTGAAAATTATAGGAAGACCTGCATGAAACATTACAGCCTGGATCCTGCGCATTATATTTCTGCGCCTGGGATGAGCTGGGACGCTTTCTTAAAATTTACTGGAGTACAAATTGATTTATTGTCTAACCTGCCAATGCTTCAGATGATTGAAAACGGATTGCGTGGGGGAATCAGTATGGCGTCGCACCATTACTGTAAAGCAAACAACAAATACTTGGACGACTATGATCCAAGTAAAAGGTCTAACTATCTTATGTATTTAGATGCAAACAATCTGTATGGATGGGCAATGGCGCAATCACTTCCATTACGCAACTTTAAAATGTACACAGGACTCAAAGACATTCAAAAGTTTTTAAAATGGCTACCTACTCTAGAAGCTGATCGTAAAAGAGGTCTCATTCTAGAAGTTGATTTAGAATATCCTCATGAACTTCATGATTACCATAATGACTATCCATTAGCGGCAGAAAGTCTAAAAGTGTCAATGACAGAACCACCTAAACTTGTGCCTAATCTTCGTGACAAAAAAAATTATGTCTGTCATTACAGACTTCTTCAATTTTATTTAAGACATGGTTTGAAGTTGACAGCTGTTCATCGTATAATTGCTTTTGATCAAGAACAGTTCATGAAACCATACATAATGAAGAACACTGATCTCAGAACTAAATCCACAGATGCTTCAGAAAAAGACTTTTTCAAGTTGATGAACAACAGCTGTTTTGGAAAGACTATGGAAAATCCGCACAAGCGTAAAGATGTTAGATTGGTCACCAGAGAAAACGTTGCAATTAAGTTGACTTCAAAACCTAATTATCAGGACTTCAGAAGATTTCATGATCAGCTTTTTGGCATAATGATGAAAAAAAAGAAAGTCAAATTGGATAAGCCCGTTTTTATTGGGTTTACTGTTTTAGAGCTGTCGAAGCTTTTGATGTTAGAATTTCTTTACGACTACTTTAAGCCCTTGTATCCTGAGTCCAAAGTACTTTACACAGATACAGATTCCTTTGTAATCGACATCCCTACTGAAGATATCTATAAAGACATGGAATTAGAAGTAGCTAAAGGGCATGCGGGATGGTACGACACATCTGATTACCCTAAAGATTCACCTTTGCATTCAGATATGAATAAGAAGGTTTTAGGTAAGATGAAGGATGAATTATCTGGAGGTGTGATCAAGGAGTTTGTTGGTTTGAGGTCGAAAATGTACAGTCTTTCAAGCCAAAAAAAAGTTGTTAAAAAAGCAAAGGGAATATCTCGTAGTGTTGTGCAATCAAGCATATCCCATGACAACTATAAAAAAGCATTGTTTGACAATAAGACTTTTCATCATGACAACGTAAAACTACGATCTAATCTACATGAGATCAACACAACTGTTGTAACAAAGAAGTCATTAGATAGAACAAACACAAAACGTGTGTTTGTTAATCCAGAGTTTTCATATGCAATCGGGCATTGGAGAATAGTATAATCATATGGGCTTATATTTTTCAGCAATCGCACGTTCAATTATATCATCATCTAATTTAGCAAAATTAATATTATTTATTAATGCTAGATGTGCTTTAATTTTTTTTGTCATTTCGCAATATTCATGTTCCCATACCCATAAATCAAAATAAAAGCTTTGGGGTTTAAAGCGATTGTCTGGCGATTGTTCTAGCCAAGGATTGTCAATCTTCTCAAATACTTCTTTAATGATATACTGATACTCAAATAAATCTTGCATTAATTTTAAAGACTTTTCCTTTGTCATTTCTGCCATTTCCCTTTGAGCTTCCATTTTAAACCCAAATGTATTTGTGTAGATTAAAACAGTTCGTTAAGCTTAACTATATCATCACCCAATTCAACCAAATTATTTTTCATTACTGCTAAATGCGCTCGAATTTTTTTAATATATTCCCAATCAAAATTTGAGGTTTTGTCTAGCATGGCATAATCAATCTTCTTAAATATTAGTCTAATAGCAAGATTATAATCAAATATTTCTCGCATTATTTCTAAGGACTCTTCCTTCACCATTCTTGCTTCCAGTGCCATTTTACGTAAGGATTCTTCCTTTTCCATTCTTGCCGCCATTTTAATTTAAATTAAAAAATAATTAAGCGACTGGAACTGTGTCTGGAGGGATTATCTGCAGTTCTTCCTTCACAAAAGATCTTTGAGGGGCCGGCCGTTTTGTTGTGTCAGTTTCTCGTAAATAATACACGGGTGGATTCATTTTCACAATTTTTTTTATCTCATATGGATCAACACTCCAAACTGGATCTGTTGCCCTGATGCGAGTGTCCCCTTCTGCTTCTCCCGGCGAATAAAGGTACCTTACTTTCAAACCAAATGGTAATAGTTTGCTTGATGAAGACTCTCCTTCAACAACATTTATTGTTTGTTTTCTGATTGCTTGTACTGGTTTTGAACCTTTAAATTCTTCATTATTCATTGCGCGCAAAACTGAGGGCAGTCTTCTAACCCATTCTGTGTTGCGAGAATTGTCAATCAGCTCTCTGTGATACTGGTAGGAGAAAAGTCTTTCAGATAACTGTTTGTTAAAGTTTTCAACCAAACCCTGTGATCTGTGAACACCCGGAATGCCTCTTTTAATGGTAACTCTATGTTTTAACAATAATTGATTCACTTGACCTTTAAATTCTTTTCCATCATCGACTTGAATCATGCGAGGATAAGTTAAGGGTCCTCGTTGATATATCAGTTGTATAGCGACAGCAACAGCAGAAGCACTCTTTTGTGTTAATGGTTCCGCATCTTTGTATCTTGAAGCTATGTCAATGACTGTAAGTGCGTACTTAAATCTTTTTCGTCTAATCGTATCATGGGGTAAATATAGAAGATCCATTTGATGGGTGTCGTTTGGAGTTATATTCACAAAGTGTGGTCTTTGTATTCGTTTAGGCGCTGGTAGATAAATTTGCCAAATCGCTTGTTTAGATAACCATTCTTTTGCTGTTTGTTCACTGACTCCAGCTGCTTGGCTTAGCTTTTTAATTGCTGTTATTCCCTTCCAATATCCTTTTGGCGAATAATAGATCTTGTTCATTTTTTATTCAGCCAATATTATGTGCAACAAAATACACAACGGTCATGCCAAAGGCAATAAACAATATTTCTTGCATCTTTTGTTTTTCTGATGGTTGATAAAAATCGCTGAATTTTGGTGGAGGCAATGTCTCGATTGGCTTGCCTGTTACAAGATAATATTCTTTTATTGCTTGATCAACATCTTTAAATGTGTAAGCTGCATGTCCCTGTTGTTTAAGTCTGTCGTTAATAAAATCTAACTGCTCCATTCTTTGCTTTTCATAGGTGTCTTGTGCAGCAGCTAGTTGCTCCATAGCTCTGTTATGTCTTTTTCTCTCATCGTTATTTTGTAGTTTACTAAACGCGTAATTACTTCCGCTAAAAGCAAGCGCATTAACCACAGCGCCACCAATCATCATTACGAGTGAAGCCATTTTTATAAATGTATTTTTTTAATTTTACATATTGATACTGTCTGGAATTATTCCTTGCTTAACTAGAAAATCTTTCGTAGCAAATGAAGCTGTAATAACAGCAATCAACTTTGCTGAGTCTTCAAAGTCTAGTTTGCCAAGATCTGCTGGTTTTATTTTTAACAGGCTTTTACCAAGCATTGTGTATCCTACACTTAGGCCTCCAATAACAGCAGAATGGTATACAAGGTTAGTAATAGTTTTTTCGGTGCTCATTTTTAAAAAAAAAATAATATTTATTTATTAATAAAACATGAACTGCGATGATCTACTACAGCTTCAGGGCAGCCTAAACGTTCCTGAAATTATGATTACAAATGATCAAGTTGATGACCAAGATATTATGCCCAAAAAGGAAAGGCTGTATTCTTTGGCAGCATGTGGAAAAACAAAACAGTACCTTGGAAATGAATTCAGCATAGAACAGATTCAACAGATGTCGACGCAAGACATTGTAAAGTATCACAACAGGTATGAAGCGCAACTGGGGTCAAGAATGGTAAAAAGCGTTGGGCAAACGGTTCTTAGTTTGTACACTAAACTAGTTAGTAGATTTGCTCCCATTGATTCTGAACAAGATTTTATGTATGATTTAACGCAGGATCCAGTTTTAACAAAGTCATTAGAGTCTCTAGGATGTGATCTATATTACAGATTTGGAACATTGTTATCGCCATTAATCATGGGATTAATTACTTTTAATCATATAGATTTTGTTTCCCTTCAAAATGACCGAGCCAGAAAATCAGCAGAATCAGAAAACGTTGAATCAGGTGGAGAAAGTGACCAGTAAAAAGCCTCCTCATCCTGGGCGTGTTGCAGCAGGAAAAAAATTAGCAGAGTGGAACAAACAAAAAAAATTAATGTTGCAATCACAGAATATAACTCATAATGAAAACATAACACCGCCAACGCCAACAGTTGTTTCAATGCCAGCTGTAAATACACAAGTTGATTCAAGACCTACAACACCAAAGTCGTCATGGATTATTTGGATTAAAAGAGTTAGCATTTTTGGCGTCATTGCTGTTGGTGGGGGTGGTTATTACGTTTATAAAACATATAAACAACGCCAGCAAAAACCAAAGCAGTCAAAAAAATCTCAACCACTAAATACAGAAGCCAAACAAAAAAGCATGCCAGAACCGCCAACAACAAAAGATCATTTTGATCCATTTCAGATGGAATAATATTTCAAGAACTTAATAAATAATTATAAGTGACTTGAATAAGAACTTAATAACGACTTGATGACGACTTGATAAAACTTAAATAAGAACTTAATGACGACTTGATAAGAACTTAATGACGACTTAATAAGAACTTAATGACGACTTGATGACGACTTGTTAAGAACTTGAATAAGTACTTGAATAAGAACTTAATGATGACTTGTTAAAAACTTGATGTTGACTTGTTAAGAACTTAAATAAGAACTTGAATAAGAACGTGATGCCGACTTGAATAAGAACCTAGAACGACTTAATGACGATTTTTTTCACAATTAATTGTTACATTCTTTTCCGGGGAGACAACTCCCTTCTGCCTTTATGTAGTATCTAGGTCAGACATGTCTGGCCACGGCTTACTCAACTGCACAATAGCCGAGTCGAAGCGCCGCACTGTTTCCGGGTTCGTGTCAAGTTACACATAAGGGCGCCGGGCCGCCCACGCGGCATTGTATAAATTTAGCCGGCTAAATTCCCCACCGGCGTCGTTTAGTACAGGCGTTAGACGTCATTGTATAAATTTAGGCGGCTAAATTCCCCACCTCAAAATAATCTTTTCCCAATTTTATGTATTAAAAGCAGCATTTTTATATTTAAATCTAAAAGCATTTAAAACAAATATTTATTAAAAAGTAGTGACTAAAAAGTAAGGTAAGATGCACTTTGTTATTTAGCTTTTGGTGTTGTTTTAACAACTTTAAAAACAACTTTACTCTAGGCAAATAAAAACAACTTTACAAGTAGACACCATGTAATTGTAAAGCGTTTGTTTGTGTACAGTATATATATAAATCTTGAAGTTAACAACATTGGGGATATGCCTGCAGTAGTTTTAAATACTTGGTTGTCATGGTATTGAAAAGTCTAAATTTGCCCTCTTCCCTGCCCTCAAGTGATCCTTCCTACTTTCGTATTGGGTCACTGGCGCGGCTATAAACGCCCGTAAACCCAGAATATGGTCACTGGCGCGGCTATAAACGCCCGTAAACCTAAAATGGTCGCCCTGGTGCGGCTATGGGAAGGACCACTAAAATGGGGGTGAGGGGATTGCCCAAATTAGACAAATAGAAAGCAGGCAAACAAGTATAAAAGTATACTACTGTTGGAGGCATATTCCCAAAACCCTTCACATCTGGCCGTGTTATATGTGACCCTCTGGGTCTGGCTTGGGGCCCTAGGGCGCCATAGGGTCTCAAGTGAGATCCAGAGGTGATCAGTAATGCGGCCAGATGTGAAGAGTTTTGCAGAAATTTATTTTACATTTGATGAATGTATGCGTGAGAATGATGTTATTGATCAAGAAAAACTGAAGTCTCAAAAGTTTTCTAAATTAGTGTTAAAAACAGATAATCCTACACATTATGTATGTTTGTAAAGTGTTTACTATTAGAGAACTATAAAATAGGCATTCTGGGTAAGCCGCCGGAGCAGCAGCGAAACCGGCTTTAGCCGGTTGGAGCTGGCGGAGGTGGGTGAGCCAGAATGCCTATTTTATAGTTCTCTCCGAGACTTTCTCGTCAAGATCGTTGCATAGCAATGGGGCAACTGCAGGCCGGGGTTCCAATGAGGCAGGTCGCTGTCGCATTCGGAGTCCACATTTCCACCGTCTATCACCTTCTGGACCGCTTTCAAGCAAGAAACACCACTGATGACAGACCGAGGAGCGGAAGACCAAGGGTCACCACAGCAGCCCAAGACCGCCATCTTCTGCGTCCGCATCGACGGGAGCCTTACCAAACCGCTGCCAACACAGCCAGGAACACCGTCGGCAACCATGGCAGGCCAACCAGCAGCAGGACCGTGCGTCGCCAACTGAACACAGTTGGTCTCCAATGCAGGCGTCCAGCCCGGCGACCTATCCTGACACTCCAGCATCGCCAGAACCGTCTGCAGTGGGCACAGATCCACGTGCATTGGCGCCATCGGGACTGGGGCCGAGTCCTCTTCAGTGATGAAAGCCGGTTCTGCGTCAACCCAGGCGATGGCCGCATCCGGATCTGGAGAAGAGCAGGGGAACGCTTCACGGATGCCAACATCACCGAAAGGGACCCATGGGGTGGTGAAAGCATCATGATCTGGGGGGCTGTCGGCATGAATCGCCGTATTGGGCCAGTCATCTTCCAGAATGTGGGTCCAGGACGTGGTAATGGGGTCACTGCTGTTCATTACATCGACCAAGTTCTGAGGCCCCACATCCTGCCGCATTTCCAGCGGCATCCACAGAACCTGTTTCAGCAGGACAACGCAAGGCCGCACACTGCCCATGCTACGCAGAACTTCCTGAGGCACAACAGCATCAATCTGCTGCCTCACCCAGCCCGTTCTCCCGACCTTAACCCAATAGAGCATTTCTGGGATGCCCTTCAGAGGCAGTTGAACCAGCTCAACCCCAGACCCCAGACAGCAGCTCAGCTTGCTGTCGCTGTGGGCCAGGTGTGGTGGCAAGTCCCCCAGAGGCAGACCAACACTCTGGTGCGCTCGATGTACCGCAGGTGCACAGCTGTGATCAATGCTCGAGGTGGTCACACCAGATACTGACATTCTGCTGTTAACACAGGGTCAAGGTCAAGTTCATGTGACCTTATTTTCTACCAGAATGAACTTTGAAAGGACACTTTTCCGGTGTTTGATTGCTTTTTCTCACTTTCTATTACCAGTTCAAAGGAATCGTTGGCCAAATTACATCAAAATTTCTATACAGTTTGTTTTCGCGTTTTTTATGCCTCTGAGTATATTTCAGATCTATTGCCAAAGTATGAGTAATGAAGGGTTGCGTATAGAAAACAAAATGTAAAGAAAAAAAGGAAAGGTATGGGCACAAAAGCATACATAGATAAGGCACCGAGACAGCTAACATTTTGCGCAACATCGACAGTGATTTGCTTTGTCCTTTTTAACAACATCAACACTGATTTTCTTTGTCCATTTTGAGCAACGTCGGCACTGATTGTCTTTGTCCATTCTGAACATCAACAGTGAATCTCCTTACCCATTTTGAGCAACATCCACATTGAGTCTCTTTACCCATTTTGAACAACATCGACACTGAGTTTCTTCGTTCATTTTGAGCAACATCGACACTGAGTTTCTTTGTCCACTTTGAGCAACACCGACACTAAGTTTCTATGTCCACATTGAGCAACATCGACGCTGGGTTTCTTTGTTCATTTTGAACAACATTGATTCTAAGTTTCTTTGTTTATTTTGAACAGCGTTGACACTAAGTTTCTTTGTTCATCTTGAACAACACTGACACTAAGTTTCTTTGTTCATCTGGAACAACACTGACACTAAGTTTCTTTGTTCATTTTGAACAACATTGACACACAGTTTCTTTGTATACACTGAGTGTCATTTACGCTTGCTGTATTTGCATAGTGACCATCGTTTTCCTTCAAATTCATTCCTGTTTTCGTCACATATTGTTTTATTGAAGGGACCCAGCTACTGAACGTAATAAAAATCTATGTAAAGATCACGGTCGCTAACAAATTCTTTATGTCTGATAAAACCTGCATTCTCCTGACGAAATTCTTTATATTATTTTATTAACTCTTTTCTACTAGTCTTTCATGTCTCAGAATGCTAATGCCTGATTTAATGTTTTTGATGAAAAAAAAAACTGGTTCAGCTTGCCGTTCAGTTGTGTATGCCTCAAAAGCTGGAGTCCAAAAGTGCTATGTTCTGACATTTCAGTGTTACAGACGGACCATACCATTCTAAAGGGTTACGAACGGGCATAATTCCGTTGCAATACTTTTCCATTTCTGATTTGTAGTTTTCAATATCTTTATCAATGAGAGTTTTAAAGCAATTACATATTTTCGTATATCAGGAATATTCAAACCACATAATTTCAGTGCTCTCACTGCTGTCTTTCTACTGATTCTATCTTTTTTTTTTTCAATTCCAAATTTCGAAAGCATTGTTTTTTTTAATTTATGTACAAGCTAGTCAAGTGGGTTAGGAAGTAGAATCCAGAGATGTATCACTTTGGACAATACTAGATATTTTAGTACTGCAATTCCACCGTGTGGGAAAATTGTCCTTTGCAACCAGGTCTTCAACAAAGTCTTAATTTCTAAGAATTCATCATTATGATTAATGTTTCCACAGTTTTTTTCAGATC
>CM065720.1:12690980-12728480 GCA_033310375.1 Conus canariensis
TAAAATAAAGAAATTAAAAAAAAAAAAATGATGAATAAATAAAATTCAAAAACGTCCAAAAGACCAGTTTCAGGGGTGGGGGAGGGGATCATCTTGAAAATACGTCAGCGGCAAATTTTGCGGAGTATAATCAGATAACGCAGTAACCCTTTCCCCCCTGCTCCCCCCCCCCTCCCCCGCCCCCCACTCCCTCTCTCTTCCCACCTGTTTTCTCCTATCTCCCGCCCGCTCTCAACACCCCAGCCCTCCATTCATCGAAGGTTTGGCGAGGATTCATAGTTCTTAGCAAGAGTAAGTGATGTCGCTTTGTCCTTTGCGCTTAACAACTTTTCGACAACTGATGATCTCTGAAGAGAGAGAGAGAGAGAGAGAGAGAGAGAGAGAGAGAGAGAGAGAGAGAGAGAGAGAGAGAGAATACGAATACGAATACAATACGAATACGAATGTTCATTCAGATTTAGGGCCAAGGCACCATTCTTAAGAAGCTTTCGGACAATCAATGTAACTTGGGCACACGTCAAAATCAATTATAAACCTATCCACAGCAACAAGGAAAATAGACTGAGAGAGAGAGAGAGAGAAGAGAGAGAGAAAAGAGACAGACAGACAGACAGACAGACAGACAGACAGACAGAGAGAGAGAGAGAGAAGACAGACAGACAGACAGACAGACAGGGAGAGAGAATGGATCCTAATGTCTAGATCTTGTGTATGTTAAAATTCACTCTGAACTTATCATCCAGGTTTGCCAGGACTAAACGGTAACTACACCATCCCCCGCCCCCCCCCCCCCCCCCCGCCCACTCATTCCTCCCTCCTTCCTTTGCTTCACCGTCCCTCCATCTTCCCCTCCCACCCCTCCCCATTCCCCCCTCTCTCTCTCCTGCGGCTCGCCTCCGGACAAAATGACCCTGGCTGACTTTGGTAAAGTCACACAATGCCTGTTTGACATTTACACTGACACTGAGTGAGAAACAGATCATTTCTGTGCCCCCCCCCCCTCCCCTACACACACACATACACACACACGCACACACCCATCCCCTCCTCCCATCGCACTTTCTCTAGAGGAAATCATTAGAGCTATTTGATATTTTTGACGAGTCACTTTGACATTTTAGTGACGAACACTGAAATACTCAGACAGGGGGACAGTGTAGGGGGGGAAAGAAGAGGTGTGGGGGATGGGGGAACGTCTAGACACTGAGAAGAATAGTGAACCTATCATTAATTTAAAGCGTTGTTGTCGATCGGCCGCATGCAGTAGTTTTCAGACACAAAGTATCATCCTGAGAGTGTGTGTACATCGACAGCAACAGTGGTGACTTTTCCCTACTTCTCCCCCCCCCCCCACCCCTCCTCTCTCTCTCACCCTCTCTCCTACTCTCTCTCTCTTACTCTCTTTCCCTCTCCCCCCCCTCTCTCTCTCACACACTCTCTCCCACTCTCTCTCTTACTCTCACTTTCCCCCCCCCCCCTCTCTCTCTCTCTCTCACACACACACTCTCACTCTCCCCCCTCTCATTCCCCCCCTCTCTCTCTCTCTCTTTCTCACTCTCTATTCCCCTCCCCCTCTCTCTCTCTGTCTCCCTTTCTCTCTCTCTCTCTCTCTCTCCTTCCTCCCTCCCCTCTCTCTCTCTCCTCTCTCTCTCTCTCTCTCTCTCTCTCTCTCTCTCTCTCCCCACTCCCCACTACTGAAACATCAGGATGACATTTGGCGACAGCAGGATTTGAACTTAAACAAACAAACAAACAAGCATGTGACTGCAGACTGCATACTCTATAGTCATTGCCCGTCAGATAAGAGCCCCCCCCCCCTCTCCCCTCCCCCCCCCCCCCCCCCCAAAAAAAAAAAAAAGACCTGCTTGTGTCTAACACGACGGTGACCTTCATCCTGATATTTCTGCTGCGTCACGGACAGTGACGGGACGTAAAGCATCAGGAAGCGCAGAGAATTGGCCCACAGCACGCCTGGGTCACACACTGAGGGTCTGTCTGACTCATTGCTAGTGAGCAAGTGTGACCAAAACGTAGCTACAGCCATACACCCGGATGTGTGTGTGTGCGCGCGCGCGCGCGCGCGCTGCGCGGTGTGTGTGTGTGTGTGTGTGTGTGTGTTGTGTGTGTGTGTGTGTGTGTGTTGGGGGGGGGGGGGGGGGCGGGGGGGAGGGAGGGGGAGTGATGTCATGTCGACATGTTCATGTAAAACACAAACTGGATTCAAGAGACAGAGACAGACAGACAGACAGAGAGATACAGAGACAGACAGACAGAGAGGAACAGAGAGAAAGAGAGAAACAAGAGAGAGAGAGAGAGAGAGAGAGAGAGAGAGAGAGAGAGAGAGACAGACAGACAGACAGACAGAGAGAGAGAGAGAAAGACGAAGAGACATAGACAGAGAGAGAGAGAGACAGACAGAGGCACAGACAGACAGACAGAGAGGAACAGAGAGAAACAGAGAGAGACAGAGAGAGAGAGACAGACAGACAGACAGAGGAGACAGAAAGACGAAGAGAGAGAGAGAGAGAGAGAGAGAGAGAGAGAGAGAGAGAGAGACAGAGAGACAGAGAGACAGAGACAGAGATAGAGGGACAGACAGATAGACAGAGAGGAACAGAGAGAAACAGAGAGAGAGAGAGAGAGAGAGAGAGAGAGACAGACAGACAGACAGACAGACAGACAGACAGAGACAGAAAGACGAAGAGACAGAGAGAGAGAGAGAGAGAGAGAGAGAGAGAGAGAGAGAGAGAGACAGACAGACAGAGGGACAGACAGACAGACAGAGAGGAACAGAGAGAAACAGAGAGAGAGAGAGAGAGAGAGACAGAGGGACAGACAGACAGACAGACAGACAGAGAGAGGCAGAAAGACGAAGAGACATAGACAGAGAGAGAGAGAGAGAGAGAGAGAGAGGCAGAGGGACAGACAGAGAGGAACAGAGAGAAACAGAGAGAGACAGAGAGAGAGAGACAGACAGACAGAGAGAGGCAGAAAGAAGAAGAGACAAAGACACAGAGAGAGAGAGAGAGAGAGAGAGAGAGAGGAGAGAGAGAGAGAGAGAGACAGAGGGACAGACAGAGAGGAACAGAGAGAAACAGAGAGAGACAGACAGACAGAGAGAGACAGAAAGACGAAGAGACATAGACACAGAGAGAGAGAGAGAGAGAGAGAGAGAGAGAGAGAGAGAGAGAGACAGAGGGACAGACAGACAGAGAGGAACAGAGAGAAACAGAGAGAGAGACAGAGAGAGAGAGAGACAGACAGACAGAGAGAGGCAGAAAGAAGAAGAGACAAAGACAGAGAGAGAGAGAGAGAGAGAGAGAGAGAGAGAGAGAGAGACAGAGACAGAGGGACAGACAGAGAGGAACAGAGAGAAACAGAGAGAGACAGACAGACAGAGAGAGACAGAAAGAGGAAGAGACAAAGACAGAGAGAGAGACAGAGGGGCAGATAGACAGATAGACAGACTGAGAGAGAGAGAGAGAGAGAGAGAGAGAGAGAGAGAGAGAGAGTGAGTGAGTGAGTGAGACAGACAGACAGACAGATAGACAGACTGAGAGAGAGAGAGAGAGAGAGAGAGAGAGAGAGAGAGAGAGAGAGACAGACAGACAGACAGACAGACAGACAGACCGACCGACAGACAGAGGGGGGACAACTTCGTCTCTACTTCAGCTTCTTTCAGTTTCAAACCCACCTCATCTCCCATACCAACAACAGCAATGGTGTCTTTAACAAAAACAGCTCAGAATGGAAATTTTTTTCCCCACTGATCTGCTGCCAGAACGTTTTTGTCCATACAACATAAGTAAGTAGTACTGTTCTCTGATTGGTCTGTCTAAGCCAGTGTGTTCTCACGTGACCCGTGTCCATCTTGCGGGCTCTGGAAGCTGGCCTTGAACATGTCCGTTGACTTCATAATGAGTCCACCAATGATGCATCTTGCGTCACCTGTCTTTGGTGGATCCTGTTGCCTACTATGTGAATGACGTGCCCTGCCCATCCGCCAATGTCTGCTGATGAATGGACATTCAGTACTGGGCAGTCCACAGTTGTCCAGACTATAAGTATGAGCAAATTTTAAAAGGAATCATCATGACTCCAGCGAATAACGTGGACAAACGAACGAACCACAAGACAAAACACAGCACGTTTCGACCTCCTTAGGTCTACTTCTTGCAAGACAGACAACACTCAGGAGAGCGGAAATGAACACCTTAAACAGACGACGTGAAGCGAAGTACAGAACAACGAGCTTGACGTCATCTATTTTAGGTGTTCTTCAGTTTTGTTGTCTCTCCCCTGTCTCCCACTGATGCCCATAGTTCCACAAATCGGATTATTGCCACACGTGGAACGACCACAGCAAGTGCTCTTTTGTTGTTGTGAGTCGCCTATGTGTCTCCTTAGAAGATTTCCAGCCAAGGACCAAGAGTTTCTCCAGCCCTGACGGGTGGCGAGCGGACACTGTATAGGCTCTGAACAACGCGTGGACACTGAAGAAAGGCGCTACACTGAGGATTGAATTCAGAGTTATCTTCTCCTACACTGGCGTGCCGACGAGCGCCATCTGCCCTAAACTCTGGAGGAGAGGAACGTGCGGTTCTGGAACAAGCCCAGAATTTCCACCACAGCCCACGTCACTGATGGCATGGTCACCAGCACCAGCACCGGTCCATCGCGCTACGTCACGCTCATCCTTGACAAGGGACAAATCAGACAAATGCCGACGTGTGTCTGGAGTTTTTGCTGTTTTTGTTTAGTTTAGTAGTAGTAGTAGTAGTAGTAGTAGCATCATTATCATCATCATCATCATCATCATCACTATCATCATCATCATCAATTTTACATTTGGTATCATCATCATCATCATTATTATTACTATCATCATCATTATCATCATTATTACTGTTACTATTATTGTTATTATTAGCATCATCATCATCATCATCATTATTGTAATTATTATTTTCATCATCATCGTCATCATCATCATCATCAACATCGTCATCATCATCATCATCAGTAATGCTGACAAATATCTTGGTTGGTTTTCTAGCTCTATTGCACATAATTGTTTATAATTGTCAGGATATTTTGACGTTCTGGTGTCTGTAAAACTGTTGATCATAATCGGTCACCGATTTTTTGTTTCCTTGCTCTGTTACGTGCAAGTGTTTGCAATCGCCCAGGTATTTCGGTGTTCCGATGTCCATAAAACTGATTACTCTTAACGCTGACAAAAGTGTTTGTTGTTTTGTTTGTTTGTTTGTTCGGGTGTGTTTGGATCAGATTCCGTTGCCTCTCTGTGCCCAGTTTGTTGACAACATTTAGGAAGCGGAGACAACTGGAGGTTAGGAGCAGAGGGGGTGGGTGGAGGGAAGCATCAGTTGGCCTGCCTACTTCGGCAATGGTTATTAGGTCAAGAACACATTGGGGAAAATCAGGAACGGAGAAAGAAGGGGTGGGTTCAAGCAAAAACGATTAAAAAAAAAGAGAAAAGTGAAGCATAAAGAAAAATCATACACACAAGTGTGTGTGTCTATGCGCGCACGCGCGCGTTTGTGTGTGTGTGTGTGTGTGTGTGTGTGTGTGTGTGTGTGTGTGTGTGTGTGTGTGAGAGAGAGAGAGAGAGAGAGAGAGAGAGACGGAGGAGAGAGAGAGCGAGAGAGAGAGAGAGAGAGAGAGAGAGAGAGAGAGAGAGAGAGAGAGAGAGATTAAACGATTTCATCTGATTCACCTTCTTTACGTTTAAATTCCGCTTCATCTTCAGAAACGCGATAAAGGTGACTGTCTCGAAATACTAAATTCACAAACAGACAAACAAACAAACAAAAAAGAAAGAAAGAAAGAAATCTTCTTGTGTTCCGCCTACATTCAACCCCCACTCGTCTCCATCCCTGCCACCCTCCCTTTTTCTTCCAGCCCCCTCCTCCTCTCCTCTCTCTCTGACCCCAAAACAGTAACATCTTAACATGTTCCACAGACGTTTCGCAGTTTTCACTCTTAATACGATAATGCATGAGAATGTCTTCAAGCTTTAGATGGTAGATGCCTGGTTTATTAATAAAACAGGCGTTTGTGGTCAACATTCTTCTCCATGTTAAACTGTATAATATGTCTTTATTCTGTTTGGTTCAGCGATGTCGTCAGTTTTGTTATGAAAATGAAATCTGACGAAGACAGACCAAAGCAGATTCGTCCAACTTTAACATCATGCCTGAGGCCATCATGGCGAGCGTGTGCGTCACACATGACGTCAAACCCTCGCATGATTCGAACTACGAGAATTTCTCTCAGGCTGTTGTCAACTGTGTGTGAGTCAGTTTTGTTCGTTCACCAATGAACACGGACGATAAACTCTGCACCGAGTTCACAGCAATCGCTAGGACATTTAATGTTCGGTGGTGACTTGCATAGCAGACACGTGTGTCAATATGATTGAGATACAAATGTATTCGTGATTCAGCGAACAGTATTGTAAATTAAGAGAGAGAGAGAGAGAGAGAGAGAGAGAGAGAGAGAGAGAGAGAGTTAATGTTGCTTACAGCCCAGCCGACCACAAAGGGCCATAATTGAGAGAGAGAAAGAGAGAGAGTTAATGTTGCTTATAGCCCAGCCGACCGCAAAGGGCCATAAGAGAGAGAGAGAGAGAGAGAGAGAGAGAGAGAGAGAGAGAGAGAGAGAGAGAAACAGAGAACTGGATTGTTCCTGCAACCTATACATTTTTTTACAAATGGGTTATACAGCTCTACCCCTCTCCTTCCCTTCCCCCCCCTCCCCCCCCCCCCCCCCCCCCCCAAGCTCCCTGCTCCTGTTCCTTCACTTCGCCTTCCCCTCTCTTTTCACGTGCACGTGAAGAGCCGTGCAAGGCGGTTCAAAGAAGATCGATGAAGGTGAGTGAACGGGGGACTATTTTGGGGAAGGCCAGGTGGCGCACCGCGCGGAGCTAGGCCCGGATCAGAGGTGAGTGATGAGGCCTGGGGGATGACGTCAGACACCCCGTGACTGGTTCAGCCGTCATAAACTGTCTGTGATGTCCGGGGGCCAGAGTTGAACTGAGAACTTAACCAGAAAAGAAATGATCGACGGGAGACGGGGGCTGGAGGAGGGGGGGGGGGGGGGGCGGGGGGGGGGGGGTCTTTTACCTAGAGAGAGAGAGAGAGAGAGAGAGAGAGAGAGAGAGAGAATAGTAGATGGATAAGATGGACAGATGGATGCAGAGATTAACGACTACAACACACACGCACGCACACAAAGAGAGAGAGAGAGAGAGAGAGAGAGAGAGAGAGAGAGAGGAGAGAGAGAGAGAGAGAGAGAGAATGGTACATGGATAAGATAGACAGAATAATAGACGAGTACACACACACACACACACACACACACACACGACACACACACACACACACACACACCACACCACACCACACACACACACCACACACACACACACACACACACAGATTGATAGATGCAGATGATACTAAATCGGTATGGATAGATATATAGATGCATAGGCAGAAATAGCTAGTTGAAGACAGACAGGCACATAGATATCGCTTTTGTGCATAATCCTAATGATGGAATGTGACCCGCAATACCTTTTTCACCTTCTTCTTCTCCTCTTTCTCCTTCTTGTTTTTCTTCTTCTTCTCTCTCCTCCTCGTCTTTCTTCTCTTTTTCCCCCAACTGACAATTTGAAAATTGTCTTTGACGAGATGACAGTCCATATTTGACTCCTCATAATCGGCTGAGCTATAAACGGAATTAATTGAATTGAAATCATCATCATCATCATCATCATCATCATCATCATCTCTTCTTCTTCTTCTTGTTCTTCTTCTTCTTTTCGTCGTCGTCGTCCTCCTCCTCCTCTTCCTTCCCCTCCTCCTCCTCCTTCTTCTTCTTCTTCTTCTTCTTCTTCTTCTTCTTCTGTCTCCAGTCCTCAGATAGATATAACTCCGGGGTTCACCATTGTGAAATGCTTTTTGGTCTGTGACAGTTTTTAACCCGAGCATTTAGGTAGCAGCAACTCACGGTTGGCAACAACTGCAAGCCTTCTGTGACGCCCTGAAGGACCTGTATGGGCCTCAACCCTCTGACCCTCACCACTGCTCGGTGCTGACGGAACCCCTCTGCTGACTGATAGCAACGCCGTTCTGAACGGATGAGCGGTATACTTCAGGTGCTTTTTGACAGGTATACACACAAATCATAAACAAACGCATATGCATCCGTGCACCGCATACACTGACACACACACACACACACACACATGGCCCGTACCCACACACCCATAACATACACACGTGCACACTCGCCACACACACACATGCAATGATGATAATAGCACAACCAATGTCAGGTAGGCGCTCACTGTCTGACCAGCGCGTTGGGCTAATGCGTAGGTAGGACATCTGCTAAGTCGTAACCCCGAGACCCTCTTCTTAAGTTCTCTCATCTTAGTCATTAAGTTATTCATCCATCGGCTTTAAATCATGCGCAGTAAGTCTCAAAACTTAGCGGATATTGTGTAGCGTATATGGACCAGCCCTTACGCACTGACACCTTCTTGATGAAACTGAAACTTTGACAGGGTTTCCTCCCTGACGCCATTGCACGCATGCCCCAAGTTGATGAGATCGCCACTTCTCTGGCAGAGGCTCCAAAGGAATTGTAAGTTCGAGCAGCCGTCAGGCTCCTTTCTAACGGCAAGGCGCCAGGCTCTGACTCCATCTGGTATCTGCAAGACCGGGAAACCAATCCTAGGTGATAGTCTCAACACATGGCAACAGGGAGTCATTCCTCAGAACTCAAGGATGCCTCTACTGTCCCTCTGTACGGGAAAAGACTAAAGAGGAACATCTCTCCATGAAACTACCAGAATGATCCTCACAAAAGTCCTCCTCCACTGCCTCATTCCGCGCAATGAAGATGAGTACCTGCCAGAAAGACAATGCCAGAAAGACAATGTGGCTTTAGCAAGGATCTAGGAACACTTGACATGGAATCCGCAGCACGCCGAGAGGAGGGGGCCCTAACATTAGTAGAGCTGACAAAGGCCTTCGACACGGACAGTCATACGGGCCTGTGGAGGATCGTGATAAAGTGTGGCTGCCCAGACAAGTTCGTTACCAAGTACGGCATTCCCGTGGTGGCATGCCTGCTCGTGTGACGGACGATGGTTTCATCCGATGCTTTCCAAGTTACAAATGGAGTAAAGCACGGCTGTGTCGTGAAGCCGACGTTGTTCAACTTTATGTTCTCGCCTATGGTGTCTGAAGTTTTCTGCGGTGATGACAACGGCCTCAACATCAGGCTCAGGACTGGTGGCAAGCTCATTAATCGTTGAAGTCTCCACGCTAGGATCAAGGTATAAGTGGGGTTCCTGTGCAACTTGTACGCAGACGACTGCGCAGTCAATACTGCCACAGAGGTCAAAATGCAGCAGAGCATCAACCGCTTTTTTTTTTTTTTTTTTTTTTTTTTTTTTTTTTTTTCGATTGCTTGCGACAACTTTGACCTCACAACCAGTGCCAAGAGGACAGAGGTTTTGTGCAAGCTTGTGCCGCTCAGGTGCAACAAGAAGTCCCTTTCAAAAGAGAAACCCTGAAGGATGTTGACAGCTTTACGTACCTGGGCAGCACAGTCTCCATACCTGTGAACATTGATGAGAAGGCCAGTTCACCTTTTGGGCGGCTACAGAAAGCTGTAGGAGAGAAAAGATATCAAGCTGGCCACCAAACTGGAGGTGCGCTAGGCAGTTGTATTGTCCATACTGTTGTTTGCTAGTGGGACTTGGACAGTCTGTGAGAAGCACGCTGAAGAGCTAAATCACTCCCAAACGAACTGCCTGTAAAAGCTGCTGAAGGTCAGGTAGACTGGCAGAATCCCTGACACAGAGATTCTCTCTCCTGCTCACCTGCCAAAAGGTTTTACATCCTGTTGAGAAGGACACAGGTCAGTTGGGCTGACCACCTTGTACAAAGTCCTGATCTGCATCTACTTGAAAAGCTATTCTATGGTCATGGCGGGAAGGAGGGGGAAGGGGTGGGGGTGGGGGCGATGGGGATGGGGGGGGGGGAGGGGCAAACATTCTCGGGGTGGTCATAAACAAGCTCTTCAAGGTCCACGCTCAAGGCCTTACCGAAGCACTTCGACACCGATCTTGACACCTGAGAAACAGTGGCACTAGACTCTTCCGCCTGGTGATGTTACTGCAGCAGAAGTGCTGCCCTCCCTGTCTCTCAACTGATGCAAGTGAACCACTTACGTGCATTCTTGTCTTCTCAAGGACGGATTACTGCATTCTCTTTGGGACGGTCTTCCCAAGTGTATATGTTTGACAAACTTCCACGTCTCCAGAATAAGGCTGCCAAACTCATCGCGCGACTGTCGACCACCTTTTTCCTCTTCTTCACTCTCTCCGCTGCTTACCCGTTTCTGCCCAAACAGACCACCAACTATCTACTCTAACCTTTTTTTCCTGCTATCAGAAATACCAGACCAGAGAGTCTTTCTCATCTCCTCCAAATCTATCCTCCGTCTGGCCAGCTCCGCTGTTTCCCTGATACTCGACTTCCTGGGATACCTCGAACCGGAACTAAGACTTACGCACAAGGGGCGAAAATTGAAACAAATTTTAAAGAGAACTGTTAGTGATGCCGGAAAACAATATGGACAAACAGATTACAAGACAAAATACAACGCGTTTCGACCTATGCTGTACGCTACTTTTTTTTTTTTTTTTTTTTTTCAAAACTCAAAAACCTTTAATATAAGGTCACCAACTTGTATACACAGTGGCTGCACGTAATGCTCGCGCACATCAACAAAAGAATGACACAGAGTGGAGAGCAAAATCAAAATTGAAAATTAACCAATTCACTATCAAAACTTATTAGAAAATATAAATGAATAAAAATATCCTGTTCAGTTTCTAATGCTGGCCGCTATGCTTCCTTATTTTAAATACACAAAACAACAATTATAACGAGATCTTTCTTTACACTCCAGTGTTCGTTTTCATGATAGGATGATGAAGGAGATCTATTATCTATCTATGTACCTGTCCATCTTTCTATCTAAATACACGCTTCCATATATTTTTTTAAAATTTTATTCACATAATATAAGATGAACAGATCCTTTGTATCTGGGTTCTAGAGGTCCTTTGTATCTGGGTTCTAGAGGTCCTTTGTATCTGGGTTCTAGAGGTCCTTTGTATCTGGGTTCTAGTATTGATTGGTAGACTGTTTCAGAGAGAGGTAAGGTAATGTTGCATAACCCAGCTGACCGCAAGGGGCTATATCAGGGCTGACTTGACACAGAGAGAGAGAGAGAGAGAGAGAGAGAGAGAGAGAGAGAGAGAGAGAGAGAGAATGACAATTACAATGATTCTTTCTTTCATAACGGAACAAGCATTGGCTTGGTTAGCCATTTTTCACACTTGCCGTTACTATTCTACGAAGCTAGTACTAAATGATACAACGTATGCATTAAAACATGATTATAGAAAAAAACAACATCAAGCCAAACAAACAAACAAACAATGACATCCACCACCAAGAAGCAAGTTCTGACATCATCAGTAACAACAGACACCAGTCACAACAAACACAAACGACGCCATAGTCATCTTCCCACACGTGTCCGTCAATGTGAAGGAACTTGGTCGGAGACATCATTTAACCAGCGACGTTCGTGTGCAGACCTACCTTGAGGTCCTGTTCACGCTGAACTCCCCAAACCGAGAGGGCATGACGGAGCTCAAGGTGATGCAGTGTACAGCCGGTAACGGTGTTCGCTCTGTTTATGTGGTCAGAAATGGTTGTACAGTTCACCCCGTTGGGAGGATGGTGTATGATGGGGCGAAGGTAGGCACAGAATACCTGATCATGCAGGTGTACAAACGACCTCAGTCTCCACTCACACTGCGCTTCAAGTGCACTTTACGCCTCTGTGACCCCAGGACCGACTTTTCCTGCTATGAGAGATCCTTGTGCTTTGGAAGACAGAAGCGGTCGGTGTCGCTGGAGGAGGAAAGGGTCAAAGGGCATCTCATTGATGTGGAGTATTCTTACACACTGAAACCCTGATATCCGTCAGCAGTAATACCGTGTGCTGTTCACTGTTTTCTTGGACATATGTCGGGCATGTTTGGAGTTCAGTTATCGGAACTGAATGAAATTTTTCATTTTGATTGCAGAATTTGTATGTGTATTTGTATACCCATCTCTGTCTATCTGGACACCTGCCTGTCTGCCTGTCTGTCTATCAACCTCTCTTTGTTGTTACGCTTCACGTCCAATTTTAGTTGTGCATACGCGATTGCTTGTTCTTCGTTGTCATTGTCCTGAATGTTGTTTGTTTTACTTGAAGAAGACCTAAGAGGTCGAAACGCGTCGTGTTTTGTCTTGTAATCTGTTTGTCCATAATTATTGTTTTGCGGAATCACCAACAATTCTTTTTTCAAAATTACATAGAGAGATCTTTTGGACAAGCCCCAGAGGTATTCTGATTCCCTTGCCTCTTTCAAGTCTGGCCTTAAGAACTCATCTCTTCTCTCAGCAACGGGTCTAATCGTGGTATGTCTGTTCAAACAGTATGCACTTCCGCACGTGTACGACATGTTCGATTAACATGACTGTATGTATCTATGTACGAGCTGTTGTAGGGAATTGTGCTTACGGGTATGCTTCTTTGTCTGTTTGCTTTGATATACACAGTTTCTGAATACGTTTATGTTTATATGTGTATCGCTGGCATAAGGTGTAAAGTGGAATTGTCTGTGTTGCGCACACGCAGCATTATTACTATCCTCCTCCTCCTCCTCCTCATTCTTCTTCTTTTTCTTCATCTCTTTCTTCTTCTTCTTCTTCTCCTCCTCCTCATTTTAAACCACACCTAGAGCACTTTTGTAGACTTGCTATATAATCATCCATCATCATCATCATTGTTGTTGTTGTTGTTGTTTCTGTTATTACCATTAGTATCACTTTCAACTGTACCGGACAGAGGCCCAGAGAAATGTGAGGTTCTCCAACGTTGAGCCATCCTCCTCCTGAGCTGCAACACCCGCGGACCATTTCTACCTGACTTGCAGCAGTCTTCCATGGTCGCATTGGACAGGTCAGCCACGAGTGGACACACCGCACCCAGTCGTCAGTAGGGGGGTGTCCTTGACCATCGACCACTACGTCGGACAAACAACAACAACAAGGCAGCCACATTCTTTGGGGATGTGCAGGTGTTGTCTTTTTTCTATGTCGATTCATTGTTATTTAATTCAACCGGTTCGTGTAGACGTCAACTTATTTACTTATTTTCATTTCATTCATCAGTGTCATTTTTATTTCGCTCACTCAGCCACTTTTGAAAATTCATCTCCTCTCTCTCTAGATCTGTCTCTTTCTTACTTGCTCGCTAGGTTCTCTCTCCCTCTGTGTGTGTGTGTGTGTGTGTGTGTGTGTGTGTGTGTGTGTGTGTGAGCGCAGCTCTCTCTGCTTATGGGTACACGCGCGCGCACGAGAGAGAGAGAGAGGAGAGAGAGAGAGAGAGAGAGAGAGAGAGAGAGAGAGAGAGAGAGAGCGTGCAATTGTACGTGTGCTTGTAATCGTCGACTATCACGAAAAATCGGTCAACTCTCTCTCTCTCTCTCCTCTCTCTCCATGTCCTCACCCCCCCTTCCTCCGTTAACCACTCTCAACCCCCCCCCCTTACCTCCAACCACACACCACACACACACCTCAACCCTCCCCCCCTCCACCCCCCCCCCCCCCCCCCCCCCCCCCCCCCCCCCCCCCCCCCCCCCCCCCCTCCAACACCTCCTTTGCCCATAACAGAGACGGCCTGTGTGAAACAGCAGCGACCTCATTTGCATGCATCAGGGTTTTTCCCCCTTTTCCACCAATCCGGAGAGGCCCTCTCTCGTGCTCGCGTGGAGGCTCGGACGTTCCCATTACAAGACGGACCGGGAGCGCGAGCCCCTCTTTCTGTCTCTCCCGGAGTGAATGAGTGCACTTGTCGGCTTGTTCTCGCCAGCTCTGCATCAGGAATGCCGAAATCGGACCTTTTGCCGATCACCC
The DNA here is from genome assembly GCA_033310375.1 of Conus canariensis. Taxonomy (NCBI): domain Eukaryota; kingdom Metazoa; phylum Mollusca; class Gastropoda; order Neogastropoda; family Conidae; genus Conus; species Conus canariensis. The sequence goes on from CM065720.1 coordinate 12,705,065, forward strand.
TGCTGCAAGCCCAGGCGGTACGTGTTGCTGACAAAACACTCACACGCTTTTGTTTGACTGTACATAACATCTTTACAATGTTGATTACAAACACTTAAAAAGAGAGAGAGGGAAAAAAAAAAAAAAAAAAAAAACACCGGTCCGAATTCACATGTCGAACTGAAGTGGAAATAATGCTATGTTCACCACTGAGACCATTCCTTATACAAAGAGCACTTTGTTCAGTGCGTGTTCTTTGTTAAGAGCTTGTAGAAATAACGGATTTTTTTTTCTTCAAATTTTTGGTAGCGTGTCTCTTGGTGTATGGTTGATGTGGCGTTAATGTCGCGTACTAAACGATGGCGAAGAAGACGACGATGATGATGATGATGATGATGATGATGACGTGATGAAGGATATTTTGATATTGCTGTCATTCCCGTTGTTAGTATTAATACGTGACTGAAACCGGGTCATGACGTGGTATGGGTAACTTTATTATTGTGAGTATTGTTGTCACTGTTATTGTTATTGTTCTTGTTGATATTATTATTATTACTATGATTATTATTATTATTGTTGTTACTATTATTGTTGTTATTAATCTTCTTTGCTGTTTCCAGTTATAGGGATTTAGATTGAACAGATTGTTTTATCTTTCATATATTTTCATACTGTAATCTTTAAAAAAAAAAATTGTATATAGATATATCGATCCATGTAAACATGAACGCTGACACACAAGAACCATGGGAAAACGTCTTGTGTTTCTTTTCTTTTCACCTTTTTTGTATACGTATTGTTATTATTGCCCCCCCCCCCCCCCCCCCCCCCCCCAAGACTGACGCAGACCAATGAAAAAAAAGAAGTAAAATAAGAGTCAACATGAAACATTATTTTAGAAAGTAAGATGGGGGGAAACAAAGAAAAGCAAAATTTTCGTTTGAATAAATTTGAGAAAAACAAACTAGGAAAGAATAAAAGAAGAAAAGTTGGTTTTTGTTTGAATATAGTTCAGAAATGTTTCTGAAAAAAAAAAAAAAATTACGTCACATGACCGAATTAATTTTGACGATCAGTCACGGTGTTCCGTCGCTTTATCGAAAAGCTTTGTCAGTTCGCTCGTTGGCAAGCCCGCCCGGCCTGCCCTAACCATGGTGGTCGGCTAGGCTTCAAAGCCCAAGCAGTGGTCGAGACGACCCTGTGGAGGGTAGACCAGTTTGAGCAGGAGGTAGACGTGGTGTAGCAAGCGAGCGGTGCAGCCAGACTGTGGGAACAAAGACGGGGTGCTAAAAATACAGCTGACATGACCGGTTTTTGGCGCCGCCGGAGGCTTTCACGGAGCAGACAGGTCGGGGCACAGTTAAGGGGCTTGAACCGACGGCAAGCTGTCGGCTTGTCTGTCTGTCTGTCTGTCTGTTCGTCCGGTTGCCCTTTTCTTTTTTTTCTTTTTTTTGAATTGCTTGTCTCTCTTGAACTCCGCTCTCTTTCCTCCCCCCCCCCCCCTCTCCTCTCCATCCACAGACCCCTCTGTCTCTGTCTTTTTCTCTCTCTCTCTCTCTCTCTCTGTTTGTCTGTCTGTCTGTCTCTCTTCTCTCTCTCATTTACAATGAGAAATCATTAAGGATTGTGTAGAGTATGATCTGTGCCCAAAATCAATAGACCAATTACTCACGTGCTCACAAATTAGCAGTGCATATTTAGATTGATTTTCTGTCTGAACGCTAGCCGAAGAAACAACATCGATTTATCTTTTTCTTTTTCTTTTTTATTCATCGAAGGTGAAGTGGAACAAGAAAACCTACCTGCAGACGCTGGCTTGTTTCAACTTGGTCTTTGTCGTCTGTCTCTTGAATATTGGTAGAATGTGTCGGGTTTAGCCATTGGCCCAATTCTGTTAACTCCCTCGCCATTGGTTCGTCTCAAGATCTCCGTTCACCGGAAGCCCTCGACAAACTGTCGGCCTGTCAGTCTGCCTGCTTGTCTGTCTGTCTTCCGGAGTGTTCCCCCCCCCCCTTCTCTCTCTCTCTCTCTCTCTCTCTCTCTACACACACACACACACACACACACACACACACACACACACACACTCTCACCTCTCTCACACACACACACACACAACACACACACAAACACCTCTCTCTCTCTCTCTTTCACACACACACACACACACACACACACACACACACACACACACACACACACACACACCCGCTCGCTTCTCTCTCTCTCTCTCTCTCTCTGTGGAATTAGAGTGAGGTACATCATGCGACGAGTCCAGCTGTGTGATGTTAGGCCCAGTGGCTGTGGCAGGTTTATACCCTGGCCAGATGATGGATGCGTTTGACGGGCCAGGATTTAATTACTGTTCTGTCAGGCAGTGAACGGACGTCAGGGGCTGGTCATGGCATTGACCAGATACTGCCCACTCACTGCCCACGGCGGGGCTGGCCTCTCAAACAGCGAGTTCAAGGCCACCACATCTGTGCAGTCATTTATAGATCCAGTTTACAGTTTGGACTGTACCGTATACGTGTGAGCCTCAAGTCTGACTGGGCGAGTGTGTTGCTGTTCGTTACGAGCCCTTTTTTGGACAGAGGGATGGGGGAGGGGGGGGGGGGATTGATGGGTCGGTGGGTGATTAATGTATGCCATGGCCTAATGAAGATGTGTTTGAATGTAATGTCGAAAAGTAGGGATTGTGCAAATAGAGCCTGTTTTTTTTTTTTTTTTTAAAGAATCGCACCACCACCACTTGCTCTTTTACACGCACGCACGCACGCACGCACGCACGCGCGCTCAGCACACACACACACACACACACACGCCGACGCGCACACACACACACACACACACACACACACACACACACACACACGCACGCACCTCTCTGTCTTTCCCTTTCACACACACACACGCACACGCACACACACACGTCCACACCTCTCTTTCTCTCTCTGTCTTTCTCTCTGTCTCTCTATCTGTCTCTGTCTCTGTCTCTCTCTTCTCTCTCTCTCTCTCTCTCAACACACACACACACCACACCACACACACACACACACACACGCACGCCGCACGCACGCACGCACCACGACACACACACACACACACACACACACACACACACACACAACACACACACACACCAAGGTATATATCACTGGCTAGGAAGACGAAATTCTATCAATAGTACGTGACTGTCAGAACTCTCGGTGAACAAACAGCTCGTGCATTTTAATCACATTAACCAGTGCTTGGAACGAACATAGGTAAAAATGATGAATTACTTCGTGGACTGACAAAAACTAACATGGCGGATCTCTTGGAAGCCGCCAGGTCGATCGAGTCATTCGTGTCCGCTGTAGAAGTCAGTCACGCTTGGCAGCGCGTGCTAGCAGCTGCAACTAGATGCATTTTGCCAAGTTGCACTACAGATCAGGTCAGCTATGAGAGGAATGCTGCATTGTTGGCTGAACCACTGTATCAACATAAGTATGCAGCGTAAATGGCGAGACCGAGTCCATGTAAATGGAATGTGTCATTCGCCTTGTGGATATCATCTCATCGACTACTCTACTTGGCGTGTGTGTGTGTGTGGTGTTGTGTGTGTGTGAGTGTGTGTGCTGATGTGTTGTGTGTGCCGCGTTCTATTTTCCCCTTCTGTCTGATGCAATAGCTTGTAAGCTTTCCTTGTTGCTCGTTAAAAGCGCACGCGCGAATGCGCTCACGCACATCTCCCTCTCTTCTCTCTCTCTCTCTGTTAGCAGGGCCGGATCATTTATAAGATGGGGGGAGGGGGGGGGGGGGAGGGGGGCTTTTTCTGTGATATTCGAGGGGCGAAGTGCCAAAAATGTCAAATTTGCCAGCCGTGGAGGGGAGGGGGAGGGGGGGGGGGGCTGAGGGGAGCATTAACCCCGGACCCTCACCACCACCACAACCACCACCACCACCTTGTTTGCCCCTGGAGAGAGAGGAGGAAGAGGCACGGGAGGAGGGAGGAAGGGGGGGGGGGGGGAGGAGGAGGGTGTTAAACCGACAAGCAAGCAAGTCGACTGACTGAAGTCTAGCCATAAACAGGTTCTCACCAGTGGTGCAACAGGTTTCTTCTACAGGGCAATGCACTGTCTTGCTTCCAAGAAGCGGAATCTACACGACTTCTGAGAAAGTCTATTATGTGGCAGTTGTTACCCTGTGGCCTTGTGTGTGTGTGTGTGTGTGTGTGTGTGTGTGTGATGGTAGAGAGAGAGAGAGAGCGTGACTAAGGTGAAATAGTAGGGGCTGTTGAGCTTGTGATAGAGTCCGCTACGTTTTCAGCATTCTGGGTCCGCCTTTTGTCATCTTGTTCGGAGGAAAGGGGCGCAAAAACATTGCTGTCCTCGAAGCGTTTATTTGCGTTCAGGGAGAGAGAGAGAGAGAGAGAGAGAGAGAGAGAGAGAGAGAGAGAGAGAGAGAGAGAGAGAGAGCGTGTATTTGCGATTAGTTGTGTTAAGAGAGAGAGGGGGGGGAGAGCGTGTTTTTGCGTTTAGTTTTAAGAGAGAGAGAGAGAGAGAGAGAGAGAGAAGTATTTGCGTTTAGTTGTGTTAAGAGAGGGAGAGTGTGTATTTGCGTTTAGTTTGGGGAGAGAGAGAGAGAGAAGAGAGAAGAGAGAGATTGTGGGTATGCGTGATTTTTGTATTTTGGGGAGGGGAGGGGGGAGGAAAGTGGAAGGTGGGGGGAAGGGAGGAAAGGGAAATATCGAAGGCAGAGAGGGGGGGGGGGGGGGGGGGATATGGGATTGTTATCGTTGTCAAGGGTCATGAACCTCAGACAATAATCAACCAAACCACCGTCTTTGAGCGACTGAGACACTTCGGTGGTACTTTGCATGTGAACTGGCGTATTAGCTGATGAAATGCCGTTCAGAGCGGTAAACAGTGCGCTAGCAGAGATGAATGACCTCTTAGTAATCTGTAACCATCTTTGTGTGTCTCTGTCAATCATTGTGTGCCTCTGTCAGTCACGTGTGTCTGACAATCAACGTGAGTCTCAGACAAGCATTGTGTGGGTCTGTCAATCATTGTATGGGTCAGTCGATCATTGTGTGGGTCTGTCAATCAGTGTGTGTCTCTGTCAATCATGGTGCATGTCTGTCAATCAGTGTCTCTGTCAATCATCGTACATGTCTGTCAATCATCATGTGGGTCTGTCAATCATTGTGCATCTCTGCCAATCGTCTCTGGCAGCTCTTGTCGGAATGCCGGGGACTCGCGTCCTTCCAATTCGTAAAGATTGAATCCCCACCTTGTTATGTGAACGTTTTGTGCTATAAATGATTACGTTCCTTTAAAAGGAGATAAATCGAATATAGACCCCCCCCCCCCACCACCACCACCACACACACACACACACACGCGCGCGCACCACACACACACACACACACACACACACCACGCACGCACGCACGCACGCATACACACATACACACACCACACAGAGAAAAGCGTATCTTCATTGGAAGGTTACTCTTTTTTTTCTTTCTTTCTTTCTTTTTTTTTTTTTTTTTTTTTTTTTTTTTTTAAATTTTATTATAAAGCGCGTTTCCCAGACAGGCAAGTCTTTTAAAGGGAAAGAGACTGCAGCACACAATTTACGTTGGTCTGCGCTGGGCAACGTTCACATTTATCGACCACGGCTCCCGCCATTTTGTGAAAGCACAGATTACAAAGCGAATAAAGAGGGCACTTAAGGGCGGTGATTACGACAATTGCCAGAAGGTAGGTGGGCTGACTATAGCCGGGCAGACGCAGGCAGCCTAGCTGCTGGCGCAGGATTCCATCGACCTTTCTGGCATCGTGAGAGGCCAGGTCGATGTGTAGAATCAGAATCACGGTCCATGCGAGCTGCGTTTGGAACACACAATAGACGTCACATATGACGCTGGTTGGATTTTGTGTGCAGTTTTGCTGCGTGATTTTGTCGTCATTGGGCTAAACAGGGTTGTTTACAAAAGAGATGGGACCGGAGGAGGGGGAGACGGAGGAGGAGGAGAGCGGGGAATACGGGGGAGGGGGGGGGGGGGGGGAGGGGAGGAGGAGGTTGGGGTGTTTCTCGTTTTTGATTTTGAGTTATTATTAACTCACGGTGCCGGAGTAAGGAGGAGTGGTGGGGGTGTAGGGGGGGTGGGACTTCGGTTTTTTTTTTTTTTTTTTTTTTTTTTTTTTCGGTCCGGAGTTATTATTAACACATGCAAGTATGGAATCGGTCCGATCAACGTGACTCTGTGTGTGTGTGTGAGTGTGAGTGTGTGTGTGGCGCGCGCGCGCGTGCTTGCGCGATCAGTCATTCTTTTAAAAACTGTTTTAAATAGTAACAAAATGCTTCTTAGTGTGATAATTACCCTGTCTCTCTCTCTCTCTCTCTCTCTCTCTCTCTCTCTCTCTCTCTCTCTCTCTCTCTCTCTCCTAATCGGAATTTGGAACCACAGATATCTCAGTGAGAAGCAGGATATATACGAAGGAGAGAGAGAGAGACAGACAGACAGACACAGAGACAGAGAGAGAGAGAGAGAGGGGGGGGGGGGGAGGGGATGGTGAGGACAGAAGATTCGAAATAGGGATAAAGGTATATTATTATATAATGTATGTGTCTAGCGACGGAGAGGGAGCAGGGGCAGGGGGTGGGGGGGGGGGGGGGGGGGGGGAATTGGGAGAAAGACATCAAAGCCATGTGTCATGATCTCATTCACACGCCAACACCGTTGCCCTACTTCAAAATGCGTAGAACATGTAAGCCACACGCACTTGGCCCCGCTTGAATGAATGAGCCGTGCACGTCTAAGCCTGTTCGCGGTTTTCAGTAAGAAAGCTCTTTTCAAATGCGCAGTTTGTGACTCCACAAACAACACCCTCCCCCACCCCCTCTCTACCTCCCTCCTCTTCCTGGTCATCCCGACACAGTTTTGGAGTCACACTCGTTCATCTGAGTAACCGAGAGTGGCTGTGATTTAAAGCACAATTCATCATCATCACGCTTCCGAAGGGAGGGTAAAAAAACAAAAAAAACAAAAAAAATCACTTCATTTGCATATAAAGGACTAGTGGCACACATACGCGTGAAACTTGTGAAATAAGAGCGTACGGTTCAAAAGAGTTCGTTACCTCTCTCTCTCTCTCTCTCTCTCTCTCTCTCTCTCTCGCCTTCAGGCCGAATGCCAGCCACCCACGCGCATGCATACCATTTCGGTTGGGCGCTCGTGGTGGCCTCCCCTGACAAGCGTGTCGTGGGGGACCAGTGCACGCGCTGACCCTGTCCGCCACCCGATTGGAGCAGATCGACAAGGTGCTTGCCGGTGCTTGCCGGCCCCAGGGGTCAGACGAGGTCAACCAACCGTCCCCCAGTCCAGTTTCCAGCCTGGATACGCTCTCTCTCTCTCTCTCTCTCTCTCTCTCTCTCTCTCTCTCTCTCTCTCTCTCTCTTTTCTCTCTATTAACCTTCCCCTCTCTCTCGCTCCGTTATCCTCTCTCTTGATCATTTAAATATGTACGTCAGTCTCACTCTGTCTCTCTCTCTCTCTTATTCTCTCCCTCCCCCCTTTCTCCACCTCCCCTCTCTCTGTATGTATGTATGAATGTATGTATGTCTCTCTCTCTCTCTGTATATATATGTATGTAAGCATCTCTCTTCTCTCTCTCTCTCTCTCTCTCTCTCTCTGTATAATGTATGAGCATCTCTCTCTCTCTTTCTCTCCCGCCCCCCTCCCTTTTTTGTTTGTTTGTGTGTGCGTCTGTATAATATATGTGTGTGTCTGCACGCGCGCGTGCGCGTCTTACTTCCTTCCGTCCTTCTGTCTGCCTGCCCAGTGAGAACAGGTTGACCTGCAGAGGTAACGTGACGATGAACACGTCACAGACCGGCAGCACTCGTCCTATCCATGAAAACACCGCAGTCCCTGACTGGCCTGTTGTGCACAGTGTCCTAGTGTTCACGTCATAAATAAACAGGCCGTGAAGTGAGTCTCCCTGACAGCTGACACGCTGACATAGGGACGGACCGGACCGTTTGCAACAGTGATTTACCAACATTCGGAATGACACGTAAAACTGACTAATAATACCTGATGAAGTTTTTACGATTTTTGGGGGGTGGGGGAGGGGGAGGAGGGGGGGGGGGGGGGACGCACGAAACAACCACGGCAGTATGTAATAAATGAACAAGCATGTGTTTTGTAAAGAAAAAAAACGCACAAAAAACCCCAGAAACAATGACGGTAGTATGCAGTAAATGAACAAGCATGTCCTCTGGAAAAAAAAAAAAAGAAAAGAAAAACAAAACAAAACAAAAAAAAACAAAAAAAACCCACCAAACAATGACGGCAGTATGTAATAAAAGAAAGAGCATGTCCTCTGTGAACCATAACACTTCAGGACAATGTGTATGTTATGTTTGTGTGGAAGGTATAGTAGAGTGGGGTTAGATGGGGAAGCTGAGAGAGAAAGGTTGCTTCGCCTTTGGATGGTGAAATTAACGTCCTGCTAGCCTGAGGTTCCGAAGATCGAAGTGTCGGGGGCCGGGGAGGGGGGGGGGGGGGCGAAGAGGGGGGAGTTTTTTTTTTTTCTCCTTGTCTCTTCTCTGTCGTTGATGATGTGTCGGGCTACGTGACCAGTGGACTGATGTCAGCTCGGTCGTGGTCACTCCGTGGGACTGGAACCGTGTACCTTCCGGAGTTGTCCATTTCGTGACTGTCCGCTCGTCCCGCGAGGCGCACGTTCGTTCCTTATCGGGCGCGTGTGTGTCTAAGTAAGGATTTAAACAGTTAAGGTTAGGGCTAGGGTCAGGGCCTGATTCGGGTTAGGGTTAGCTAGGGCCAAGCATTCGGGAGTTGGTGGAGTTTTGTCCAGTGTTCACGTTGCACTTGCTAGATGTCTGATGCATGCATACAGCCGCTGCCCGACAGGCGGCCTGGCTGTCGGTAACACAGCTGAGTGACGGGCTCTGACACTCTGAACTAATGGGACCAGAGACAGAGGCAGCGGGGTTATCGCCCTGCTATTAACACTGGATACTGGAACCAGGAGAGAGAGAGAGAGAGAGAGAGAGAGAGAGAGAGAGAGAGAGAAGAGTGAGAGAGATACTAAGTGGAGAGAGAGAGGGAGAGAGAGAGAGAGAGAGAGAGAGAGAGAGAGAGAGAGATCGACTAAGCTGGAGACCACACACACACACACACACACACACACAGAGATCATTGAGGTGGTGGGGTCCATTTCTGTTCGAGTGGGGGAGGGGGGGGGGGGGATGGATGTACGGCGAACTGGCAATACAGTTGTCTTTTCTTTTGACGGGGGTTTCCCCTTCAGATTAGAGTCGCTCCACTTTCTGTCTGACTGTGTCTCAAGTATTGCAGAGAGAAAACGGCATGAGGGCAGGTCCTTGATCTGGATTTCTGTGTTTCATTTTAAATGCTGGGACTGGAGCAGCTTTCATCACGTCGTCGTCGTCTCGTCATTGTCACTCATCGTCATCGTCTCCTCCCTCGTCGTCGTCATCATCAACATCATTGTCATCAATCATCATTGACATCCTCCTCCTCCTCATCCTCATCATCATCACCATCATCATCATCATCGTCATCATCGTCATCATCATCATCGTCATCATCAGACTGAATCAGTGTGCATGATATATAATATAATACGCAGTGGTGTATACTGGCTTGACAAAGACAGACAAGATGACTAAGCTTTGGCCTAAAATCCTCATGCGTATTTTTTTTTCATTTATAGACAGTGAATCTCTCTCTCTCTCTCTCTCTCTCTCTCTCTCTCTCTCTCTCTCTCTCTTAGTCAGTGAATCAATCTCTCTCCTCTCTCTCTCTCTCTCTCTTAGTCAGTGAATCTCTCTCTCTCTCTCTCTCTCTCTCTCTCTCTCTCTCTCTCTCTCTCGTCCATTATAACAACCTACCCCCAATAACATACATTTAAAAAAAAAACCTCCACACTCAAATAAAGAGAGAAAATTGGAGAGAAACCCCAACGATTCATGTTTGTGTAAGCCGGGTGACTGAGTGTCGGTGTATTGATCAAAGAGATGAGGTTGGAGGGGAAAACCCCGCTTGGAACAAACACGGCATCACCCCATGGCTCGAAAGGCCTGACCGAGATTCGGCCGCAGCAACCAGTCAGCGTTGTGAGTAATCGCTTCTCACTCAACAGCTGGTCTGCATGAGATGGGGTTACGTCTGTATGTACTAAGTGCACGGGTTGCTTTCGTGAGTAAGCTATGATGTCGAAACCGCCGAGTCCACCTGTCTTCGGGACTCAAAGCGACCCGTGACCTTGTGTATTCCCACGGCAGAGCCTTGTGGAACCTTCCATGACCTCTCACCCTGTGACGTCACAACTACGTCAGGTGTCCCAACTGGCTGAAAACGGGGTCATAAACAACCGGCTATTTTTAGACCGTCCCAAGATCCGAATGGTCCGAGACGGTCCAAACCACCCCCAACTCCCCCTCCCGACAGCTGATGACCACTGCATGAGTGCACAGCGCGGGGACCATCACTGCAAACATCGATCAACAACACTGCAGTGAAGTCAGACACAAAACAGTCGCAACAAACGTTCGAAACTGACTACGTCGGCAACCCCCGAGTCGAAAACAAGTGACGTAGTCTCATTGACCGTATTCGGCTTAAGCTCCGCCCCCTGCTCGTGACGAGAGGCATTATAAGCGTGTTCATTCACACGCTGGCTTCATTCGCTGTCCGCTACGCCGCCTAGCGCGCAACGCTCTCAGCAGCAGACGATCTTTCACAACCTCAGCTTACTTGCTGCCTTGTTGACGGGATACTTTTGAGTTTCCTCTTGAGAGAAGAAGTCCTCTACCCAGCCGTGTGTGTACCTGGAATGGCTGATAGTTTGTACCTGTTGTCCGGTCCTGCAGAAACGTTTGGTGACCAAATCGTGCCGGACGCCGATGACTGCTTTTTGGCGCCCTCCGACGTCAGTGCCTATGCCACTCATGTAAGTGTCGTCTGCTGTCAGTCAGTTCTCGAGGAATTTAACGAAAAGCCGGACTTTGTCCGAACACAAGTTGTACAACCTGTTGCTAAAGTAATGTTTTCACCCAGACTTTAACTTTTATGCTGTTTTCTTGTCGAATGGCCCTCCGGAAAGGAGTTGGTTTTTGAAATGAATTAACACGTGTGGGACCTTTCGTAACCCCGAAGCGGGGCAGAGGTCGATGAGGTCGGTGACGAAATGCGCCTATGTGCGTCAGTGGTTTGGCAGGTTCCGGCTGGTGACTTGGCAAAGGGAAAAAGTTCTGGTTCCCGTATAGTTACTGTAATGATCATGAATGAAGTAGCGTGATTTTAGACACAGCGCAGAGTAACTACAGAGATCATCGAACGAACGGGCATTTTGTTCACGTGCTGTTTGTTCAGTTCACATGTTACTTCAAAACATGTTCCTTTTATTCCCTCAGTATAAGTGTAGTGGAAAATAGGTGGGAAAGGGAAGTGGGAGGCATCGAATTGAACATGCACACACACACGCACGCACGCACACACACACACACACACACACACACACACACACACACACACACACACACAGATTAAAACATTGAACTGAACAAGAAACTGAAAACACTCGGGAAATATCTTTCTTGATCTTATCTGATGAATAGTTTGGTGATGCAGGTGGAAACTTGTACAGACACGAAATAGGTAACTGATATACGTCCGACATGTGACTGTGATTCAGTCGAGCACTTACTGGACTTGTGCAACAAGTATTGTCGTCAGGACCCTGTACATGATTCAGATACAGTGACGTTATCACTTGATAAGGGTATCACCATGCCTCGTATCGGCCCGTGGGGACCGAGCTTACCTTCTTACTGTTCGTCCTGACCCCAGCTCTGTTAAATGCTGGGGGGTGAAAAGGGAATGGGGGAGGAGGGCGAGTAGGGGGGAAAGGGGGGGTGCAGCGTAGGCGGGTTTTACCCACTACGTCATAGAACCGAGCAAACAAGTTATTTTTCCGCCACCCCGCTCCGCTTTCCTCCATACCCCAACTACCTTCCCTCTTCTCTCCCCCCCCCCTCTCCCTCCCCAACCACCCCGAAACTTCTCGCCTGTTCCCAGACGTAGGCGAATTATGAATGAAGTCGGTTGGGGCGGGGGCCAAATCAATACGTCCCAGCGGTAGAGACCCGCACGCAGCGAACAGGTTGCTTGACCCCTTCTCTTTTGCATAATGCTAATAAGTCGCGAGCAGGATATTTTTAAACCACGACCTGCCACGAACGAGCAAGCAGTTTTGAGTTGCGTCGCTTTGCATTTGGGCGACGTGTCAAGCAGAATTATATCGCGAGATCCCAGCTTAATTAAGCCTTAACGGTTCATTAAGTGACAGGTTGTCAAGGGTGTTAAGAACTGTTCAATTACGTAGGAAATCCCCCCCCCCCCCCCTCTACTTCCACCCCTCTCCCCTTCACAGATGATGACGAAAGACGTTCTACTTGGCTGGTTTAGCCGAGGCGACCTGCGTCATAGCTGTTTATGGGTTGTGTGTGTCTGGTCTGGTGAGAGAGAGCTTTGAACTCTTGCTATAGCGTTCGTCACGAGTGGCAAAAATAAAACAGGGGAGGTTATACGTTGCACTGAAGGGAAGAATTTGTCTTGGTAAACAAAGTAATCTCTCTCTCTCTCTCTCTCTCTCTCTCTCTCTCTCTCTCTAAACAAAGCAAAGTATGCTCTCTCTCTCTCTCTCTCCTCTCTCTCTCTCTCTCAGAGCTAAACAAAGTATGCTCTCTCTCTCTCTCTCTCTCTCTCTCTCTCTCTCTCTCTCTCTCTCTCTAGTGAATTACATATTAAAAAACCAAAGATGTTTAAGAATACAAGCTGCAGAAGATTTTAATGGGTGTAGCAGGATTTCAAGAATAATTATTAGAACCGGCCTTGCTCCGAGGCACCCTATGACACAACATAGATTGTAACCCCCACGTTCCTTTGCTGTGCGTGCAGGGTTTGAACGAACTGGAGAAGTACCTCGAGCAGATCGAGCAGCAGGCCACGGTGGAGCTGTCCAGCAAGATCCGCCGGGAAAGCGCCTCTGTGGTGGACGAGATCCTCAACGGCCAACCCCCGACCTCTTCCTCCTCCTCCTCTGCCCACCATGGGCAGCAGCGACAGGCGCTGAGCGAGGTCACGGTACCCAACAACTTCCTGACCCCCTCCTCCACCGCCGACATCCCCGCCACCGCCACCCTCACCGCCAAGATGCTGGACATCAGCGAGAAGCAGGCGCTCTTCGAGCAGCACGTGCGCCGCGAGAGCTCCTCCGTGGTGGAGGAGTTCTTCAACCAGGACCCCCCCAAGGGCGCCAAGGCCGCCTCCGCCGGCTGGATTAAGCAGGAGCCCAGCGAGGAGAAGGAGGTGGACGTGTTCGACATCTCCTCCACCATCTATGACTCTGTGATGACGGGGAGCTGGTCGGCGCCGGGGGTCTTCCGACGTCCAGCCTGTGGGACGACATCAACGCCAGCATCAGCGTGGTGGACAACTTTACCACAGACACTCTCGTGCCTTCCTCCTGTCCGTCCTCCTCCTCCTCGTCCACCGCCTCCCCCTCCCTGCCCGTCCTGAGCAAGGTGAAGTGCGAGCCCATGGACACGAGCGAGGTGAGCGCGTGCCCCTACAGCAAAACGCTGTCCAACAGCAGGACTCAGAGTGGGGGGCTGGTCATGGCCCACAACCCCCTCCCCGGCGCCCCCACCCACGCCCAGCTGGTCAATGTCAACGCCAGAAGCCTGTCCAACACCAGCCTGCAGCAGTTCAAGTCGCCCCTGTCTCAGCAGCAGTTCACCCCGCCCCCTCCCCCGCCCCCTCCCGCCCAGGTGGGCAGCCCGGCCAACGCCTCGCACGTGGTGCCCTGCGTGCTGCTGCCCCCCACGCCCCCCAACTCCCAGCCCGCCAGCCCCAACAGCGGGGACTACCTGGTGCGCCGGACGCCCCCTCCCCCCTACCCGGGCGTGGTCAGCCAGGCCTCGGCCCCTCAGGGCAACATCCCCCAGCCCGTGCTCAGCTGCTCCCCCTCCCTCCCCGTGCCCCTGGCCCCCCTCCCCGCGGCCTCCCCGACCAGGCCCAGGTCCACGAAGCCCCAGGTGACCCACCCGGGGTGCTCCACCATCAAGTACAACCGCAAGAACAACCCGGAGCTGGAGAAGCGGCGCATCCACTTCTGTAGCTTCCCAGGCTGCCGCAAAGCCTACACCAAGAGCTCCCACCTCAAGGCCCACCAGAGAATCCACACAGGTGAGGACCCGGTCTATGGCTGAACACTGCAGTACACCTTGCAGTGCAGTGATGTCTTTGACATCCACTTTAGATAGGGGGCTTGCTCTGCAGTAACATGGAGCTGTCTTGTTTCTCGTTACATGGGAGATATATTGATATTTTTCGGTATCATGTACACAGTTCTCTAATATATATAAATCATCCAAAAGTTAAATGACATTTTTTTTAAAAAGTAAGAATCAATAAACTGTCGAATCTTACAGCATAACAAGTTGAGGCAGTTAATTACAGAGAACGCAAGCAGTAGATTCACCTTAAAAGTATAAGATATACTGGCAACAACAGTTTCTGAGCATATTATTATTGTTATCATTTTCCAATAGTCTGTTCTGTCATGTTCCATCTGACCGTGTACTTAAAGGGGTCGTTCCGTTGTCTGTGTTGCAGGAGAGAAACCTTACACCTGTCACTTCACCACCTGCCAGTGGCGCTTCGCCCGCTCGGACGAGCTGACCCGTCACATACGAAAGCACACGGGGGCCAAGCCCTTCCGCTGCAAGGTGTGCGAACGCAGCTTCGCTCGCTCCGACCACCTGGCCCTGCACATGAAACGCCACGAGCCCAAGAACAAGTGACTCTCTGGACCACATGTTCAAACCTCCGTGGCCTCCTCGCCCGCCCGTCCCTCCGGCTCTCCTTCCGCCCTCCCAGCGCCGGCGACCTCAAGGAGCACGAGGCGCTGACCTTTGCAAGCGAGGGCGCGTGCTGCGTGAGGGGAGCCAACCCAACGACAAGGCGCAGCCAGGGGTCGCTGCTCCTTCCTGCGCCGCGGGCGGCCGGCGGGCCATGCTGACCTCCAAATGCCTTCCCCCCGAAGTCTGCTGACGCCGGGTCAGCTGACGTCACGCAGGGGGGTCTGAATCATGTAAAGACTTGGTGACGTCATGCAGATTCTGCGCGGAAATGCGTGGCGTCATCATGGGGGACCACAAGTCGAGGAGACGTCATGGGACCCGACTCGCAAGCCATTCCCAGCTCTGCTGCTTGATTGACTGGCCAGTGTTGATAGCATGTAGAATCCTCCCTGTTGACTTGAGAAGACTTTTGACAGGCGAGGCGTGGACTGGATCGAGTGATACGTGTGATATGACAGCAATACGTTTTTTAGTGTCTTGTCTGCAACTCTGTTGTGATGCTGCTCAGCTAGCATCTTTGTTTTTCCTTTTCTCTCAGAAAGAGCAGATCGTATTTTTTCATAGAATTTCTCAAGGCTGTCTTCGAAGATCGACCCCCCCCCCCCCCCCCCCCGCCCCCCCATCTGTCCCCCTCATTTTTCCGTCCCCTGCCCTTCCTCTTTATCCGAATCCGTCTCCCTGTCCCGTTTATTTCAGTGAACTAACTGTTGATCATGTTGCAAAGCTGTTGCTGTGTGTATGTATGAATGCGAATGATTCGGTTGCGTTGGAATTGGTTTGGGTGGCTTGATCGCTGTGAGTCAGAATTCAAAGTGCAAGCTAGCTATGTTAACCAGTAATAATAAGACACGACTGCTTGTATGCACCGACCGCGGTAACTGATCTCAGTCTGATGGTTTTTCGTCATTTGTTCATGCAAGTCGGTTTTAACGGACATGAGAGAGTCTGTGGGCGATAGCGTGTACGATATGATGCAGGTTAGAATGCTAAGTGAATGAACGGTTAGTGTGTAGGGTATGAGTGGGTTGGTATGCTAACTGAGTAAAGTGAACTCCAGTCAGATAACAGCTTTGGAGGCAGACTTTTTTTTTGCTGTCATGTTTTCAGATGTCATTGTACAATTGCAGAAATGCTTTGTATTTATGTTATCAGAGGACGCCACTCAAAAATCCACTAACGTGCCAGCCCTTGCTGTTTGAAAAAAAATAGAGAAGTTTTACCCGTTCAGAACATCGTAACATGTGAAGACTTGGGTTATTGTCTCTGCTGATAGCATGATGACCCCCGCATCAACATCATTAGTTCAAGAAACGGTCAGAATCATTTTGCTGTTGCACAGTCTGAGAAGTCACGTACATGATCATCTCTCTTAACCACTGTTGAAACTGGTTTTCCGTCTCGCCAATTGATCCTTTTCGTTGGTGCTGATTCTTGTCTCGTGTGAAACCACCGGTGCTATACCTATCTCCGACATCTTGTACACTTGGTCGTAGTCCTCTGGTTCCTGTCCAAGCGTTTCGCTTCAGTTCCATTCATTACGTCTTTCCTAGGGAACCTGTGGTCCAGCAGAATCATCATGTCCATCAACATCAGCCTTCTGTTTTCATTGAGGTGTCCAGATTGTGACACGGTAGTTCTGTCTATACTTTGAGCAGTCTTGAAGGATAGTCAACACCGTTTATAGTCTTGACCCATAACAAGGACATCTCAGAAATTTGCATGATAAAAGTCATTCTGTCTACTTTGAGCAGTCTGAAGATAGTCAAACCGTTATAGTCTTGACCATAAAGGACATCTCAAATTGCATGATAAAAGTCGATTTGAACGATGTACTTAAAAATGGTCACAAACTGAAAGAAACAAAAACTTGCACGAAAGGTGGTCACAAAACAGTCGATCTGAATTAATTCCAATTTTGGCTCAAATTATGATGAAAATTAATATTTAACGATGAAGGTTGTATGTTCATTGTTAACATTTGTAGTACATACAGAAAGAATGCAAGCATGTGTGTTTGTTATTGAATGTGTGTGTGTTGTGGACGTTATGATTGTCCAGGGGAATGTGAGAGTGTGAGGGTCATGTGTTTTTTTTCTTTTACACGTGGCTGAATTATTGTCTGAATGATAAATGTCAACGATGGAGAAAACGGTCTGATTTACATGAGATGGTTTTTTCTACACTATTTTGTGGACGAGAAATACATTTTTTTGCAAAATAAAAAAACGACATGAATGATTTTATGAACGAATCTGTTTTCTCTATTCATCCGTCCGTCTGTGTGCCTCTCTCTCTCTCTCTCTCTCTCTCTCTCTCTCTCATCTGATCGTCCCTCTCTCTCTCTCTCTCTCTCTCTCTCTCTCTCTCTCTCTCTCTCTCCATTATGCTGAAAATTCATTCAGCTGAAATTATTCCATTTCAACTTTTTTTTCTCTCTTTCAAACGCGCGCGCGGGCGCACACACACGCGCGTAACACACACACACACACACACACACACACAGTATACATACATACATACACACGCACGCACGCACAGACAAGCACGAAGAGTTGGTGTCAGGGCGTATGTGAAGAGAACCCAGGCAATTACTGTGCTGGCAGCGAGGTCGGCCCATGTTGCGCGTCATCAGTCACCATGCAATCAATGAGCACAGGCCGGTAACAAAAAGTGCAACCGAATCTCTTTCATCAATCCAGGCCGACAATTGTGACATCTAACGGAAAACGAGTTATGATTACGCAAGTGAAAGTGCCGTCACAGATACAGACAAGTTCATACAAGAAGAGTGCGCGCACACTGCGAGAGATCAGGGAGGAGAATCTGAGAAGAGAGAAGGAGAGAAATAAGGAATAGAAGCGAAGGCACATGAAGCAAGAGAATAATGACGAGAGAAAAAAGGGCGGAGAAACGCAGAGCAAGAAAGGGGAGGGGGGGGGGGGGGGGAGAGAGAGAGAGAGAGAGAGAGAAGAAAGGGGAGAGACTGTGGAGAAGAAGAAGGAGAAGGAAGCGGCAGAAGAATTAGAAAACAAACAAACAAAAAAAAGTGGTAGAATTCTGTGTAGGAAACGATGACAGGCCAGACAGAACTGATGACAAATGATGATGATGATGACGGCGATGTGTGTCTTTGCAGAGAGAATGGAAACGTCGCTGACGTTCGACTAAACGCTACCAAACACCACACAACACACACCACACACACACACACACACGCACACACACACACACGCACACACACGCCTCTTGCTTGGCTCTTCTCTTCTCTCTTCTCTCTCTCTCTCTCTCTCTCCTCTCTCTGTCTCTCTCTCTGTCTCTCTGTCTCTGCCCTCTCTCTCTCTCTCTCTCTCTCTCTCTCTCTCTCTCTCTCTCTCTCTCTCTCGTTAGAAGCATCAATTAATAGTTAATATTTCTCTCCGTTAGAAGATCAATTTATAATATTACATACACACTAACCCCTCACTTTACAGCTTACACAAGAGCCAAACTCGACACAAAATACACCGTCTTAAAAGAATAAAAAGATAATGAAAAGAAGAAGAAGAAGAAGAAGAGGAAACAAAAAGCAGAAAAAACCCTAAAAGCAACACCAAACAAACAAACACACACCGAATGACGTTCAGATTCGACCGATTTGTCCCGATTGCTGTTGTGTGTTAGGTGTTAACACAGCCCACCGAAGACGGTGGAGCTATCTTCGCCAACAAACTGCGCATTCCGGGGACAGAGAGAGAGAGAGAGAGAGAGAGAGAGGAGAAAAAAAGCCGCCCAAAGCATTGTTTTCCAGTTGTTTTTTCCCCCTCTGCCTTGTCGTTCGCTTGGCGAGCGTCAGCGCAGCATTGTCGTCACGGGTGACCTTTCCAATCGCGTTGACGACCTTGAGAGATCGATAGCCTCGTTGTAAACAGCCTACAAGTTCTGCTTGCTCGCTGCTGCTGCTACTGCTGCCGCCGCCACGACCGATGGACGAACGTTCAGCATCCCAGACTGTGGACTTCTTCTGTGGCCCTGTGAATTTCGGTCTCCCTGCTGTCTTATTGGGAGAACCTTTCATGATAAGTAGACAGACAGACGGCCAGGCAGGCAGAGAGACAGACAGGTAGATAGACAGATGTTAGCGTCATGTCTATTATAATGTAGCCGACCACACAGGAGGGTCTTTCCATGGCTGTAGACAGACAGATGAAGAACAGACAGACAGACAAACAGACAGATAGATACCAGATCGGTTGTCAGATTGATGAAAAGATATATTTACCAGGTTGTCAGATTGATTAATAGATACATTTACCAGGAAACCGAGATAGATAGACAGATAGATAGATAAATAGATAGATAGATAGACAGATAGTTAGACAGACAGATTGGTAGGTAGGTAGGTAGGTAGGTAGGTAGACAAATTGATGAATGGATGGATGGATGGATATCTATCTATCCGTCTATCTATCCATCTATCTATCTATCTATGTGTGTGTGTGTGTGTGTGTGTGTGTGTGTGTGTGTGTGTGTGTGTGTGTGTGTGTGTGGACAGACATGAGACAAATATCGATGGAAAAAAAAAAAGCTGACATCCAACGGCCATCAAAACCAACAGAGTCAAGGCACCTATCTCACCTCCACCGTGACCACTATTACTACCATTACAACAACAACTGCGACAGCAACAACAACACTGGCACATACACAACAACAACTACAACAAATGTGTAAACACAGTTCAAGGCGTTAACATGCCATGCTCTCCAAATCTAGGCGTTAACATGTCATCCCCTTTACATCCAGGCGTCAACATGTCATCCCCTTTACATCCAGGCGTTAACATGTCATCCCCTTTACATCCAGGCGTTAACATGTCATCCCCTTTACATCCAGGCGTTAACATGTCATCCCCTTTACATCCAGGCGTTAACATGTCATCCCCTTTACATCCAGGCGTTAACATGTCATCCCCTTTACATCCAGGCGTTAACATGTCATCCCCTTTACATCCAGGCGTCAACATGCCATGCCCTTCAAATCCAGGCTTGAACATGTCATATCCTTCAAATCCAGGCGTTAACATGCCATGCCCTTCAAATCCAGGCTTTAACATGTCGTATCCTTCAAATCCAGGCTTTAACATGTCATATCCTTCAAATCCAGCTTTAACATGTCATATCCTTCAAATCCAGGCGTTAACATGCCATGCCCTTCAAATCCAGGCTTTAACATGTCGTATCCTTCAAATCCAGGCTTTAACATGTCATATCCTTCAAATCCAGGCTTTAACATGCCATATCGTTCAAATCCAGGCTTTAACATGCCATATCCTTCAAATCCAGGCGTTAACATGTCATGTCCTTCAAATCCAGGCGTTAACATGTCATGCCCTTTACATCCAGGCTTAACATGTCGTATCCTTCAAATCCAAGTGTTTACATGCCATATCCTTCAAATCCAGACGTTAACATATCGTGTTCCTTAAATCCAGGCGTTAACATGCCATGCCCTTCAAATCCAGACGTTAACGTGTCGTGTTCCTTAAATCCAGGCGTTAATATGTCATGTCCTTCAAATCCAAGCGTTAACATGTCATGTCCTTCAAATCCAGGCGTTAACATATCATGTTCTTTCAATCCAGGCGTTAATATGTCATGTCTTTAAGTCCAAGCGTTAACATGACTTGTCGTGTCCTTAAATCTAGGCGTTAACATGTCATGTCTTTAAATCCAAGCGTTAACATGTCGTATCCTTTCAATCCAGGCGTTAATGTGTCATATCTTTAAATCCAAGCATTAACATGTCATGTCCTCCAAATCCAGATGTTAACATGTCATGTCTTTCAAACCGAGGCGGTCACATGTCATGCTCTTCAAATTCAGGCGTTAACATGTTATGTCATTTAAATCAAGGCGTTAGCATCTCATGTCCTAAAAATCCAGATGTTCACATATCATGTCCTTCGAATCAAAACGTTAATACGTCCCGCCCTTCAAATCCAGGCGTTAACATGTCATGCCCTTCAAATCCAGGCGTTAACATGTCATGCCCTTCAAATCCAGGCGTTAACATGTCATGCCCTTCAAATCCAGGCGTTAATATGTCATGTCCTTCACATCCAGGCGTTAATATATCATGCCCTTCAAATCCAGGCGTTAACATGTCATCCCTTCAAATCCAGGCGTTAACATGTCATGCCCTTCAAATCCAGGCGTTAACATGTCATGTCCTTCACATCCAGGCGTTAACATGTCATGCCCTTCACATCCAGGCGTTAACATGTCACGCCCTTCAAATCCCGTCGTTAACATGTCATGTCCTTCAAATCCAGGCGTTAACATGTCATGTCCTTCAAATCCAGGCGTTAATATGTCGTGTCCTTCAAATCCAGGCGTTATCACGTTGGGTCCTTCACAATGACGGATTCTATCGAAGACTAGAGGGTTCCATCCGAGCATCAAGATATGTAGCAGTTTGCGAAGAAAATGATGACAACCGCAATGTTGTCGATGCTGATGATGCTGATGATCATGTTCACAGTGGCAATGATAACAAATAAAAAGTAATGGAGCATACCAGCTTCACTAGGCGACTATAACTGTTTTCCCAGGAACATTGTTATTATCCTTCAGGAAATGGTGTTAGGCTGTTATCCCTCCAAATCACAATTACTTGTCTTAGAATAATAGATGTTTTCTTTGTTTTCCTCAAGGATCTTATGTCTTTTCCCCATTTTCAACAGGTAAACAATTATTTTCGGTGTTATCCTTAAGGCTAATTACTTTTCCCCCTTATTTCCCCACATGGGGAAAGCCAGTTATCACTCTTAAGGAATACAACGAAAGCAGGTACACATTTATGGTCCTTGGAATTACAACTATTTTCTCTGTTTTGCCGACCCCAGTTGCGCTTATCACAGTAAATAGCGATCATTGCTATTTTTCTCGTTGGCGATATTTTCTCCTGATAATCTCTGTTTTCCCTTGGAAAACGAAATCAACAGACATTCAGTTTCCCAAGGAAAGTAGGGAAAACTACTGTGATCCTCAAGTGAAAGGCCCAAAATAGTAATTATCCTAGGAAAACAGGGAAGACAGTTATTGTCCTCAAGAAAACAGGGAAACAGTTACTATCCTCAAGAAAACAGGGGAAACAGTTACTGTCCTCAAGAAAACAGGAAAAATCAGTTACAATCCTCAAGAAAACAGTGGAAACAGTTACTATCCTCAAGAAAACAGTGGAAACAGTTACTATCCTCACGAAAACAGGAAAAACAGTTACTATCCTCAGGAAAACAGGGGAGATTGCCTTCTCTTTACGGAAAAAGGAGGACAAGTGTGGCGTTTCTGGAGCGTAAATTTGGGTCCTAATGTAGATCCATCATCTGCCATGCAGACGTAGTCAACATGGCTGCCCAAGCCGTGATGATGGACGACACACAGTGAGGATTCATTGACAAGATAGTTATACGATTTCTGACTGGAGTGCTCCAACAGTTGAAAGAATTCTGTACTGCTAGCCTCCTCTATGCTGTCACGACTGTCTTTTTTTTTCTTCTTTTTTTTTTCTTTTAAGCGCAAACACTTTTATTCCGTTGTGAAGAAATCCACGGTTGGAAAACGTAAAAACTGAACAATATTACATACAACAAAATGGACAGTAAAGCTTGTCTTGCAAAAATGAATTAGAAATCAGCTGTAAGTTGACAAAATGACACTGACATATTACGAAACAAGCACAACATTGTATCTACGCTGTCAGTGCCGTACTGTAACCGTCTTATTGTTTTGAAGCGTTGTCCTTTTTTTCTTTTAAACATCAATGATCAGAGAGAGAGAGAGAGAGAGAGAGAGAGAGAGAGAGAGAGAGAGAGAGAGAGAGAGAGAGAGAGAGAGAGAGAGATGCTGTCACGACTTGATTCACCGGACGAAGCCGACTTTTTTTTTACTGTATGACATGCGGCAGAATGGGCCAAGGTGATTTATTTAGTGGACGTCGATGTCAGATTAAGAGCCCCTGTAGAGACACCGGCGCCTTTTTCGGCGTGACCTGTGTCCCTCCGCCCCACCCCCTCCCTCCCCTCTCCTCTCCCTTGTGGACGGGACATTCTATACTGCTGCTCTCCTCTTTTCTGTCTGCCTCTGACTTCTTTCCCTTTTGAACTGTCCTCTAAGGTTGTGCACAAGGTGAGATTAACCGTTTGTGTCGGACGGAAGGACAGTCTGTACTGCTTACCTCCTCTTTTCTGTCTGTCTCTGACTTCTTTCCCTTTTGAACTGTCCTCTAAATTTTACAAGATGATGTTTGTGTCGGACGGAAGGACAGTCTGTACTGCTTACCTCCTCTTTTCTGTCTGCCTCTGACTTCTTTCCCTTTTGAACTGTCCTCTAAGGTTGTGTACAAGGTGAGATTAACCGTTTATGTCGGACGGAAGGACAGTCTGTACTGCTTACCTCCTCTTTTCTGTCTGTCTCTGACTTCTTTC
>CM065720.1:12730980-12740980 GCA_033310375.1 Conus canariensis
AGAGCGTCAGCGGTTTGGCTCGCTTTCTGAGAGTGGAACAAGCTGGGAAATTTCGTAGTCCTGATCATCGCAGTATTTGTCGCCAGTCGTCATCGTCGTCGTCATCATCATCGTCATCATGGCATTTATGCTTTTGTTTCTCATCAGAAGGCCCTATTATGGTCATTTCATGGTTTGGTGATCAACACCATCGTAGACATCATTACCATTATCACCATCATCGTCATGATTGCATTTATGCTCTTGTTTTTCTTCAGATGGCCTGTTATGGTCATCTCATGGTTTGAGGTCAACCTCATTGCAGAACATCATCATATCATCATCATCATCATCATCATCATCATCATATCATCATCATCATCATCATCATCATCATCATCATCATCATCATTAGCAGCGAGTATCAGATTCACTGGTAAAACAACCATCAGCAAATAAATATGTTCAAGTTATATGTGTTACTTCTGTAATTTCAATAACGACGGCATTAACAACATCAGCGATTACTGTTAACACTACCAACACTACTACAGCAAAAATAACGAAAACGACATATCAAACAGCAGCAACAACAACAGCAGCAACAACGACAACTAACTCCACAACAGCAACAAGAGCAGTGACGATACGATAACTAACAACTGCAACAACTCTGAGATACACTGTAAACTACATCTAAAGCAGCGACGTCTACCACTAACAAAAACACCTCCTACGGCAGCTGGAGCAGTGGCAGCTATACCGCTGTCTATTGCTGCTGCTGCTGCTGCTGCTGCTGCTACTACTACTACTGTTTCTGCTGTGCTGCTGCTACTACTACTACTACTACTACTGTTTCTGCTGATGCTACTGCTACTACTACTACTACTACTACTGTTTCTGCTGCTGCTGCTACTGCTACTACTACTACTACTCTGTTTCTGCTGTTGCTGACTACTACTACTACTACTACTACTACTGTTTCTGCTGTTGCTGCTGCTGTGCCCAACTAACTACTTACTACTACTGTTTCTGCTGCTGCTGCTACTACTACTACTACTACTACTACTACTACACTACTACTACTGTTTCTGCTGCTGCTGCGGCTGCTACTACTACTGTTTCTGCTGCTGCTGCCCTGCTGTTGCTACTACTACTACTGCTAATGCTGCTGCTGCTCCTGCTGCTTCAGCAACTACTACTACTACTACTACTGCTGCTGTTGCTGCTGGTATTCCTACAGCTGTTCCTACTGCTGCTACTATACAACCACTACTACCATCACCGCCACTATCACTCCCAATATTACTACCATCGTCTAATGTCACATGATTTTGTGGAAAGACTTAAAATGAAACTACAACAACTACTACCACTACTGCTACCACTGCTAAAGCTACTACTGCTGCTGCTGTTGCTGCTGTTGCTGCTGCTGCTGCTGCTGCTACCGCTCTACTACTACTACTACCGCTGTTGCTGCTGCTGTCACTACCACTACTGTTACCATGACGACAAGGACAATCATTAACGACTTAGACCAGCACAACAAGGACGACTGTTAACTACTGTTACCATAACGACAAGGACAATTATGAATGGCTTAGACCAGCACAACAAGGACGACTGTTAACTACTGTTACCATAATGACAAGAAGAATTGTTAACGACTCATATTGGCACAACAAGGACGACTGTTAACTGCTGTTACCATAGCGACAAGGACAATTGTTAACGACTTATACCAGCGCATACAAGGACGACTGCTAACTACTGTTACCATAACAACAAGGACAATTGGTAACGACTTATACCAGCACATACAAGGACGACTGCTAACTTCTGTTAACATAACGACAGGGACAATTGTTAACTACTTATAGCAGCACTACAAGACCGACTGCTAACAACTGTTACCATAACGACAAGGACAATTGTTAACGACTTATACCAGCACATACAAGGACGACTGCTAACTACTGTTACCATAACGACTAGGACAATTATTAACAACTACTACCACAACAAGAAGGACGAATGCTAACTACCGTTACCATAGCGACAAGGACAAGAATTATCAACTACTACCACTACAAAAGACAACTGCTAACTACGGTTACCATAACGACAGGGATATTTAATAATGATTTAACAAGGACGACTGCTAACTGCTGTTACCATAACGACAACAACAATTGTTAACGACTTATACCAGCACACCAAGGACGACTGCTAACTACTGTTAACATCACAACAAGGACAATTTTTAACGACTTATACCAGCACAACAAAGACGACTGCTAACTATTGTTACCATAGCGACAAGGGCAAGTGTTAACTACTTACAGCAGCACAACAAGGACGAATGGAAACAACTCTTACAATAACGACAAGGACATTTTTTTACTACTTATGCCAGCACAATGAGAACGACTGCTGACTATTGTTACCATAGCACAAGGAAAATCGTTAACTATTCACACCAGCACAACAAGGACAACTGCTGACTACAGTTACCATAACGACAAGGACAATTGTTAAAAAACGGACGACTGCTAACTACTTCTACGACAGCAACAACATGGATTACAATTAAATGCTGGATTACAATTAAATGCCTTAGCAAATATCTGCTAAAAACACCGCCATAATAACTGCTAGGAACTCCAGCCACTGCTACGACGACTACAATTATAGGACCATCAAGTACTAACTTGACGTCAACAATAGACGTTCTAATCTTACTGCCACATCTACAAACACAAACAACAACAACAACAACAACAACAACAATCACTAACTGCTACTGCTACAGCGGCAACAAAAACAACCACTAGGACCATTACAATCTCAAGAAACAACTACAACAGCTATACCTATTACAACATTCTACTACCACAGCAATAACGTTAACAATACCTACTTCATTTCTTCGCCTGCTGCTGCTACAACTACTGCTACTGCTGCTGATACTTGCTGCTGCTGCTGCTGCTGCCAATACTGCTACCAGTGCTACTGCTGTTGCTGCTGCTAGTACTACTACTGCTGGCGCTGCTGCTACTAGTATTATCACTACAACTGTTGCTACCAGTACTACTACTACTACACCACCACCACCACCACCACCACTACTACTATTGTTGCTGCTGCTGCCGTTGCTGCCATCACTACTAGTGCTATTATAACTACCACTACCACTACTACTGCTACTGCTGCTGCTGCTTCTACTACTACTACTAGCTACTATACTACTACTACTACTATATCTTTATCGCTGTCGCTGCTACCGTTACCGCTGCTACTGCTGCAACAACAACAACAACAACAACAACTACTACTACTACTACTACTAGCTGCTGCTGCTGCTGCTGCTGCTGCTGCTGTTTCTGCTGCTGCTGTTTCTGCAGCTGCTGTTGCTGCTGTTGCTATTACTACTGCTAATACTACTGCTGCTGCTGCCACAATTACTACTGCTGTTTCTGCAGCTGCCACTACCACTACTGCTACTGCTGCTGCTGCTACTACTACTACTACTACTACTACTACTACTACTGCTGCTGCTGCTGCTGCTGCTGCTGCTGCTACAATACCACTCAATTATGATTACCACTACTACTACTATTATTGCTGCTGCTGCTGCTACAATACCACTCAATTGTGATTACCACTACTACTACTATTGCTGCTGCAGTACTACTGCTAATGGTACTACTATTTTTACTACTACTATTACTACGACTGCCGCCGCTGCTGATATTACTGCACCTGCTGCTGCTGTTGCTGCTACTACACCACTACTGCTCCTTCTACAGCCATTACCACTGCTGCTGCTACTAATATCACTATTACTGCCACTACTGCTGTTGCCACTGCCGTTGACACTGCTGCTACTGTTCCTACTGCTAACACTACTATGGCCACTATGCTATTGCCACTGCTGTTGTTACAACTGCTACTGCAGCTATAATTGCTACTGCTGCTGCTGCTGCTGCTACTACTACTACTACTACTACTACTACTATTGCTGCTGCTGTTGCTGCGACCGCTACTACAACATTTGCTGTCGATGCTACTACTACACCATCTCCGACAGAAAAAACAAAAACAAAAACAAAAACAAAAAAAAACAACAACAAAAAAAAACAAAAAACAAAAAAAACCGAAACGTCAGAAAACAAAGCAACCAATCCAGCTAGCTAGCCAGCCTATGACTCAGCCAGCCACCTAGCCAACCTATCAATCGACCAACCAGCTAACTAACCAGCCAACCAACTCAAACAACACAAGAGCCGATCCAATCACCAACTAACCAAACAGCCAACCGATCAATCAGCCTTTCAGCCAGCCAACCCCACCAATAAATCTGCCAACATACTAAACTGTCAACATCCAACCAACCAACCAACCAACCAACCATCCATCCATCCAACAGTCTATGAGCCAGTAGGTCAGCTAACTGACCCGTCAGCCAACCAACCAACCAACCAACCAACCAACTGACCAACCAACCAACTGACCAACCGACCGACCAACCAGTCTGTGAAGCAGTAAGCCAGATAACTGACCTGCTAGCCAACTAGTCAATCAACCAACCAACCAACAGACATTGCGCCATACTAGCAGTCTTCAAATGAAGTAGGGGGGGGGGGGGGGAGGAGGGTCGAGGGGGGGGGGGGGGGGATAAGATAAGAACGAAGAGTCAACCAACGAAACAAACATCGGCAGAAAAAAAAAAAAAAGGACAAAGCCTGTGAAAGTTCACCGTTGGCGTCACGAGCTAAACCGTCGTGACAGCACGCGAACGCTCTGAGACGTCGGTACAACCGTCATCGTCACCCGTGCCTGAAGACGGCACGTGCATCCCATGGATTACGCCCCCTTTGCCCTTAGGTGCGCGATCGATGAAGCCAAGAAGAACTGCCTCGGCTCATATCATCATAAACAATACGTCATCAGCTGCACGTGGGACTCCGCTGATGACGAGGCTGTGGGCTCGTTTGGGCCACTGCTGTGACGTCATCGCCTGTGAGTCGTGGCGGAGTCGATGCTAGTGAAGGACGGGAATAGGTGAGAGATGGAAACAAAAGGCACAGGTGGATCTATCGGGATTGCGCGAGAGTGACTTTGTTGTTGTATTGAGGGGGAAACAAACAAACGAATTGAAATAGATAATGGTGCCGTGTATGGCTGAGGAATGGATTCTCGTACGGATCCGGGGGTGGGGGTGGGGTGGGGGTTGGGGGGCTTTTAATCTGAGACGCTGAGGCACCCACTCACTTATGGATGCAAATCCCCAGGACGGTGGTTTCGGTCCATTCCTTACACCCCCTTCTCCCCCCCCCCCCCCCCCCCCCCCCCTCCTCTCTCTCTCTCTCTCTCTCTCTCTCTCTCCTCTCTCCTGTATAATACAAACTTCCATATATTGGGCTTCTCCGAATCAAGACTTTTCCGATGTTGTCTTTGACAACAATGTCACTATCTCGGGCTTGAAGATCGCACATATATATACCACCGTATCCCGATCTACGGGTATATTAATGCATTTTCGCGAAACATTAAATACTCGACGTTTATACGAGGAAGGCATTTGCGGCGATGTTTGGTTAGAAATCAGGTTGAAAAGAACGAAACCCACCAAAATCGGATTTCTGTACAGAAACCCATCAGGAAAATGTTGACTGAATGGGAGGGAAAGGTCACTGCAATGATGACTGCATCATCATTTTAATGCTACAGAACTTTGTACCTTTAGCTGGTTTTTAATGTTGATTGAAGAAAATGCCAGGCATCATGGTTAGCGGGAACTTCTCTTTACAACTGAACCTAAATTACAGGTATGCCTACAGGCGTAACGCCCACTAGCAAGGCATCATTTGACCACCGTCATCTGTGTCTCTGATTTATATAATGTCATTTAGAAAAGCGTTCCTTACATGCATGCATAGACCATTTTTCAACCTGCATTCGTTGGATAAACAAACAACACTAAAATTACTTTAAAAATGACAACAACGAAAAAGAAAGAAAAAAGGACACAATCATGTCAGGCATCAACCTTTTTGCAAAATCTACCGATCTCATGCCCCTCCCCCCTCCACGTCCGTCCCCCCCTCACACACACACACACACACACACACACACACACACACACACACACACACACACACACACACACACACACACAATCGTTGCCATTCACCAGTTACAAGTTTGGTAGATCAATGGCTGCCAAATACTAGCTAAAAAAAAAAACAATGGAAAATAAACATCGATGAGTATTATTTGTTGATTTTGCAAAGGCTTTTGATGCAATTT
Organism: Conus canariensis; assembly: GCA_033310375.1. NCBI lineage: Eukaryota > Metazoa > Mollusca > Gastropoda > Neogastropoda > Conidae > Conus > Conus canariensis. Next base: position 12,737,272 of record CM065720.1, read on the forward strand.
GCAACAAGTTATCCAGAAAGCTAATATCATACGGTTTAACAGGAAATGCTCTCCAGTTAATCTCATCATTCCTAGAGAATCGCCAGTAAACTGTTTATACTAACACCTACTTTTCATATACTTTACTTATCAGAAATGGCGTACTCCAGGGGTCTTAGTTCCATTGGTATTGTTAGTTTATATCAATGATCTACTTATTCATGGAGAAATTTTATGTGAACACTTGTGATGATACAAAAGTTCACACAAACAGTTCCACGGTAAAAACTGCGTTCACTTCGTCTAAAAAATAAATGTTGATGTAAATGACACGCCTTTTAATCCTACTAAAACAGGCACAATGCAAGCAGATAAGCATACAGCTTGCTTCTGTTTCTGGCAGCAATCAAGGAACCAAAGAAGCGGTTAGCCAATGAGTTCTTTACATATTGACAACAATCTTTCTTGATCTAGTCACAACAACAATTTATATAAATCAATATCAAGACAAGTACATCAGCTTTATACGACCAACCATTTTCTTAAATCTTCATGCCGGGAAATTAGTCAGATGCGCACATATTCCCTCTTTAATCCAAATCATCATGGATCAACTGCTAGTGCTAAGGCCGCGAAACATCTTATCAACGTCTACAAAACAGTTCTAAAGACAAATCTGTTAAAACGGTGGAGATTTAATGAGACAGATGGAACTGAAGCACGAGTTCTCCCGCCAAAAGATACGTTTACCGACAATAAAATGGCGCGTATGCAAAAGTTGTACCTGATTCCACCCAACAAACTTTTGAGTCCAAAGTTAACCGAATTCTATAAATCCAACGCAGAACAGGTTTCCAAACCTAGAAAAGACCTATTTGAATCAAACTTTTTATATTCTGGTAGTATGCTTTGGGATGCACTTCAGTCGCACTTCAGATGTCTTCAAACTACAGAACCTTTGATAGAAAAACTATTTACATATTTTACAACCGCTATTTGCTCTTAAAGCAGTGAAGACTAAATGAAAAACGGAAAGCTCATGTGCGTTGTGTTTGTAACTTGATGTGCCGTTCCCTGTGTCCTTTTTTCATCACATGATAATGGATGAGAGGTATGGTTATTGTTGATTTACTGAAGCTGCTTATAATGTACAGCATGCCAATGTTTACAAGAAATAAAGGCATGCAATAATGGCATCTCTCTGTCTGTCTGTCTGTCTGTCTGTCTGTCTGTCTGTCTGTCTGTCTGTCTCTCTCTCTCTCTCTCTCTCTCTCTCTCTCTCTCTCTCTCCCTCCACACCACACACACACACACACACACACACACACACACACACACACACACACACACACACACACACAGAAAGACACGTTCACCCATGTGTTTACACACACACTCGCGTGCGCGCGCCTGCACACACATACACACACACACACACACACACACACACACACACACACACACACACACACACACACACACACGCATACATGATATATAGATAAGCCTGGATCTTAAATCAAGTAAACACATTTATTAAGAGACTCCTACAGTCATGCGAAGAAAAAAAAATGCACCAGGAATATCGGACACAACCGCCAATCCATGTATACCCCTGCCTCCAATTATCAAGACAGTCTCCTGCCTTAAAGCAAAGAATGCATCAATTTGTCTGATCAGACCTCACGCCCAATCAGGAAAATAAATCTTAACTTTTTTTTTTTGCCGCGTCGTGAATATATAGTTTGCTGTATCATTTAGTGATTTACGTGCAAAGGAAGGACTCCTCCCCCCTCCCCCCCAAAAAAAAAAAAAAAAAGCAGAAAAAAAAACCCAACCCTGTTCAGTAAAAGCTATGGATGGAGGCTTTACAACAAAGAAATGAATGCATATTTTTTGTGTTTTTTTTCTAGACTTTTTTTTAAAGAGAAAAACATCGGTCAGTTATCTCATGTCAACATGATTTCATCATTCAATCTTAGATGCAACGATCATTATCTGTCTGTTGAGGCAAGACGAGTTAATCCTGTCCCACGGAAATGGCGTGTTGGAAAGAAATGTGACATGAATTCTGCTGCAGATATATTTCATTTTTTTTAGGAGATGGCTCAAATATTCTGATATCGGCAAAAGAATATTACCTAACAAATATCTGTATCTAGAGTCTGTGAACTCATGTTGTCACTTTTTTTTTTTTTTGTTAAAAAGACACGGTTAAATTTGAATAGATTCATGAATCCCGCATTCTTCTCATAAGGATGATTTCACATGCAAAAGAATCCAATCGCTTTATTATCATGTTGCGAATGTTCTGTTAAATGCAGTTACTTAACGCTATTGTTCCAAATCCTCTATGCCCCAGTAGGGGTCACAGGTTAATCAGAAACTAAACAAATTACTCATTACACATCTGGTATGAAAGTACAACATGATAAGTAAATATAAAGATAAAAAAGTAAGAAGACAAAAATTGAAAATCGTTGGACGGATCATGATATTGTATTCCTGTCAAAAACATCCTCTTACTCCATTTCAAGATCTTACAATCTGACCCAAAGCTGAAATCGATCTTCCCCAAACCTCCCCTCATCGCCTACAAGAGAGACAAAAACCTTTGCGACCACTTAGTACGAACCACGTTCTGTAAAAACACCAACTCTTCAACCGGAATTTACCCATGCAATCAACCTGGATGTAAAACCTGCACTTCCTTTGCGAACATCAACAGCATCACTGGCCCAAAAGGAAAATTCAGTGTCCAGTCCCATTTCACCTGCCAGTCCACCAACCTGGTGTCCGTACTGAGATGTAGCCTCTGCTCAAAGTTGTACGTTGGGGAAACATGTTGAACCCTCAGCGAACGCCTTGTGGAACACCTCAGAGCCATCCAGTCGTCTCATCCAACACCAGTGGGGATTCGTTTCAACGCTGGTCGCCACAGCCAAACCCATATTTCCGTCACTGCTGTTTGGCAAAACCACTCCTCAGCCCCAGAGAGAAAATTCATGGAGTCCAGGATCATCTCTCGCCTTGGCACCACAATCCCTGATGGACTCAACTCCCATCTCTGACTTTTCTAGTTTGAATCATTCCAGCTCTTTGCCCTCGCTTTCCTTTTCCCCCGACCTCTCCTCCATCCTTTCTCTCTACACCCCCTCTCCCAATTTCCCCATCCCACCATATTTACATTCACACCCCATGTACATATGTAATATATTTATAGCATCACATGTAGAGTATAATATATATACCGCAAACACCATCTCCGCCATCCAGGTATGCATACTCACAGACACATACACAACCCCCTTCCCCCACTCCCACTCCTGTTTTCTTTTTCTTTCTTTTTTTTTCTTTTTTTTTTCTTTCCTCATACCCACCCTCAAGTGCCCCCTTCCAAGAATAAGACTCCTCCTCTACCACTCTCTCACTTTCTTTTAAACACTCTCAAGCGCCCCCTTCCAAACATAAGACTTCTCTACCACTGTCTCTTTTTCTCTATCTCTGGTTCTGTTTGTCTTTTCCCTCTATCTGCCTCTCTTTTTTCTCGAGTCGAAATGGGATTGGACAGTGAATTCTCCCCTCCCCCCCACACACACACACATGTGTGTGCGCGCGTGCACACACACACACACACACACACACACACACACACACACACACACACACACACACACACACACACACATACACACACACACCTTTGAGCACGTCATGGTCCGTTTAAGTA
>CM065720.1:12748480-12750980 GCA_033310375.1 Conus canariensis
ATTTCGGGCATTCCAGGGCTATGCCACCAGTTACAGACATTCCATGTCAGTGCAGGAAAGTCAAAGGATGTTCTAGAACTCTCCAGCCTGGTCTCGGAACTATGCAGACCGGTCTTAGGCACACTAGGGCTATGTGGACTAGCCCCAGGTATCCCACGACAACGCAGACTCAATCCTGGCATTTAAGGACTTTGCAAATTGGTCTAAAACATCCAAGAACTATGCAGACTGGTCTCAGATATTCCAAAACTATGTAGATTGGTCTCAGGCATTATAGGACTATGCAGATTCGTCTCAGCCATTCTAGGACTATGCAGACTATCCTCGAGTATTTTAAGACTATGCAGCTGGTCTCAGGAAATACAAGACTACGCAGGCTGGTCCCAAGCATTCCAGAACCGTGCAGACCGGTAGTTCACAGAGTGGTCTCTTACATTCTAGGACTATGCTTACTAGTCTCAGAGATTCCAGCTATATGTAGACTAGTTTCAAACATTCTATGGTTGCGCCCAGTTTAAGACGGTTCCATGACTAAGCAGACTGATCTCAGACACTCTGAACTGTGCAGTCTGGTCCAGAAACTCCAGGACTATGTAGGCTGGTGTCTGGCATTCTAGCACTAATTGGATTTGTCTCAGGAATTTCGGGACGATGCCGAAAATGACCGCAGCTGTCGTGTGTACTTTGGTATACTTTAGACGTGTGCACCAAAATGTGTATAGATGATTATAATCCTCTCTCTCTCTCTCTCTCTCTCTCTCTCTCTCTCTCTCTCTCTCTCTCTATGTGAGTGTGAGTGTGTGAGCAAAAGAGAGAGAGACAGAGAGAGAGAGAGAGAGAGAGAGACAGACAGACAGATAGACAGATAGACAGAATGGGTTCGGGAGAGAGGATAAGCACCATTTGGCTGCTTTCCATCCAGCTGTTAATAATAGGAAATGTTAAAAAAAAAAAATGACGTACACATGGTGACAGATGTTTACATGGACGTAGATATATCAAAATGCATCAAGAACACTCATCAGTTAAAGCAGATTTGAAATGAATACATAATGGGGAAAAAACAATCATGCAGGGAGGAGAGAGAGAGAGAGAGAGAGAGGAGAGGAGAAGAGAGAGAGAGAGAGAGAGAGAGAGAGGAGTAGGAGGAAGAACGACGAGTGTCGTGACACACAGTAAACATATCCAGATGGTGGTGTCGTAAACAAGATAGGCTACGGAACCATCACTGCACGCACCATCATCACGTGACCCAAGAGACCAGCCACGTACGTGTCTGTCACGTGTGATCACTGCGACGGCCTCAGCTGCAAAGGCACTGTGAATATGTCATGTAGTCTCGGGACGAAAAACAAAGACTCATTTTTCTTAGCTGCACGTACAACTTATCCGTTCTCCTCCACCACCACCCCCTCCTCCACCCCCCCCCCCTTCCCACTATGTCGTCAGTCAAAGACCTAGCGCGTGCCTGCAGTCAAGCAAAACATGCTCTCAAGACCTGACACCTGTCTCTTTTGGCCTTTGCCAATCAGTACGATGGATGCTCAACGGTGTAGCTTTTGACAAGTTACCCCTGGACAATTTGTTGACCGGAGTTTTTTTTGTTTTTTTTTTCATTTTTCAAGTGTGTGTGTGTGTGTGTGTGTGTGTGTGTGTGTGTGTGTGAGTGTTCTCTCTCTCTCTCTCTCTCTCTCTGTATTTCTCTGTCTGTCTGTTTCACCCCCCCCCCCCCCCGCTCTCTCTCCATATGTATGTTCTTTGATTTTTCGTTCCCATTGTCGTTCTTCCCCCGTCCACCCCTCGCACCCCCAATTCCCTGTCTTTCCCCATTTCTCTTTTATTCTATGCAAAGTCAATAATGTAATGTCGGACGAATTGTACGCCTGCAGTTGTTTTCCCCCACTACTAAATTGTATATGAACTGTGAGCCTGCACACTCCCCCACTAGTGAACTGCGAATATCTATCTGTCTGTCTGTCTATCTATCTATCTATCTATCTATCTATCTATCTATCTGTCTGTGTATCTATCTATCTGTCTGTGTATCTGTCTATCTGTCTGTCTATCTGTCTACCTATCTATCTATCTATCTGTCTGTTTGTCTATATGTCTATCTGTCTATCTATCTATCTATCAATCAATCAATCAATCAATCAATCAATCAATCAATCAATCAATCAATCTATCTATCTATCTATATGTCCATCTATCTATCTAAATATGTATGTATGTATCTATCTATCTGTCTGTCTATCTGTCTATCTGTTTATCTATCTATCTATCTATCTATCTATCTATCTATCTATCTATCTATCTTTATCAATGGGAGAAACAACTGAAGGTAAACCATTGTTCCGTAGCTCTAACAATGACTCAGTAAACAATTTAAAAAGAAAAAGGAGGATGAGAGTGGGGGTGGGGGCGTAGGATTGAAGTGAGCAGTTCCAATTCTGTTCTGTGAACAAACCGTTTGTTGCTCTGACTAGAACCTACTTTTTTT
>CM065720.1:12758480-12763480 GCA_033310375.1 Conus canariensis
ACTGCACCTGCGGCATGGTTCCAGAGCTCTGCGGAGATGTTGTCGATGCTGACGTCCTTCCCCACATTTCAGCGATGTCACTGCAGCTGACTCTTTCCATGGAGTGGTGGACAGTCACCCTCATTCAGTGAATCCTGTGCTGTTCACACATTCAGTGAATCCTGTGCTGTTAACGCATTCAGTGAATCCTGTGCTGTTCACACGTTCAGTGAATCCTGTGCTGTTCACACATTCAGTGAATCCTGTGCTGTTAACGCATTCAGTGAATCCTGTGCTGTTCACACGTTCAGTGAATCCTGTGCTGTTCACACATTCAGTGAATCCTGTGCTGTTCACACGTTCAGTGAATCCTGTGCTTTTAACACGTTCAGTGAATCCTGTGCTTTTAACACGTTCAGTGAATCCTGTGCTGTTAACACGTTCAGTGAATCCTGTGCTGTTAACACATTCAGTGAATCCTGTGCTGGTAACACATTCAGTGAATCCTGTGCTGGTAACACATTCAGTGAATCCTGTGCTGTTAACACATTCGGATCTCCTGTGCTCTGTTTGGTTTAAAGTTCAGAGCACTGGTCAGCCCACCTTTCAATGATGTCTTTCTTCCCGTGAGAGACAGTTGCCACTTAAGTTCTGATTGGTGCTGACTTTACGCTGCTTTTGTTTGGCAGGTCCTTGACAATCTCAACAACTTTCTATATGTTGTTGTTATCCAGCGTTTTTCTTTCAATGTTGTCACACTGTTGTTCGATCCATTTTTTTTTTTTTACTTTCGTTAAATCTTCGGTGATTCTCTTGTTGAAAGCACTGTCTTTCTCCTCCTCAGTCTTCTTGTGCGGGTTGAAGATCCTTCCAGGGTCACATGCCTCCAAGATGTTGCTTGAGATCCATGAATTCGATTTCCATCTGCGACCTTTGTTGCTGTTCAGTCATCACTGTGTTGAAACTGCTTATGAGGAGCGATTTTCCTCCTATGGCTGCTTGGACTTGTTCAGCGATGTCAGGATCTTTCATTTTGTATAGACTGAATTTCAGACGGCTGTTTTTCAGTCAACCGTTTGTTCTTGGAACGGTCATCATGACATGGTCGTAATCACTACCAACACTAGCTTTTTTAGAAGTGTATTTTAAAGGGTTGTGTGAATGAAGTTTATTTTTTCAACGACTCATGAGTTGACTTCAACGCGGTGACAGCCCTGATATGGCCCTTTGCGGTCGGCTGGACTATAAGCAACATTATCTTACCTGACCAACATCAGCTGATGGAAATGTCCTTGCTTTAACCCAATCGATGCCAGGCCTGCACAGATTCTTCACCAAGATATCTCTATCTGGCTGTGGTACTGGCCGTTTGGGAAGCGCTATGTCCATCGTCAAGATGATGCATGCTTAAGAAGAGTGTTAGCAAGAACCAAGTCAATATCACTGGCCAGTTCCAGCAGACGTGGTGCACTATCATCGGCGGTCTCGTTACGATAGAGGCCACAGAAATGGTTCCAGTTTTCTCTAGCATCTATACCAATCTTGACATTCCAGTCACCGGGAACGAAGCGAATATTTTTCTTATCAACCTTATTGATGACCATTGGGAGCTGGGAGTGGAATGAGTTCTTCCATCTGGTCATCATCATGATTTGATGTGGGAGAATGTATTTGTACTACCGTGATACTGAGTGGTTTCGTTCGCATGCGGATTTTATAATCCTGCTGAGAAGAGGGCAGACTATAATGCAGCATTCTTGATGTTCTTAAACAAAAGTTCCACACCAGTACATTTTTGTCGTCTTTTCCACTATTGTGCCTTTCTTCTGTCTTCCGTTCTTCTTCCATCTAAATTCGCAGAGACTACGAGGCCATCGTATTCAAAACATACGCAACGAGAAAGAATGTGTTATGTTAAGCTCATTGACGAAGGCGTTTTAATTCAGCCTTGTTCTTAACGAACAACAATGGAATCGTCATAAAAGAGGAATTTTTGTCGCAAATTTCGTCTGGAATCGAGTTCCAAGTTTTTGATCACAGACAATTTGTGAATCTCATTTATGAGAAAAGCTTTTTAATCACAATTATATACTACTGGGTGTTTGTTTTTTCTGTGACAAATGTATGTCTGTCAAGTTATGCCCGTTACACTAGACACGTGTTAGTCTACCGACTGTCTTGGACACTCGGAAAAGAATTGCACTGGTAAGTGTCACGGTACAGTTGTATTTATGACATGGTCAGTTTGTCACAGTTTTGATTCAAAGCTGGTCTAAAGACTGACTCATGTACTTCGTCGTGGTTTTGTTCATCACTGAGTCATGAGTTCTATTCATTACTGAGGCATGAGTTCTATTCATTACTGAGGCATGAGTTCTATTCATTACTAAGTCATGAGTTCTATTCATTACTGAGGCATGAGTTCTATTCATTACTGAGGCAGGAGTTCTATTCATTACTGAGGCATGAGTTCTATTCATTACTGAGGCATGAGTTCTATTCATTACTAAGTCATGAGTTCTATTCATTACTGAGGCATGAGTTCTATTCATTACTGAGGCAGGAGTTCTATTCATTACTGAGGCATGAGTTCTATTCATTACTGAGTCATGAGTTCTATTCGTTACTGAGTCATGAGTTCTATTCATTACTGAGGCATGAGTTCTATTCATTACTGAGGCATGAGTTCTATTCATTACTGAGGCATGAGTTCTATTCATTACTGAGTCATGAGTTATATAACTACTGAGTCATGAGTTCTATTCATTACTGAGTCATGAGTTCTATTATTGCTGAAGCATGAGTTCTATTCATTACTGAGGCATGAGTTCTATTATTACTGAGGCATGCGTTCTATTCGTTACTGAGGGATGAGTTCTATTCATTACTGAGGGATGAGTTCTATTCATTACTGAGTCATGAGTTCTATTCATTACTGAGTCATGAGTTCTATTCATTACTGAGGCATGAGTTCTATTCATTACTGAGTCATGAATTCTATTCATTATCTGAGTCATGAGTTCTATTCATTACTGAGTCATGAGTTCTATTATTACTGAGGCATGAGTTCTATTCATTACTGAGGGATGAGTTCTATTCATTACTGAGTCATGAGTTCTATTCATTACCTGAGTCATGAGTTCTATTCATTACTGAATCATGAATTTCATTCATCACTGAGTCATGAGTTCTATTCATTACTGAATCATGAATTTTATTCATTACTGAATCATGAATTGTATTCATTACTAAATCATGAATTTTATTCATTACTGAGGGATGAATTCCATTCGTTACTGAGGGATGAGTTCTCTTCATTACTGAGGGATGAGTTCTAGTCATTACTGAGGGATGAGTTCTCTTCATTACTGAGGGATGAGTTCTATTCATTACTGAGGGATGAGTTCTAGTCATTACTGAGGGATGAGTTCTATTCATTACTGAGGGATGAGTTCTATTCATTACTGAAGGATGAGGTCTCTTCATTACTGAGGGATGAGTTCTAGTCATTACTGAGGCATGAGTTCTATTCATTACTGAGGGATGAGTTCTATTCATTACTGAGTCATGAGTTCTATTCATTACTGAGTCATGAGTTCTATTCATTACTGAGGCATGAGTTTTATTCATTTCTGAGGCATGAGTTCTATTCATTACTGAGGGATGAGTTCTATTCATTACTGAGGCAGGAGTTCTATTCATTACTGAGGCCTGAGTTCTCTTCATTACTGAGGGATGAGTTCTATTCATTACTGAGAGATGAGTTCTATTCGCTATTGATTCATGAGTTATATTATTATTGAGTCGTTAGTTCTATTACTGCTGAGTACTGAGTTCTATTATTACGAAGTCGCGAGTTCTATTATTACTGAGTTATGGGTACTGTTATAATGAGTCATGAGTTCTCTTTATTACTGAGTCATGAGTTGTGTTTGTTATTGAGTTATGCAGTACTCAGAATTGAAACCGCTGAACATGTGAAATATTTATGCACAAAACAGTGCGTCCGCATGCGTGTACAATGTATGCGTGTGGGTGTATGTTAGTGCGTGCGCGCGCATGCGCGCGCGTGTATGTATGTGTGTGTGTGTGTATGTGTATGTGTGTGTATGTGTTTGTGTGTTGTGGTGTGTGTGTGTGTGTGTGTGTGTGTGTGTGTGTGTGTGTGTGTGTGTGTGTGTGCAAATGCGCGCGCACGGGCATGCGTAATCATCTCTCTCTCTGTATGTGTGTGTGTGTGTGTGTGTGTGTGTGTGTGTGTGTGTGTGTGTGTGTGTGTGCGTGCGTGCGTGCGTGCGTGGTGTGTGTGTGTGTGTGTGTGTGTGTGTGTGTGTGTGTGTGTGATGGGTGTGTGTGTGTGTGTGTGTGTGTGTGTGTGTGTGTGGTGTGTGTGTGTGCGTGTGTGTGTGTGTGATGGTGTGTGTGTGTGATGGTGTGTGTGTGTATGTGTGTGTATGTGTGTGTATGCGTGTGATGGTGCGTGTGCGCGTGCGCGCGCGCGCGCGCGTGTGTGTGTGTGATGGTGTGCTGTGTGTGTGTGTGTGTGTGTGTGTGTGTGTGTGTGTGTGTGTGTGTTATTGCGCTTCTCACGTCTGTCCCCTTCCCTATTCCCATCTCAACCCCCCAACCCCCTTCCCCCTCCTCCTTCAAAATAAATTATTTCACATACCCCACGCTGACCATACACGCAATGGACAAGGTGAATCTACATGCACCCCATACATACACCCCATACAAGGTGAATCTACATACACCCATGCATTCTACATACACCCCATACATACACCCCATACAAGGAGAATCTACATACACCCCATACGTTCTGCATACATTCTCAGTCTGCAATCAGCCGACCAGGCCATTCATTTCACAGTCAGAGAGAGAGAGAGAGAGAGAGAAGAGAGAGAGAGAGAGAGAGAAGATCCTGATTCATGAGTAGCATGCAAACAGTATGCGGATACTGGTCTCCAATGAGAATGCAGCAGTTATCTCGCTTCGCAGAAACTGACGAAATCCTGTTC
>CM065720.1:12770980-12772549 GCA_033310375.1 Conus canariensis
TTTAAAAAAAAACCCCTTTTTTTTTTAAACACAAAACCCCCCCACACACAAAACACACACCACACACACACACACCCCAACACACACCAAACACACACACACACACACACACCCACACCACACTTAAATACCCCAAAAACAACAGGTCCCTTAACAGAAGGGAGACACAAGGGGACGGGAAGAGAGCAGCCGCTCGGGATCTACATCACCTCTGTCTGGAAGCAGACAACCTCACAAAATGTTACTTTGACCTCCCTTCTTTCGCTTTCCAACCCGGAAGGGGGAAAGCTTCAAATTAGAGGCGGATCGTCCCTCCGGGGGGGGGGGGGGGGGGGGGGGGGGGGAAAGGGGGAGGGGGGGGTCGATGGGGGGTGTGGCGGTGGGGGTGAGGGGAGGTTGCAAGTTTTTTTTTTGGGGTCGACGGGGCAAAACATGTTTAATTTCAAATCCGACATAGAACCCCCTAAAACATGGTTAACGGGGGATGGGATGGGGTAAAAGGGAGGTGTGGGGGTGGGGGTGGGGTGGGGGATGGGGGTGGGATGGGGGAGGGGGGGGGAGGGGGGGGGCAGGGGGGGTGAGGGGAGGAGGAGGGGGAACATGCCCAATCCCCCATTTTATGCGATATTTGCTGATTGGGGTTTTTTTGGGGCTTTTTGGTTTCTTTGCTTTTCTGTCTCCCCCAAAAGCACCTTTATTTTTTTTTTTTTCTTCTTCTTCTTCTTCTTCCCCTTCTTTTTTTTTTGTTTTTTTTTAGGGAAAAGGATAGGGAAAAGGGGAAAGGGGGGTGTATATCTGGTGATTGTTTTGTGGGGGGGGGGGGGGGGGGGGGGGGGGGGGGGGGGGGGGGGTGGAATCAGGGGTGGGGGACGAGGCTGAGGGGGGAAAAGAGGGGGGAAACGCTGGAACTCTGGGCTAAAACTCTGCCTGAAAAAAAAAAAAACCCTCGGCAAAAAGTCGTGGCAGTACAGCCTTTTTGGCAAAATACATCTTTATTCAAGACCGTTTTGCGACTCTTCCCCCAATTACCCCATTTTCCTCCTTTTCGTTTGTTTTGTGTGTGTGTTGTGTGTGGTGTGTGTGTGTGGGGGTTGGGGGTGGTGTGTGTTGTGTGTTGTGGGGTGGGTTTTTTGTGTGTGGGTTTTGTTTGGTGGTTGTGTGTGTGTGTGTAGGGAGAGAGGAGAGAGAGAGAGTATTCAGTGTTTATGGGATGTGTTGGGGGGTGTGTTGTTTGGGGGGTTTGTTGGTGTTTTGGTTGGTGTGCGTGCGTCGTGCTGCGTTTGGGGGTTTTTAGTGGTGTGTGTGTTTTGGTGTGTGTGTGTTTTTGGTTTGGGATGGTTTTATTTGTTTGGTGTGGTTTTGGGGTTTTTTGTGTAGGTGTGTGTGTGTGTGTTGTTGTGTGTGTTTGGGGTGTTGTTTTGGGGTTTTAGACTCACATGCTGTCCCACGGGGGTTCCCCCACTCTCAATGTTTAATTTTAACAGGCCGCAGCAGAAATTTTTGGGTCAAAATTTTTTTAACGGAAATAAATTCTAGCCGCTGATTTCTTTCCGTTCTCACCTTTCAGTC
>CM065720.1:12772649-12785149 GCA_033310375.1 Conus canariensis
TTTTGGGTCCTCGCAGACGAAGACAGACAGACAGACACCAAACACACACACGGACACAGGATAGGAGGAGGCGCGCATATAACCACACGCACGCAACACCACACACGCGCGAGCAGGCATGCACCAGCACGCACGCACGCACACAGCATACACACACAAACACACACACCCCCCCACACACACACACACACACACACACGAAGCTCTCTCTCCACACCCCGAGAGAGAGAGAGAGAGAGAGAGAGAGAAAAAGAAAAAGAGAGGAAAAGAAAAAACTTTAATAACAGGCTCCCCCTTGTCTGCATAAAACGGTTCACGTGAACCAAAAACCCTATCTTGGCACGGTCCAAGTCCCACAAGCTCCCCCCCACTGTATGAAACTGAGAGATGACCCGCAGCTTGATAGCATGAGGATAGATGTGTGTGTGTGTGTGTGTGTGTGGTGTGGGGGGGTTGTGTGGTGTGGTGTGCTTCGGCGGGGTTGGTGGTGGTGTTTTGTGGGGGGTTTGTGTGGTTTGTGTGATGTTGGTTTGCGTGCGTGCTTTGTGTTGGTGTGTGCCGCGCGTACTGCGTACGTGCGGCGTGCGTGCGTGCGTGTGTGTGTGTGTGTGTGTGTGGGGGTTTGGTGTGTGTGGGGGCCCCATTGCAGGCAAACCCCCGGGGCGCCCAGCAAAGAAACTGAATGTGGGGGCGTAAAAAGTTGGTGAAGCCCCCAAGGTAGTAAACGGCAGTAAGGCGGAACGAACGCAGCGGTCACTTGCATTAACAACAACCGTCTTGGGGTTCTTATCTCGTCTTTGATGAATCGTCGTGTTTGGGGTCTGGGAACGCCGCGGAAAAAAAAACGGTCGTTGTAAATTTTTCAATGATAAATTAGAACTCCCCCCCCCCCCCCCCCCCCTCTTCTTTCTCTCTGTCTCTGTCTCGACTCTCTTTTGTCTCTGTGTCTGTCCCCTGTCTCTTTCTCTTCTCTCTTCTCTCCCCACACACAAAACACACCACACACCACACACCACACACCCACACACACACAGGGGGGGCCGGGTTGGGTTCGCACGTATCCACAACGTAAGGTAGACGAACACAACACACCACAACACACACACACACACACAAACAACACACACCCAAACACACACACACACTGCTTCTTTTCCCCTCCTCTTCATTCTTTCTTCTTACACGCGCGCGCGCGCCGCCCACGCACGCACCCACGCACGCACCGCACCGCACGCACGCACCCCCCCCCTCCCCCCCTCCCCACACACACCACAAGACAGTAGTACCAGCATGAAGACATCTAGTGCGTGAGCGCGCACTACGTAACAAAAACACACACACACACACACACAACACACACACCACACACACACAACAAAACCACAAACACACACACACACACACAACACACGCACGACCACACACACACTACACACACCAACACACACACACACAACACACACCACACACCCACCCGCAACGCACGCACGCACACACACACACACACACACACACACACACACACACACAAAAACACAACAACACACTACATCGCACACATGTACACATACGCAGACAAAGACATAACCCATACATTTCACATGCGCGGCCATAAGCCACACACACCACACACACACCACACACACACACACCCAAAACACACACACACACAGCATGTGGAAGGGGTAAAAGGGGACAAAACCAAGGAAACTGCCCACCAGTTGGGCTTAGTGGTTGAAAGCCTTTCCTGCCGGTCAATCAGCGGTCTTCGACGTGACACTCGAACACTCGCACACTCGACAGTTAAGTGTCATCATGAGTCACCGGCAGGTCAAGCGTGTCAGTATCGCTGGTTCGGTCACTGTGTACTTCCTATCCTCATTGCTCATTTCTTAAAAAAAACAATTCACACACAACAACCAACACACACAAACGCACACGAGCCCACCACCCCCACCCGCCGCCCACCGCACACACCACACACACCACACACACACACACCACCCCACAAACACCCCAACCAAACAAACACCCACCCCAACCACCACAACACCCAAGGGCCCCCCCACAAACCACCACACAACAACCCCCAACACCACCACACACACACCCCCACACACACAACAGCTTATAAAACCCCGACAAACCTCACACGCCCAACACGACGCAGAGAATGTGGCCCAGAAAGCGAGAAACACAAATCTCTCTCTCTCTCTCTCTTCTTTCTCCCCTTTTCTCTCTCTCTCTCTCTTCCTTTTCCCCCTTCCTCTCCCTCCTCCTCCCCCCCTTTTCCTCTCCTCTCTCTTTCTCTTCTCTCCTCCTCCCCCCAACACCATACCAGTTATGTTTGGTGGGAAAATAGGTGGTCTGTGAGTGTCACCCTCGCCCCCCCCCCCCCCCCCCCCCTGCAACTCACTCAATCACTACTCCAGCAGACAATGGCTGTAAGCATTTGGACCCTGTTGGAGTACGGAGTGGAGGCGTTAGACAGTCAACCCTAAAGAAACGTTCTCTCACTTGTGTTTGGTCTGTTGGTCCGTCAATTTTCCGCAGGGTATCCTCCGTTGTGTGTGTGTGTGTGTGTGTGTGTGTGGTGTGTGTGTGTGTGTGTGGGGTGGGGTTTTGTGTGGTGTGTGTGTGTGTGGTGCGTGGTGGGGGTGCGTGCGTGGCGTGGTTGTGGTGTGTGTGTGTGTGTTGTGGGGTGTTGTGTGTGTGTGTTTTTCTTCCCCCCTCCCCCACCCTCCACAGTTATAGAGGGTAAGAATTTAATTTTTCGTTTTCCTTTCGCTGGTTCTTGCGTTCCGTGTGCATACCAAAAGCATTCAAACCCTTTCCGTGACTGATTGGCTGTCTGTTTGTCTCCTGTTCATGGATTGGTTTGTTGTCATCACGTCATGTGAATTGATTGGTGTCTGTTTTTCTCCTGTTCGTGGATTGGCTGTCTGATCATCCTCATGGGATCTGATTGGTGTTTGGTTTTTTCCCTTTTCGTGGGTTGTTTTTTGATCATCACGTCCGTGGATCTGATTGGCTGTCTGTTTTGTTCCTTTTTCGTGGATTGGTTGTCTGATCTCACGTACGTGGATCTGATTGGCTGTTGTTTGTCTCCTGTTGTGGATTGGCTGTTGATTTATCACGTCATGTGGATTGATTGGCTGTTTGTCTCCGTTCATGGATTGGCTGGTCTGATATCACGTCATGGGATTGATTGCTGTTTGTCTCCTGTTTTATGGGTTGGCTGCGACATCACCCTGTGGATCTGATTGGTTTTTGTCCCCCTGTTTAATTTGGGTTGGCTGTCTGATCATCACGCCATGGGGGATCTTTATTGGCTGTTGTTTGTCTCCTGTTCTGGATTGGCTGTCTGAGCATTTACGTCACGTGGGTCCCGGGTTGGCGTTTGTTGGTCTCCTTTCATGGATTGGGTTTTTGTTCACCGCTTGTTGCCGTTGATTTGTGAGTGTCAAACGTTGTAGGGTGGGGGACACGTTAAGTGTGGTGTCAAACGTTGATAGTGAAATGTCACACGTTGATAGTGAGTGTCAAACTTTGATGGAGTGTCAAACTGGTTTGGTATGAAGGCACATAAAATGGGGTTCACATGCAAGCAAAGGAAGGGATAGTCAGAAAGTCTTACAAGAAGAGAGAGAGAGAGAGAGAGAGAGGGAGAGAGAGAGAGAGAGAGAGAGAGAGAGAGAGAGAGAGCAATGAAAGGACATTCGTATAGCGCTTTAGTACACATGTACGGAGCCTCTCCTTTTTTCACACACACACACCACCAACCAACAACACACACACACACACACACACACACACACACCACACACACACACACACACACACACACACACACACACACTTAAATATCCAAATAACAACAGGTGCCCGTTGCAACAGAAGGGAGACACAACGGACAGGAAGAGAGCAGACCGCTCTGGATCTACATCATCCTCTGTCTGGAAGCAGACAGACCATCACAGAATGTTACTTTTGACCTCCCTTCTTTCGCTTTCCAACCCTGGAAGGAGGAAGAGCTTGCAAATTCAGAGGCGGATCGTCCCGTCCGGGGGGGGGGGGGGGGGGGGGGGGGGTGGGGGGGGGATGGGGGAGGGGGAGGGGTGTCGATGGGGGGTGTGGCGGTGGGGGTGAGGTGAGGTTGCAAGTTTTCTTTTGGGGTCGACGGGTCAAAACATAGTTTGAATTTCAAGTCCGACATAGAACCCGCTAAGAACATGGTTAACGGGAGATGGGATGGGATAATGGGAGGTGTGGGGGGTGGTGGTGGTGGTGGTGGATGGGAGTGGGAATGGGGGAGGGGGAGGGAGGGGAGGGGCAGGGGAGTGACGGGGAGGAGGAGGAGAGCAGTGCACAATCCACTCATTTTATGCGATATTTGCTGATGGTGTGTTTCTGTGGAGCTTTTTGGTTGCATTTGCTTTTCTGTCTCCCGCAATGCACTCTTTATTTCTTCTTCTTCTTCTTCTTTCTTCTTCTCTTTCTTTTGTTTTTTTATTTAGGAAATGGATGAGGAAAGGGAGAGGAGGGGTGTATATATCTGTGTGATGTTGTGTGTGTGGGGGGGGGGGGGAGGGGGGGGGGAGGGTGGAGATCATGGGTGGGAGACGAGGGCTGAGGAGGCAAAAGAGGGGGAATCGCTGGAACTCTGGTCTAAAGACTGCCTGAAGGTCTCTGAAAAAACAAAAATGCGCCTCTGTGCAGAAAAGTCAGTCGGCAGTACAGCCAGTTTATGGCGATATACAGTCTTCATCCAAGACCAGTGAGCGACTCTTGCCCCAATTACCCTATTTTCCTCACTGTCGTTGTGTGTGTGTGTGTGTGTGTGTGGTGTGTGTGTGTGTGTGTGTGTGTGTGTGTGTGTGTGTGTGTGTGTGTGTGTGGTGGTGTGTGTGTGTGTGTGTGTGTGTGTGTGTGTGTGTGTGTGTGTGGTGTGGTGAGAGGAGGAGAGAGAGAGAGAGAGAGAGAGAGTATGTGCATGTGTTTATGTGAGTGTGTGTGTGTGTGTGTGGTGTGTGTGTGTGTGTGTGTGTTGTGTGTGTGTGTGTGCGTCCGTGCGTGCGTGCGTGCGTGCGTGCGTGGTGGTGGTGGTGTGTGTGTGTGTGTGTGTGTGTGTGTGTGTGAGTATGTGTATGTGTGTGTGTGTGTGTTGTGTGTGTGTGTGTGTGTGTGTGTGTGTGTGTGTGTGTGTTGAGATCACTGGCTGTCACCACGGGTGCTGTCCCGTCCACTCTTCAATGTGTTGTAATTGTACAGGCTGCATGCAGGATGTGGAGTCCAACTATTGGTTTACACGGGAAGTTAAACTCCTAGCCGCATGATTTATTTCCTGATCCTCACATTGTCAGTCATCATCTGTCTTTACTGGGAATCATGTCTAGTCGCTGATTTCTGTTCCTGTTCTCTTGTCTGTCGTCAGTCTGTCTGTCTGTCTGTCTGTCTGTCTGTCTGTAGTACAAGCTGCCGGAACTGACAGAAAGAGGGAGAGGCGTCAAGGTCACGTGACCTGTTGTGAGACGTGACATATTTTCTATGTTTCTTTTTGTGTGTGACAGTGCTAGCATGAAATTAATGAGAATAAGATGATCCTGCCCAGATGATGATGATGATGCAGATTCAGTGGGCAGCTGACGACTTCAAACATGACGAAACTAACGACTTAAACATCATGACACTGACGACTTAAAAATTACGAAACTGACGACTTACACATCACAAAACTGACGACTTAAACATCATGACACTGTCGACTTAAACTTTACGAAACTGACGACTTCAAACATCACGAAACTGACGACTTAAACATCATGACACTGACGACTTAAACATTACGAAACTGACGACTTACACAGCACAAAACTGACGACTTAAACATCACAAAACTGACCACTTAAACATCAGAAAACTGACGACTTAAACATCACAAACTGACGACTTAACACCACAAAACTGACGACTTACACATCACAAAACTGACGACTTACACACACAAAACTGACGACTTAAACATCACGAAACTGACGACTTAAACATCACAAAACTGACGACTTACACAGCACAAACTGACGACTTAAACATCACGAACTGACGACTTACACAGCACAAAACTGACGACTTAAACATCACGAAACTGACGACTTACACAGCACAAAACTAACGATTTTAAACATCACGAAACTGACGACTTAACACATCACAAAATTGACGACTTAAAATCACGAAAACTGACGACTTATACATCAAAAACTGACGAACTTAAACATCACGAAACTGACGACTTAAACATCACAAACTGACGACTTACACAGCACAAAACTGACAACTTAAACATCACAAAACTGACGACTTAAACATCACGAACATGACGACTTAAACATCACAAAACTGACGACTTAAACATCACAAACTGACGACTTAAACATCACGACAACTGACGACTTAAACACACAAAACTGACGACTAAACATCACGACACTACGACTTAACATGCACAAAACTGACGACTTAACATAACAAAACTGACGACTAAACATCACGACACTACGACTTAAACATCACAAAACTGAAGACTTAACACACAAAACTGACGACTTAAACATCACAAAACTGACGACTTACACATCACGACACTGACGACTTACACAGCACAAACTGACGACTTACACATCACAAAACTGACGACTTACACAGCACAAAACTGACGACTTAAACATCACGAACTGACGACTTACACAGCACAAAACTGACGACTTAAACATCACGACACTGACGACTTACACAGCACAAAACTAACGACTTAAACATCACGAAACTGACGACTTAAACATCACAAAATTGACGACTTAAACATCACGAAACTGACGACTTAAACATCATGACACTGACGACTTAAACATCACGAAACTGACGACTTAAACATCACAAAACTGACGACTTAAACATCACGAAACTGACGACTTAAACATCACGAAACTGACAATGTAAACATCATGAAACTGACGACTTAAACATCACGAAACTGACGACTTAAACATAACGAAACTGACGACTTAAACATCACGAAACTGACGACTTAAACATCACAAAACTGACGACTTAAACATCACGAAACTGACGACTTAAACATAATGAAAGGGACAACTTAAACATTACGAAAATGAATAACGGAGAACGGTTTCAGTTGCCAAGTACCTTTCTTCTTGAATTCGAGAATAATACCCTCTCCTCCTACCTCTACGACACCTCCCCATCCTCCCTTTCCCCGTTTCCACCTCAGTCCCCGCACTCTTCCCCAAGCCTCTCATCACATCCTGCTCCCCCTGCCCCCCGCCCCCCCCCCCCTCCCGCCCCCCCCCCCCCCCCCCCCCCATTTCATTCTCATGTCATTTCTTCCAAACTAAAACAGAGCCAATTCATGTCCCACAATGTCGATGTTTCATAAAACAGAGTCAATTCATGTCCCACAATGTCGATGTTTCATAAAACAGAGTCAGTTCATGTCCCACAATGTCGATGTTTCATAAAACAGAGTCAATTCATGTCCCACAATGTCGATGTTTCATAAAACAGAGTCAATTCATGTCCCACAATGTCGATGTTTCATAACCACATTCAAACATCAAATAGCAAACATCTGACTCTTCCCCCCAAAAATATTAAGTCATAAAGGTCACGTGGTCAAAATATTCCCAACCCTCAACTCCCCCTCCCCCCTCCTCCGCCCCCCTTTCCCCAGCTTCCCCCGTCCCAGCAGGTCTAGAACCCTGTCTGGAACTGACACACTTAGACAGGGGGCTGCCTGACTCATCATCAGAGAAATGCTGACTGGGGTTAAAGCATCACCCTAATTCTTCTTCCCCTCCAGACCTTCCTCCCGCTCCCCCTCTCTCCCTTATAATGTGTTTCATCACCCGCCTCTCTCTTCCCTCTACCCTCTCTCTCTGTCTCTGTCTCTCTCTTTCCTCTCACAAAACACACACACACACACACACACACACACACACACACACACACACACACACACACACACACTCACACCACTACTCACTCTCTCTCTCTCTCTCTCTTCCCCCCTCTCGCTCTTTCTCTGTTTCTCTCTCCCTCCCTCTCCCCCCCCTCTCCCCCCCCCCTCTCTCTCCCTGCATCTCCCTCTGTCCCCTGCTCTCTCTCCCTCCCTCCTCCCCCTCTCTCTCTCCCTCCCTTCGCCCCCCCCCTCTCTCTCTTGAGCGTGAGGATTCTGGCGATGTGTGTGTGTGTGTGTGTGTGTGTGTGTGTGTGTGTGTGGTGTGTGGTGTGTGCGTGTGAGTGTGTCGTGTGTGCGCGCGCACGTGCGTGCGACTCTGTGTGTGTGTGTGTGTGTGTGTGTGTGTGAGTGGTGTTGTGTGTGTGTGTGTGTGTGTGTGTGCGCATGTGTGTATGTGCGTGCTGGCGCGCGCATGTGCTTACATGCGTGTGTGCGTGCGCACGGGAGCGCGTGTGTGCATACAAAGTCATGGCTGATTTGTATTGGTATGTGCTGTATAACAATGTCTCTTTTTCATGGTGGTGTTATTTTGCCCGTTTCGTAGTTAGCTGCCCTTTCATAGGAAGTTCAGGTGCGTGTTGGGGTAGTGGTGGTGGTGTATATCCGCACGTGCGCATTTGAGAGAGAGAGAGGAGAGAGAGAGAGAGAGAGAGAGAGAGAGAGAGAGAGAGAGAGAGAAGAGACAGAGAGAACAGAAAAGAGAACAGAGAGAGAGAGGGAGAGTGTGTGTGTGTTTGTGAGGGAGGAATGCGTGTGTGTGTGTGTGTGTGTGTGTGTGTGTGTGGTGTGTGTGTGTGTGTGTGTGTGTGTGCATGTCAGGGAGGAATGCGTGTGTGTGTGTGTGTGTGTGTGTGTGTGTGTGTGTGTGTGTGTGTGTGTGTGTGTGTGTGTGTGTGTGTGTGATCTATATCTTTTACTGTCTCTCCTATCATAAACACAGGTTGTTTCTCACAACGATCTGTGCTGGAGCCTCTTTTATTTCAGGAACGAACGATTTTATGGCGATAGTCTCTCTCTCTCTCTCTCTCTCTCTCTCTCTCTCTCTCTCTCTCTCTCTCTCTCTCTCTCTCTGGGCGCGCGCGCGCCTCTGTGTGTGCGTGTGTTTGTGTGAGTATATATGTATGTGTGTGTGTTGTGTGTGTGTGTGTGTGTGTGTGTGTGTGTGTGTGTGTGTGTGTGTGTGTGTGCGGGCGCGCGCGTGCGCGCGCGCCTGCAGACATACCAGTTTCATATGCATGTATACAGGTCCATGTTTTCATGACTGTGTAAACAATCCCTGTAACACATAAGTCAAGACAAACCAAACAAGGAAACCCTTTCAGATTTTCTTTTCTTCGAAACTTTATTTCTCACGATGTTGATAAAGTTTGAAGTTGGATTTAACAACCCCCCCCACCCCCTCTGTCTGTCTGTCTGTCTGTCTGTCTGTCTGTCTGTCTGTCTGTCTGTCTGTCTGTCTGTCTCTCCTCTCTCTCTCTCTCTCTCTCGCCTACAATCTCAATCCTTGATCGAATAAAGGTTTTCTGAGTTCTGAGTTCTGAATTCTGAGTTCTCTCTCTCTCTCTCTCTCTCTCTCTCTCTCTCTCTCTCTCTCTCTCCTCTCTCTCTCTCCTCTCTTCTCTCTCTCTCTCCCCAGCTTCTGCTCTATACCCCTTTTAGTCTACTCAAGATAAAAGAAACAGATTGATATCCAGACACGTGACTTCCAACTGATATTGGGGTCGGCAGGTAGCAGACAAAGCTCTTTTCTCTCTCTCTCCCCCAGACATGTCTGGGCCGCCTGAAGTGACTGTGCGTGCCCTGAATTCAGTCCAATGCCCAGATTTGCATCAGTAAACAAATACTTCTTCTTTCCATTACACTCCCATCCTCCTCCCCCCCCCCCCCCCCCCCCCCCCCCCCCCCCCGTCTTCCTGCCCACTTCCCCTACACCTCCCCTTATTCCTCATCCCTCCCCCCTTCCCCCTCCATCCTATTACCCACTCCTGACCTGCTTCTTCCTCCCTCCCCCCTTCCACCTCCCCTTCCTCCCCACCCTGTCTTTTTTCTTCCTTCCGTTTGGATGTATAGTACCAAAACAAATTGATTTCAAGTGTCGGATCAAAACACACACACACACACACACACACACACACACACAAAATCACTCACAATCACACACTCACACACACTCACACACACACACACACACACACACACACACACACACACCACCACATCACCACACACACACACACACACACACACACACACACACACACACACACACACACACACACGTACACGCGGGAGAGAGAATTCCATATGACGTCCTGATGTTTGTAGTTCAGCCGACTGCGGGGAACCCACCAGGTACAAACTACAGTCAGGACTAAGACTCTCCCCGAAGTCAGAGTGTGGCTAGCCCACGTGGCGGGGTAATCAAAAACGGTCACATACGTAATGTTCTCATCCCCAGCTGATGCGTTTGCACCATAGTGTTCAAGTATTTCGGCTGTTCGGATGATCCCTGGAGTGTTTTAGCCAGGGTACGACAACAACAACAACAGCAACAACAGGACTAAGACTGAAGTCTCCCAAGTAAGCCTTGCTCTACGCATAGAAAAGAGCGATCCAAAACATTATCCATCACCATCCGTGATTCAGACAGATGACGAGAAAAACAGTGTGTGTGTGTGTGTGGTGTGTGTGTGTGTGTGTGTGTGTGTGTGTGTGTGTGTGTGTGTGTGTGTGGTGTGTGGTGTGTGTGTGTGCGTGTGTGTGTGTGTGTGTGTGTGTGTGTGTGTGTGTGTGTGTGTGTGTGTGTGTGTGTGTGTGTGTGTGTGTGTGTGAGGGCAGAAGTATGCATCAAAGAGAGGTATGCATCAGAGAGAGAGAAAGGGTAGAGAGACAGAAGCATGCATCAGAGACAGACAGACAGACCAGACTGACAGACCAACAGACAGTGAGACACGGACAGACGGACAGATAGAAAGACAGGCCGAGAGGCAGACCGACAGTAAGCATAATGACTGCATGTAATTGTATTTGATGGATTACGCATTACAAAATGCTGCATATCAGCGAATTTCATCATAAAGACGTGTATAACACTTTCCTTTGAAATCAGCCAGGCTTGTCTGCAAAATAAATGAAGCAGAAAATGTATTCCTGAAACCACCACCACAACAAACTAAACAGATTTAGAGAGATCAATCCTCAGTATTTGCTTGTAAACATTGCGAACTGATTTTAGATCTAGTTGCAAAGTTAGACGACTGCAGGCGGAAATCTAAACAAATGTGAAAGATTATTGATAAAGCTCCACCGAAAAACATAGACAAACGAATCACAAGACAAACGTTTTTCATTCAACGCCCTTCTTGCGTCGAACTGCATGAAGAAAAGTGATCGCTCGTTCATCTTCGTTGTCCTGAGTGTTGTGTGTCTCGCCTGAAGAAGACCTAAAATGTCGAAACGCGTCGTGTTTTGTCTTGTGATTTGTTTGTCTGCGTTTTTCGGCGGAGCTTCATCAATAATTTTTCAAATTTGATTTGATTTTAGTTTGAATGTATTTTTCAGATCGGACATTATTTTAAACATTAAAATTGCTTTGTTATTAGTAAGCTTCCGTTTTAAAGGTAAATCGGTAAGCAGTTATAGTCAGCAAGAGTAAAGGAAGAGAACTTAAGAATGATTAGTTTTACAGCTCGTATATGTAAACTGGGAAGAGGTTTTAGATATTATTACTGGCGGAATCGCAGATTGTGGAGGCGTAGTTCAAGTGAAATTCAATATAGGCATGACAAAATAACTTAAGGCTATGTAGCATTTAATTTTTGACAGCTGGTAAATCTTTTAGCAAGCTACATGTCAGCGCAACATGATTTGACCATGACAGATTATTATCAACAATGATACTAGAATCCTATGATTATTGTCTTCCGCGCTAGTTTCTCCTTCATACTTTCCTGCAAAGAGACAGAAATGTTCTGACAAGTATGTACAGTAGTACTGTCTGCAAACATCTCACATAAAGTTGTAAGGAACAGGACAAGATTGTTAATGTATAATGAGAATAGGTTTGGACCAGGGCCAGAACCTTGAAGGACACCGGGATTGAAAAAAAAAACAAAAAAAAACAGGACTCAGATCAAGTTAACGAAACACATTGTTTCCTGTCTTACAGAAATAAAGTCAGAAGTTCCAAGGTATTGTTATTAAAGCCTTTTTTGTTAGTTTTTTTTATGATCAACAAGAATCAAACGCTTTCGTAAAGTCAACAACTTGAACACCCGTTACAGTATGATTGTTTATGTGAGCCATTGATCAACTAGATTCGTTAATGCTGTGTAACAAGAGTGATTTGACCTAAGTCCACACTGGTTTTGATGAAGTAAATAGCACTAAAGAATAAATATGAATAAGAATGTGTTTGTTTCTATTTTTTTTTCTCCCAAATCTTAGATATGGTGGGTAAAAG
>CM065720.1:12802649-12805149 GCA_033310375.1 Conus canariensis
GCAGAATTTAAATGTGTCGTTTGGAATGGAAGAGAGTTCCGAGAACCGAGACTTGGTGTTTGTAATGCACCTGACAGATGTGACTGTACAAAGAACAATGCTATGAATGGCTGATTATACTGCACCCGATAGATGTGATTCTTTAAAGAACTATGCTATGAATTGCAGAGGAGGCCTCATCTTTGTAAATGGTGATAGCCATTATAGAGGTCTTCAGGATTTGTTTAAATTTTCATGACACAAACTGATGTTAGGTTTCTGGTGCCGCTAATGCGTTCCGTCGCAAACGGGAAGCGAAGCGAAATGTGCACACAGAAAGATTGAGTGAAATGACTTTCACTACCGGCTATTGGATGTCCGTCACCAGCCATGGTGACGTCATGATGACACCGAAGGTCAGCAAGAAGCCCAAGGTCCGACGCACAGATGTGGCTACCCTGTGGGCATGTGACATCAGAGGCAGGTGCCCTCTCTTTTCTGGCTGGACACTTCTGGTTGGGGGCCTTGCAGGCTTCCCTCCTCAAAGAGCTGAACTCCCTTGTGGGCAGCGAGTCACCGGGCACTGCGGTCAATGAATCACTGTCACTAGTGTGCACACCGACCTTTGGCTGCCTTTAACTGCATCACTCTGATGACAAGTTGATCAGGATTGAGCTTGCAACTGATTGACATATATCTTTTCCTTGTCGAAAGATATGTGAACGTGAAAAAACGTATGTGTGTAAACAGATATTTCTCATTTAATCGCTGTTTCGTAAATCTCTCTCTGTCTCTGTCTGTCTATCTGTCTGTCTGTCTGTCTGTCTCTCTCTCTCCTCTGAGTGTGTGTGGTGTGTGTGTGTGTGTGTGTGTGTGTGTGTGTGTGTGTGGTGTGTGTGTGTGAGTGTGTGTGTGTGTGTGTGTGTGTGTGTGTGTGTGTGTGTGTGTGTGTGTGTGTGTGTATGTTGGTGTGGGGTGTGTGTGTGTGTACGGTGCATGTGTGTGTGTGTGTGTGTGTGTGTGTGTGTGTGTGTGTGTGTGTGTGTGTGTGTGTGTGTACGCG
Source organism: Conus canariensis (assembly GCA_033310375.1). Taxonomy (NCBI): domain Eukaryota; kingdom Metazoa; phylum Mollusca; class Gastropoda; order Neogastropoda; family Conidae; genus Conus; species Conus canariensis. The sequence goes on from CM065720.1 coordinate 12,803,692, forward strand.
TGCATGTGTGTGTGTGTGTGTGTGTGTGTGTGTGTGTGTGTGTGTGTGTGTGTGTGTGTGACGCTCACATGGGTTTTGAAGGAGACGTTTCAATCAGTATTTGATTCATGATTAATTTCACGTCAGAGTTGTGCAGTTGAACGTTCTGTATCCTATAATGACGGTGATCGTTCGTTCTTCGTTTCCATTATCTTGAATGTTGTTTACCTTGCCTGAAGAAAACCAAAGAGGTCGAAACGCGTCGCGTCTTGTCTTTGTAATTTGTTTGTCTCTTTCATTCGGCAGAACAGTAATTTTTCTATTACGTTTGTTTCAGTTTCCGCCTGCAGTCACCTCACTTTGAACCTAAAACACCGATGTGTGCACCGTTCATCTGCATCGACTTGACGACGGAATTCCACGCTGAGCAGCAACACGGTGTGTGTCGACACATTGCTGCTCTGTGTGTCGGCTGATTCGGCGGCAGCTGAAAGCCGTTTGAAACACGGGGCCAGCTGACCTTAGTAACAGGGCAAATATGACCACCAGACTTCCGCTCACCCCCCCCCCCCCTCCACCTCTCCCACCCTTCTCCTCCTCGCCTCCCACTTTCTTTCTCCTCCCTTGCCAAAAACAGGTTGGGACATGACTTAAAAGTGAGTTGTCTGTCGTAGTTAGTTCTCGCCGAAGTTTTTTTTTTTTTCTCTTTGCTTTTCTTTTCTTACTCCGTCCTACTGTGCCCCTCTACCCCCTCCCCCCCCCCACTCCCCCTACGTTCCTGCACTCCCTTTTCAACATGTACACGTTTCAAGTTTAATGAATTCTTTCATCCTGTTCAGGGCGCAGAGGATACAAGCTTAGTAGCGTTATAGCAACGTCATGTAAGTCAAGAACAAAATAACGGAAGTCTCTGTCTGTCTGTCTGTCTGGCTGTCTGTCTGTCTGTCTGTCTGTCTGTCTGTCTGTCTCTCTCTCTCTCTCTCTCTCTTCTCTGTGTTTCGTCTGTTGTGTGTGTGTGTGTGTGTGTGTGTGTGTGTATGAAAATAAATCCGTCGAAAAAAAAAAATGACATGGCATTTGAAACAAGATGCAAAGCATATAAACGTACTCCCAGTTTATCCTGAATACGCGTGAGATATTCCATAAAGAGGAAAAACCGTCTTGGACTGGTGTAACCGTTAGTAATGGCTATTCTGGTAAACATCCGCCATCGTCTGTGACCTATAATGAACACACTTACAAATTTTCAGAAAGATCGGCCAAGAACTTTCTAAGATTTTCCATAAAGAAGAAAACCATTATAGGCCGTTAGTAATGGCTATAACGGTAAACTTAAACATCGGGCATCATCCGTGACCCGTAATGAACATACCTACAAATTTTCAGAAATATCGGCCACGTACTTTCTGAGATATTCCATAAAGAAGAAAAACCGTTACAGGCCGTTACAGCCGTTAGTAACGGCTATGACGGTAAACT
>CM065720.1:12810149-12817649 GCA_033310375.1 Conus canariensis
TTATTTTGTTTGTTTATTTCTTTATCTGTTTATTGATTATTCATTCATTCATTAACTAATTATGCATTTCTTTTTCTTTTTTTATTTATCTATTTATTTATTTCTTAATGATCATCTTGTTTGTTGTCGACACCGTCACGATTAGTATCATTGTCAACATCCACCATCACCAGCAGCAGCAGCAGCAGCAGCAGCAGTAGTAGTAGTAGCAACATGAAGAGGAATAGCAGAAGAACGACAAACACACAACCACATGGAGAACGACAGCACGAATGACATCAACAACAGCAGCAGCAAGGAAGTATTATCATCTTTGTCATCAATGTGGCATCATCTTCATCTTGAAAAGGAGCACCAAGAAATTGACTATAATGACGGCTTCAAAATAGAGTCTTTAGCCACCAAATGACAGTGCGTACATTACTACAACACTCGCGTCAACAGTATAATGACAATGTGAACAGTGTTACACTGACAACAATGTAAAAGGCACCACAATAACAATGTTGACATTACTACAACGACAATGTCAACATTACTACGATGACAACGTAGACTTTACTGCAATGACAATGGTGAACATTTCTATGTAACGATGTGAATCTGACAACACTGACAGTGTGAACGTTACTACCATGACAATGTGGACATTATTACTATGACAGTGTGGACATTTTTACATGATAACAATGGACATTACTTCAATGTCAATATGAAGACTATTACAGTGAAAATTTGGAAATTACAAAAACGACAATGTGGATATTACAAAAATGACAATGTGTACATTATTACAATAACAATGTGAACATTACTGCAATGACAACCTTAATATTACTACCATAACAATATTAATATTATTATATGACAATGTGGATATTACTCCATTACTCCAGTGACAATATGGATGTGACTATAATGTGAATATTGACAGTGCTACAGTGTCAATGGGGACAATACAATTATGACAATGTGGTTATTACAGTAGTGACACAATAGACATTACAACAATGTCAATATGGACACTACAACAATGTCAATATGGACAGTACTACAATGACAATGTGGACATGACTACAGTGACAATGTGAGCTTTACGGCAGTTACAATAAAGATAGCTACAATGGCGATGCAAACATTACAACAATGACAATATGGACAGTACTACAATGACAATGTGGACATTACTACAGTGACAATGTGAGCTTTACAGCAGTTACAATAAAGATAGCTACAATGGCGATGCAAACATTACAACAATGACAATATGGACAGTACTACAATGACAATATGGACATTACTACAATACAACGAGGTTAATTTTCCGTAACAACGTTAACATTACTACAATGACGACGTAACATTACCACAATGACAATGTGAACATCTCTACAACGACAATTTGGATATTACCAAAATGACAACGTGGGCATTATTACCACGATAATGTGGACAATATTACGATACCATTATGGACATTACGACAATAACTATGTTGACCTCATTACAATAACAATTTGGACGTCACCAAAATGACAATGTGTACATTATTACAATTACAATATGACGGTACTACAGAGACAATGTGAACATTATTACAATGACAACATGACAGTACAACAGTGCCAATGTGAGCACTATGACAATGACAACATGACGGTACTACAGTGACAATGTGGACATTATTACAATTACAATATGACGGTCCTACAGAGACAATGTGGAATTATTAATTACTAATATACAGTAATGACAGTACTACAGTAGACAATGTGAAAACATTATTACAATGACAATATGACGGTCACTACAGTGACAATGTGGACATTATTACATTGACAATATGACGGTACTACAGAGACAATGTGGACATTATTACAATGACAATATGACGGTACTACAGTGACAATGTGGACATTATTACAATGACAATATGACGGTACTACAGTGACAATGTGGACATTATTACAATGACAATATGACGGTACTACAGGACAATGTGGACATTAAATACAAATTACAATATGGACGGTCCTACAGTGACAATGTGGACATTATTACAATAACAATATGACGGTACTACAGTGACAATGTGGGGCATTATTACAATTACAATATGATGGTACTACAGTGACAATGTGGACATTATTACAATTACAATATGACGGTACTACAGAGACAATGTGGATATTATTACAATAACAATATGACGGTACTACAGAGACAATGTGGATATTGTTACAATGACAATATGACGATACTACAGTGACAATGTGGACATTATTACGACGACAACTGACAATACTACAGAGACAATGGGAACATTATTATAATAACAATATGACAGTACTACAGTGACAATGAGAACATTATTACAACGACAACATGACAATACTACAGTGACAATGTGGACATTATTACAACGACAACATGACAATACCACAGTGACAATGTGGATATTATTACAAGAACAACATAACAGTTCTACAGTGACAACGTGGCATCACCACAATGACAATGTGACATTATTACAATGACAATATGACAGTACTACAGTGACAATGTGACATTATTACAATGACAATATGACAGTACTACAGTGACAATGTGGACATTATTACATTGACAACATGACAGTACTACAGTGACAATGTGGACATTATTACATTGACAACATGACAGCTACTACAGTGACAATGTGGACATTATTACAATGACAAATGACAGTACTACAGTGACAATGTGGCCATCACACATGAACAATGTGGACATTATTACAATGACAATATGACGGTCTACAGTGACAATGTGGACATTATTACATTGACAACATGAGGTACTACAGTGACAATGTGGACATTATTACAATGACAATATGAAGTCCTACATGACAATGTGGACAATTATTACAATGACAATATGATGGCTACAGTGACAATGTGGACATTATTACAATGACAATATGACGGTCCTACAGTGACAATGTGGACATTATTACAATGACAATATGAGGTACTACAGTGACAATGTGGACATTATTACAATGACAATATGACGGTACCTACAGTGACAATGTGGACATTAATGACAATGACAATATGACAGTGACCTACATGACACATGTGGACATTATTACAATGACAAAATGAATGGTCCTACAATGACTAATGAGACATTATTACAATGACAAGCTACATGACAGGTTACTTACAATGGTACATACATGTGGACATTATTACCATGACAATATGACGTCCTGCAGTGACAATGTGGATATTATTATACAATGAACAATATTGAACATTTCTGTTATGACAATATGAACATATCTGTTACGACAATATGAACATTTCTGTTATGACAAAATGGCAACAATTTGCGATGACGCAATAACATGAACACGGGTCGCATTCAGAATTGTGTGCAATGATGATGATGATAATCATAAGGAGGACAATTACTATGGCTACCATCCTAATGATGTGGACTACTGGGTATTTCACAAATGTTAACACATAACAAATAGCACATAGACACACACACACACACACACACACACACACACACACACACACACACACACACACACACACACGCACGCACGCACGCACGCACACACACACACATACACACACACTCTCTCTCTCTCTCTCTCTCTCTCACACACACACACACACACACACACACGACCACGCGCGCGCACACACACACACACACACACACACACACACACACACACACACACACACACCACGCACGCACGCACGCACGCACGCACGCACACACACAATATGTTGTAAATGATGACAAAACTGAAGTTCTTCTCCTTGCTCCTCCCAAACTCCAAGGTCATCCCTCCCTTCCTTCTTCCATCAGTATCGGAAGTTCTGATATTCAACTCTCATCCCAGGCTCGTAACCTCGGTGTGACTTTTGATTCCACCCTCTCTTTCAAGCACCACGTGTCTAATGTTTGTAAGGCATCATATCTGGAAATACGTAAGATCAGTTCAATCAGACACTTCCTTTCCACTGAAGCCACAGAAACTCTGGTTTGTTCCCAACTTCTCTCAAGGCTGGACTACTGCAACAGTCTCTTGGCTGGCTCACCAAGTTACCTACTCAATAAACTACGGAAGGTTCAGAATAGCGCTGCCAGGCTTGTTTGCAAATCGTCTAAACGTCAACATGTCACTCCTCTGTTGCAGTCCCTCCACTGGCTTCCAATTCAGAGTCGAATTGACTACAAGCTGGCTTCTATCTGTTTCTCTTCTGTTTCTGGTACTGGACCAAAATATCTTTCCGACATCCTACACATCTACACCCCATCCCGTCAACTTTGTTCCTCTTCCGACAGTCGCCTCTTGCACGTTCCTTCTGTCAGAACAAAATCTTTTGGTCAACGTTCTCTCTCCTTCCAAGGTCCAGCTGTCTGGAATACACTTCCCATCAGTGTCAGACACCTTTTTTTCTCTCTCCACCACCCCCGCCTTTACTACTTTTTTTTTTGTCTTTTATTTTTTCCTTCTTTTGTTTCTTTTTGTTTGATTTTTTTTCCCTTTTTCTTTTTCACTTTTCTTCCTTTATTTTTGGCTTTTTTTGGTAAAGGTGGTCCTTTTTTTTTGTCTTCCCTTCAACTCTCACGCACCATGCGGGTCTGTATGATGTATTGCTATCAATGGACATTAATTTGCTGGTTTTAATGTTTTGGCGTTTGTTACAGCGCGTCAGGGTTTATTTTTGTACTAGTGTTTGGTGCAGTGACACTCTCACACTGTTTCACAAAAAGACACAAGGGTTATATATATATATATATATATATATATATATATATATATATATATATAATAATAATAATAAAAGATTTAAAAACAAAAAACAAAAAAAGGAAGAGAGAGAGGCCCGGACATCTTCCGGGAACCGTCCTTGAAACGAAAGACGGAAATAAGTATGCAAGGATGATACCAGAAGTGCGCGAAGGAGAGAAGGGAGGAACAGAAAATAAAGAGAGAGAGAGAGAGAGAGAGAGAGAGAGAGAGAGAGAGAGAGAGAGAGAAGAGAGAGAGAGAGAGCGCAGCTCGTCTCGCAAGCCGGCCTATTCCCCCTGAAGGCTATCCTTATAGTGAAGAAGAGAGACCACAAGGGAGACATGGGGAAATCCTTGCAGCGAGACAATCAGTATCAATGAAGAGAGAGAGAGAGAGAGAGAGAGAGAGAGAGAGAGAGAGAGAGAGAGAGAGAGAGAGAGAGAGAGAATTTCTATCCTCCTATTTTTTCCTGCTGTCATTTTTAATTTTGATCTTTACACTTTATTTCAGTGCCAGACACCTACCTTCATACCCTTCTTTCAAAGCTGCCGTTAAAACAAATTTCTTTCATCAGTCGTAACCCCCCCCTTGCCCCAACTTCCCAATCCACCTTCCGAGTGTCTGAGTGGGTTTTTGCGTGCACGTGTGAGTACCTGGTGGTTGTGTCGCTTGTACGTGCGGGCTATGTTGATGTGAGTGCGTGCGTGCGTGCGTGCGTGAGGGTGTCTGTGAGCGTGGGTGTGTGAGCACGTGTACGCGCGCGCTCCTGTGCGGGTGCGTGTATATATGTGGTGTGTGTGTGGTGTGTGTGTGTGTGTGTGTGTGTGTGTGTGTGTGTGTGTGCGTGCGTGCGTGCGTGCGTGCTTGCGTGCGTGCGTGTGTGTGTGTGTGTGTGTGTGTGTGTGTGTGTGTGTGTGTGTGTGTGTGTGTCTGTGTTGTTGGTTATGTAAAGCGCTTAGAGCTACATAGGTTAACATTATTATTATTATTATTGTTACTACATACACACACACTCGCGAGCGCGCTCGCACACACGCACGCACGCACACATGCACATATTCTGTGGACCCTCCACATTACTCTCTTGCACACGTGTGTGTGTGTGTGTGTGTGTGTGTGTGTGTGTGTGTGAGTGTGAGTGTGGTGTGTGGTGTGTGTGTGTGTGTGTGTGTGTGTGTGTGAGTGTGTATGTGTGTGTGTATGTGTGTGTGTGTGTTGTGTTGTGTGTTGTGTGTGTGTGTGTGTGTGTGTGTGTGTGTGTGTGTGTGTGTGTGTGTGTGTGTACGTGTGTGAGTGTGGTGTGTGTGTGTGTGTGTGTGGTGTGTGTGAGAGAGAGAGAGAGAGGGAGAGAGAGAGAGAGAGAGAGAGAGAAGAGAGAGAGTGCGTGTGTGTGTGTGTGTGTGTGTGTGTGTGTGTGTGTGTGTGTGTGTGTGGCGCGCGCGCGCGCGTGAGTGCACGTGCATATGCGCGCGAACACAAGAAGGCAGAAGCTCCATGCTCAGAACATATTAGGGGAATGAAAAAAAAAAAGAACGGATCAGAAGAAAGTCACAGTGGACCCACGTCCATATCACAACAGTTTGGGCCGTCAGCATCATCACACCAAGCTACGACCCGTGACAATTTAAACCTCCTCTCTCCCCCCCCCCCCACTTCATCACCCCTCCCTCCCCTCACCCTCCTCTCACCCTCCCCACCCCCACCCCTCACCCCGCCCGCTATACCCCCAACCCATCATTAAATGTTATTTTTAACAGATCCAAAAGTGGGTTGACAATTCATCTTGAATAAACGAGACAAGCGAGCCATTATTGAAGGCTACTTCAGTGAGGGGCAACAGACAGGGATACAGACAGACAGATCATAAACAGACAGTAATCCGTCTGCAGTAGCCTCTGCTTCGCTTCTGCATGGGAACATGGACACACTTCCGGTCCGGATATCCTGTTTCTCTGTGACGTGGCAGCGCCGTAGCAAGGGGAGGAAAGAATGCAAGCAAAAGAGGAAAGAGAGAAGAAAAAGACCTGGAAAGAATGACTGGAAAAAAAAGAGAAGAAGACAAGACACGTACACATGTTTAACAATAATAATAATAATAAGATTAATGATAATAATAATACTAATAGTAGTAGTAATAATAATAATAATAATTATTATATATTAATAATAATAATAATAATGATAACAAAAAGCTCTATCATGACAAGACAAATGGTTTATTGTTTAAGCCTTTGGCCCGGTACAAAATTGTTCGGTGTTATTACTGACAGTGTATACACTATGTTAAGGTAAAACAAGATGCAAAGCATATAAACGTACTTCCAGTAAGTAGTAGTACAACAAAAACAAAACAAAAAACATATATATATATTAATCAGTCACTATAGCACTTTCTCCCCTTTTGGTGGTAGAAATTTTGTTATGTAAGAAAAAAAAAAAAAAACACCTGCTCTTCCCGGCGGGGAAATGAACTCAGGCTCCGGCGCGACAGGCGGGACACTACCCACTATACTACTCGGCGATTACGAACTTCCGTTACATTTAAGCTTATGAACCGTTATTGTTTAAACTGTACATCACAAAATAAACATTTATAGCCGTTAGTAACGGCTATTCTGGCAAAATAAAATATCGGGCATCATCTGTGACCCATAATAAACATATCTACAAATTTTCAGAAAGATCAGTCCAGC
>CM065720.1:12822649-12825149 GCA_033310375.1 Conus canariensis
ATTTTCTCAAATTCGGCGCAAGCTGAGCGTGGAATGAGACGAGAAGAGAAGGATTGCTCGTTCTTCGTTTTCATTGGCCTGAATGTTGTTTATCTGGCCTGAAGAAGACCGGAGATCGAAACGCGTCGTGTTTTGTCTTGTGGGTTTTTTTTTTGTCCCTTCTGTCTGGCGGATGAATTATGATTTCTCTTTTAAATTTCCTTCCCCCAATTCTAAGCACACACACACACACACACACACACACACACACACACACACACACACACACACACACACACACACACACACACACACAAATGTCATGAGCGATACGCATGTCGTGATCTTTGCTTTAAAAGAAAAGAACAACAACAACAACAAAAATAAATAAATAAAGGAAGAAAGAAGCAGAGAATTCGAAGAAAAGAAAATGAAAAAAAAAAAAAAAAAAAAAAAAGAAAAAAGAAGGAAATAGGGAAAGAAGGAAACCCAGAAACAAAGAGAAATGAAAGGCAGAAAGGAGAAAAGAAGTACAGAAAGAATGAGAGAAAGGAAGACGGAAAAAAAAGGAAAAAGAAAGAAAGAAAGAAAGAAAGAAAAGGGAAGAGAAGACACCAAAAAAAAACCATAGAAAAGAGAAGTCGTCGTGCCGGTGGGGTGGGAACAAATGTATGTGGGAGGGAGGGGGCAGGGGGCAGGGGGTAAAGGTAGGGGGGTCGTCAGAATACAATTAAGAGAGAAATGCGTGGGGGGGGGGGGGGGGGGAGGGAAGAACGGCGAGGAGGAGGAGGAGGAGGAGGAGGAGGAGGAAAAAGTAGATCTGATGTCTAATGCGTGTAACGCGGAACTAATTCTCAAGCCTGTACACCCTCATTTATCAAAGATGACCTCCCTTGTCGGTGTCAACCGGCATGCATGGAATGTGTGGAATGGGTCTGTTGACCCTGCCCTCCCCCCTCCCTCCGTCCCCCCCACCCCCCTCTTCCTCACCCCCCCCCCTCTCCCCCCTCCTTCCTTTCCAATCATCCGTCACCGCGCTGAGAAAAGCAGGGAAAACCCAGCGTCAGTGTTAAATATAGCAACAGTTTGTCAGGCCGGCAGATGTGTGGCGGCTTGTTTTGCGGGGCAAGTGCTATGCTATGCGCGCGTGTGAGCGCGTGTGTGTGTGAATGAAAGCTTTCTTTGGCTGTGAGCCAGACGATTTGTATGGTATCGCATTCCTGAACATATCCCCCTTCATGATTCCGCAGCTCTCTCTCTCTCTCTCTCTCTCTCTCTCTCTCTCTCTCTCTCTCTCTCTCTCTTGATTCCAAAGCTCCGTCTGTCTGTCTGTCTGTCTGTCTGTCTGTCTCTCCATTCCAAAGCTCTCTCTCTCAGTCTCTCTCTCTGAGTCTCTCTCTCTGTCTCTGTCTCTCCCTCTCTGTCTCTCTCTCAGTCTCTCACTTGATTCTAAATCTCTCTCTCTCTCTCTCTCTCTCTCTCTCTCTCTCTTCTCTCTCTCTCTCTCTCTCTCTCTCTCTCTCTCTCTCCCGCCCGCATCAAGTGTACGTTGAATTCTTTTTCTTTTCTTTTTTTTCATCTCTGAAAATGTACTTTCTTTGCAACGTTGTTTCCTCGTATTATCGAGAATCTTGTGTGCATTTTGCATTTTTCCTGTCCATGTAGAAAGAAATGTCATGCTGGTTTTGAATTTCATCAGTATTTTCCTTTCCAAAAGGCCGGATGAAACAAGACACCGACTGCTTTTTTTCGTTCTTTCCCTGAATATAAAAAAATGATATATTCGTTCTGTCTCTCTGTCTGTTTGTCCGTCCGTCCGTCCGTCCGTCCGTCTGTCTGTCTGTCTGTCTGTCTGTCTGTCTGTCTGTCTGTCTGCTCTCTCTCTCTCTCTCTCTCTCTCTCCTCTCTCTCTCTCTCTCTCTCCGCTCTCTCTGCCTCAGTCATTTCTTGTACTCTGCTGAAACACTTCCCTATATTTACAATGTTTGCACAACAACAACAACAAAAAGAGCACCTCCTCGAAGATTTCAAATCTTCTAAAGTAATATACCAGTTCACAAAACAGGTAATCACTCTGATCCCTCAAACTATAAACCCATTTCTAGTTCTAGCTCTGCTTTTCTACACCATTGGAAAATCTGATAAACAAGCACATCCGTTGATCACTTGAACTTTTCCAGTTTATTACATCAAAACCAGTCTGCTTTTAGGGCAAAACCATTTGCGCCACACCGCCCTGACACATTCTTAGATTGAGAAGTTTGAAGGAATGGGAAAACAGCATCCTGGCTGCACTTTGTAAATGCATATAAACACTGAGATAATTGTTTCCTCCTCAACTCAGTTCCACATCAGCAGGTAATGACCTAACAAGTAAAGCGGAAAATGCAGGCGTTGTGTGTCTTGCGGAAATTTCGATGATCATTTTGAAGAATAGCATTTTGATTTATTTCTATTTCATCCCCAGATTCAGCCTACCGTCCAATACAGTGTAGAACTTTGGGGTCGTCTGGATGATGCA
>CM065720.1:12842649-12852649 GCA_033310375.1 Conus canariensis
GGAAAGGTCGACAACTGAGGAAAGCAAACAGCTGTGGATTTTTTTTATCACTGGGACAAACTGTCCCGAAGCTCGTCTCCTTGGTGTGTAAAGTATTCAAGGGCCATGTGTGTCTAGGGTGTTTGTGTTTGGGGTTGGGGACCTTGGTTGTTGAATCGACTGGTACTCAATTTAAAAGAAAGAGGGTTTCACCTGTTAGTAAGGCGCATTCGAGTTTAACGCCCACGCACACCTACGGTGGTATGATAGACGATAAGGTAAGGTAATGTTGCTTATAGCCCAGCCGACCGCTAAGGGCTACACCAGGGTTGTCACCGCCTTGAAGTCGACTCACAAGTAAAAAAGAAAATAAAAAGGAAGAAAGAAAAAAAGCTAATTCACACAACCCTTTAAAATTTACCTTCTAAAACCATACCAGAAGTTTCGTTGAAAATCTCTCTTCCGTAAAATCTTAGATCAGATGAAAAATGTTGATCTCTTTCAGAAATTCAAAGATCACATCAGGTGGGACATCTCTGAACAAGATTTTTATGGATTCTGCTGTATAGCGTTTGTGTCTCACATAACACAAATCCCAACACTCTAAGAGAATCTGTTTCACTGTGAGTGGTACATGACAGCGAATACACCACGGAGCTTCTTCGCCTTTTAAAAGATAAGAATGGGTGTAAATGGATGTATATGTTTGTTTTCCAGACATAAAGCCTCACTTTGTGTAATAAACTAACAATATGCCTTGGTCCAGAAACAAAGGTTTTAAAATGCCTAGTTTGAGACCTGTTTCTGAAATTCAAATCTCTCGATTACACTGCACATTTCGTTCACCGATAATGGAACTGATAATGAGATAGGAGTGTCCCTTAAATTTCGGGCACCCAGTTTTGCGTTTTTATCCACCAATTCGTTTATACTAAATTCTGCAAAGAGAAGGAACCCAGCATGTCACAAGAACCCTTCATTATTAGGCAATGAATAGGATACTTTATCTCAAAGACGATTTCATTCCATTCTTTGTTTGAATCACTCCTAATTGCATTTAATACTGATTTTGAATCAACACAAAATAAGACTTGGAAAATAACCATGGGTATACTGATGACATGCTTTAATGCTGTGACTAATGCAATCAATTCAGCAGTAAATATTGAACAGCCCTTTCACAAATGGTACGACTTTTGTACTTTTAGATTAGGTATTACAAAACCGGCACCTGCACTGCCATCTTCACGTGCGGAACACCTTCCAGAGAAGTATGAAATCTAATCATGTCCACGATATTTGTCATCGTTAATATACAAACTTCGACTGAATTCGTGGTAAACCAAATTTTCCCAAAATGTAGCATGTGATTGTTCAAATCTTCTATCAGTGGACCATATTCTTTTTCATTGTTCAGTATTAACTTCATTATATAAAGAATCGAACGTGGATGTGACTGTACATGATTCTATCAAAACAATAACCCGCAAACCAGAAATTGTGCAAAAAGCAAAAGTGCTTTCCATGCATCAAATTAATAGATTTTTATAAACGCTCCCCTTCCCCTCGCTCCTTTTTTTGTTTTGATTTTTTTTTTTTTAAGTCTAATATCACCAAGTGTGAACAGACTCTTAATTAAAGAACTCACTCACTCACGTACTGAACCATCTGTGAAATTTAGAAAGAGAGGGTGTTAGTTACCGCCAATGACATTGACAAACAAAGCACATGACAAGACATGATGCATTTCAACCTCTTGGGTCTTCTTCAGGCGAAAAAATAAATCACATTTAACATTTAAGACAGTACAAACAAAGAACGAAAAATGACATCTGTTGTTGTCCATGTGGTGGGGAGAAATATCCCCACCACATGGACAACAACAGATCTCCCCACCACATGGACAACAACAGATGAGTCATTTTTCGTTCTTTGTTTGTACTGTCTTAAATGTTAAATGTGATTTATTTTTTCGCCTGAAGAAGACCCAAGAGGTTGAAATGCATCGTGTCTTGTCATGTGCTTTGTTTGTCAATGTCATTGGCGGTAACTAACACCCTTTCTTTCTAAATTTTGCTTCGTTCGCCGCCGTCAGTCACTCCATTTTGAAACTGAACCATCTGTGGCAACTTTCAGGTCAATGGGTATTCTTCAGACATACGAGATTTAGCAATGCTTGCCAACATGTTGACAGAGCATGGCGACTGATTGATAGGTGAGTGTTTCATAATCAAATATTCACATTACGAGCTTGGTAGATTCGGACAACATAAAGTTGGAGACACCACTGAAATGACGGGGTAGTCGTGTGACCTTTCACTTATTGTGCAACAACACAGGACTGACCGGGCAACATGAAGTCAGAGACATCGTAGTATTAACGAACGTTTGCTGTGTCCACGTCACACGGCACTATTTCTATGTCAAACATCCATGACAAAGAGGCTCGCACAATACACATCAATCAACGTTTCAAGCTGTTTCTTTAAAAGTTATGTCACACGATGAAACACACGTGGCAAAATGCCACAGCTCAAACCGTTGCTCTGCATTGTCGACCTCTCGGCTGGCACACAACAGTGATTATCAGTGAAATTCGTCCGCTTGTTTTGGGGTTACCTTCATCTTTCAATATTCAATCATGTTTCCCACAGGTTTCAGCTTGTTAATCATTGGAAAAGATGGGCCTGTCCAATATTCGTCTGCTCTTTCCTTTGTCACCTGAGGCATAGTCACATGACTACAGCAGCGTCATTGATTGGCCCATGAAGCGAAGTGCGGGAATGATTATTATTACATCAGACCTGGGCATGTCATTTTATGAATCCAAGCGTAAACTAAAATGTAAACCACTTTTTGAAGGCATTTAATCGGTACGAAACTGGTCTCACTGTATTAAAAAAAAAAAAAGTTATTACACTTGGTTTCACGTGTGATCTGCAATATTTGGCTGAATAACATGAAGACACTGGGCAGCAGTTTTCTGTTTCAAATATCAATTCAAAAAGCACGCTTGCTAAATGTCCAGAAAAAGGATCAATCATTATTGTCTTTATTCGACTTATTAGTTTCCTGATGAGCACAGCAGTTATGGCGAACCCTCCATTTGCGTTCGCGTTCTTCGGCATAATTTGCAACGTTCAGGGAACAAATGACTGAAATCAAGTGGGCTGTATGGCGAAGGTCGTCAGGGTGTAGATACTGGTTTGATTGTATCCTGTCCAGGTAGTTGTACGAGGGCCCTGTCCAGGTAGTAGTACCAGGGCCCTGTTCAGATAGTAGTACCAGGGCCCTGTCCAGGTAGTAGTACCAGGGCCCTGTTCAGGTAGTAGTACCAGGGCCCTGTCCAGGTAGTAGTACCAGGGCCCAGACAGTGCCCCAGGACAGGACATAGATGTCATCAATTGTCGCATATTTTGCGTGCAGATGTGTTTGTGTTGTGGCTTCATTTTTGCTGTTGTTGTTGTGGTGGTGGTGTGGTTATTGTTGTTGTCGTCGTTGTTGTTGTCATTGTCTTCGTTAGTTTCAAAGCGAGGTGACTGAAGGCGGAAATCAAAGCAGATTTTAAACAGAAAGGTTATTAGTTCCGCAAGACGATCCAGACAAACAGATTACAGGACAAAACACGATGCGTTTCGACCTCTTGGGTCTTCTTCAGGGAAAAACAAATAACATTCAGCGACAATGAAAACGAAGAACGAGCAACCACTTATCTTCTGATATTCGGCACAAAATGGATGCTCCATCGTGTTTTGTCCTGTAATCTGTGTGTCTGGATTGTCTTGCAGGAACTAATATACTTTTCTTTTTTAAATCAACTTTGTTGTTTTCATTTAAGACTCCGTAACTTTCATTGTAGGGTACTGAGGGCTCTGTCAATGCAAATAACACCCCCACCTTCAGAAAGTTTCTGTTTTCCTTCACTCTCTTTGGTTCTCTCTCTCTCTCTCTCTCTCTCTCTCTCTGTGTGTGTGTGTGTGTGTGTGTGTGTGTGTGTGTTGTTTTGATTTTCTTTACTGTCGTCTAATGTTGTTGTTGTTTTTTTTTTTGCTGGTCACAAATTGTGACATGCCAAGCAGCCCCCCCCCCCCCCCCTTCTCTTTAATCTGGCGACTAGGTGGTGCAAAACTGTACACACTGACCAGAGTGGACACACACAGTCCATTTTGCTGTGTCTGTTCAGCCGTCTGACCTTTCTCATGCATGTTTGTTATATTTAACTGCTTTTCTTTTTTATGATTTTTTTCTTCAAACTGTGGGACGGAGAAATCAATTAGGCAGAATGGCTGTTGCATCAATCACGGCCTGGTCTCACTTGCCTTAATTAATAAAGGTGTCAATAGTTTAATCACCATGTCATTGATTCATTTTCGTAGTTTGTTGCCTTTTTGAGAGGATGACTTTTTTCACAGCGTGTAACTTGTGTGTTTTTCACAATATCACCTTTCCTCCCACTTAATTAAAGTTGGACATCCTTGAGAAAAGGCCTTTTTTGTGTCGGGCTGGGCTATGATGACAAATCTAACTTGTCTAAGCGATGGCGGGTCTGTGAACAATTGGTGCAGTCGACATCAACATACCACTCGAACAAACGGGATCAGCTAGACCCAGATAAAAGCCGTTGTCACAGTCAGGCGGTGTCACATGACCCCCAAGGTCAGGAAGGAACAGGAGCGAGCAAGGCCAGCAGGTAGACAAGAAAAGAGGGCACTGCATAGAATAATAGGAACTAATGTAGTGTTGAAAGAAATAGGAGTTGTACAAAATCAAAACTGCAATTTCTGCAGTAATGAGAAAGATACTATAGAGCATGTCTTCTGGAGATGCAAATATGTTCATGAATTTTGGAAAACACTAGAAAATCTGCTGAAAGAGAAATGTTCAAATGTAGATAACTTATATTTCACAGAAAGTATAGTACTATTTGGTACAGACTTTAACTTCAACAGCGATACTGTGGTTGATCTGATAATTCTTTTGGCTAAAAATTATATATACAGATGCAAGATAACAAAGTGCCAGATCCTCACTTCAGTATTCATTAAAATACTCAAGGCACGGTATCAAATAGAAAGATACGTAGCAACAGTGAACTCTGAACTTCAAAAACTCGAAAACAACTGGATTCATTATAAACCTTTATTTGAAGATTCACATGAGTAATGGTCTTTTAGTAAATGATCTGTGAGTGGGGAAGTTACAACTTTGAAAGTGAAAAGAATTGTCAACTATTTCAAATACACTGTACGTTGATTGCTTATCTCGATTCCCATGAATATTATTGTCATTGTGATAACTACTAATTTTGAAGGATTTTAATTCTTATAAGCGACATATGTACATAGGTGTGTATGTATATGTATGTATATGTATATATATATATATATGTGTGTATATGTATATATATATATGTATGTGTGTGTGTGTGTGTTTGTGTCTATGGGTATATATGTGTCGCATTGGAGGGGAATATGTCAGGGAAATAAGAGCTTCATTTTTTTTTTTTTTTTTTTTTAAATTCATTTTTTTTTTTTCTTTTTTTTTCTTTTTTTTAAAATAGAATAAGCTTACGCCATAGGGAGGTATTTGCCATAATATACGAGGCATACGTAGATGCCATGGTCTCAGTAGGATGAATATGACTTGAGTGTAAAAGAGCTAATGCATAGGAGTACGTATGTGTATCGTCACTGGCGAGCTCTGGCCATGTGTCTGCAAACAATTTCATCGAGTGTGCATGGAGGGAGCATGGGGGGGGGAAGGGATGAGATCTATGTGTGCAATGTGAATATTTGGGTGTGTGGATATAATACATGTTTGTGTTTGGGATGATGCTTACCTATAGATGGATTGGATGACATGGAATATCCAATGTTCAGCCTGTTACTCTTTTTTTTTTTTTCTTTTTTTTTTTTTTTTTACTCTTGGATGGCTCTATATAGAGTGGAAGGTTCCATTCTAATGTACTGATGTGACCCTTGCTGGCTGGTCCTGTTGCTGTTCTTGGAAACTTTCGACCTTTCTTTCGTCCCAAGGATAGTATGGGAGGGATTTAGTCACCGGAGGATCGCATACAGTTGTGCACAGAATATGTGTTATATGTTAGTTAAAAAACTAAAATAGTCTCAGGAAATAGATATTTTGATTGCAACATGGATTACTTTCAACCCAGAGATTCTTGTCTCTGCATCATCTTGTACTTTTTATATAAATTTTGTGAGCAAGAAGAGCAGACATTTTTCAATATGCTGTTTAAACTGTCATACTAATATGTACCGATTTTGGACGAATGTCCAGCAGTTGCTGACTTGAAAATATTCACATTGTCATGATTTTATGATTGACAAGGAACTTGTATTGTTTGATGTTAAGCAGAATACACAGACAGACGCTCTTTTTGAATCCATCACTTTATTTGCAAAATTTTACATCTGCATATAAATGCCAAATGCACAGCTGCATGTACATACCTTTGTTGTATCACTGAGTGACAGATATTACTTGGAGCATTACATGGCAATTACAAATATAACTTGTGCAAGTTTCAACAAACTTGGTTTCTGTACAGTTCAGTTCTCGATTGGTTTCAGCGTTAGAATTCAAAATAAAATATATGTATTTTATCTGTAAACCACTACATTCAGCAAGATCTACTTCAGCTGTATGTTTTAACAAATGGTTGAATATTTGTATATAATCAAGTTTGATTTGTGTTTGATATGAAAATGTCAATGGACCTCCCCTGTCCCTTACCCTCAGCCCCCAACCCCCCCCCGACCCCGGTCCCCCTTTTCTTTTGTGTACAAGGATGTTTGATTGCTCAATGGCCTTTTTTTTGTTTTTTTGTTTTGTGTGTGTGTTTGTGTGCCCCCCCCCCCCCCATTTTTTTTTAATTTTTTTTTTATTCTTTCTTCTTTTTTTCTTTTTGAAATGTTATGATATTCATTTGTAATGTATTGTTTGAAAAATGATTAAAAAAAAAAACGTGAAACAAAAAAAGAAAAGAGGGCACTGTGTTTTTTCCTGGAATTTAGGATAGAGCAGGGAAAATACCACCACGACGAAGGGTGGGGAGGGTGGTTGGAGGACCTTGAGGCGGGGGGGTGGGGGGGGGGGGGGGAGGGGGGGGGAGGGGGGGAGAAGACCAGAAGAAGATGGGGAGTAGGGCTGGGGGGGAGAGGGTGCGTGGAGGTCGGGGAAGTGTGTGTGTGGGGGGGGGTGTGGGTGGGGGGGGGGGGGGGGGGGGGAGTGGAGTGATGGGCAAGACAAGAGGGGTGGAAGGACGGGGGAGGGGAAGGAGGGGTGGTGGGGGGTGCATGGGGGTTGGGAAAGTGTGTGTGTGTGTGTGTGTGTGTGTGTGTGTGTGTGTGTGTGTGAGGGAGGAATGTGTGTGTGTGTGTGTGTGTGTGTGTTGTGCGCGCGCGCGCGCGCGCGCGTGTGTGTGCGTGTGTGTGCGTGTGAGTGTGTGTGCGCGCGCACGCGCGCGCGCGCGCGTGTGTGTGTGTGTGTGTGTGGGCGTGTGTGCGCGCGCGTTTGTGCATGTGTGTGTGTGGGGGGGGGGGGGGGGGAGGGGGGATGGGAAGGGGGAGTAACAAGACAAGAGGGGGGCGGAATGAGGGGGGGGGGGGGGAGGGGTATTTTCCATTGTCTTGCTTGTCATTACCAACGTCAGAGTCACCGACTGCGGCCTCGAACAAAATAAAATGGAAGACACACGGGGGAGGGGCAGGGCTGAGGCAGAAGCGGACGGGGTTAGGGTAGGGGGAGGATAGGGGGATCAGTGTGGACAAGGGGGGGGGGGGGGGTGTTGGGGGAGGAGGAGAGGGAAGGTGAGGAAGAATGCGTGTAATGTGAAAACAGATGGGCGGCTCTTGAGTCATGTTTAAAAAAAAAAAAGAAAGAAAGAAAGGGAAGCTGGGGGAAGGAAAAAGAAGGTGGTGGAAGTGACGGGAGGAAGAGTGATTGTCTTTCCTTAGAATAGATACCGTGTAGTCATCTGGGTGCTCTCTCTGTCTCTCTCTGTCTCTGTCTCTGTCTCTCTCTCTCTCTCTCTCTGAGTTGTGTGTGTGTGTGTGTGTGGTGTGTGTGTGTGTGTGTGTGTGTTGGTGTTCGCGCGCGCGTGTGTGTGCATGCGTGCATGCGTGCGTGCGCGCGTGCGTGTATGTGTGTGTGTGTATGTGCGTGCATGCGTGTTTGTAAGAAGATAAGCCCCCCCCCCCCCCCCCCAGCCCGTCAGGTGAGGAAGAAAACCCTGACATGGGAGACGACCAGATGAGATCAGTGTGTTTATGTGTGAGGAGGAGACATTCTCCTTACTGTGGTCATGATATCTTGCAGTGTCTTGTACTGCCCTCATGTGGTCTCGTTGTTGTCAAAGTCTTTAGTGTCTCATTTTGTTCCTTTTTATCTTTCGAATATTTATTTAGCACCCTAATTTCTCTCTCTGTCTCTGTCTCTGTCCGTCTGTCTGTCTGTCTGTCTGTCTGCCTGTGTGTGTGTGTGTGTGTGTGTGTGTGTGTATGTGTGTGTGTGTGTGTGTGTGTGTGTGTGTGTGTGTGTGTCTGTCTCTCTCTCTCTCTGTGATTGTTAGTGTGTGTGTGTGTGTGTGTGTGTGGTGTGTGTGGTGTGTGTGTGTGCTGCGTGTGTGGTGTGTGTGTGTGTGTGTGTGTGTGTGTGTGTGTGTGTGTGTGTCCCTCTCTCTCTCTTTCTCCTCTCTCTCCTCTTTCTCTCTCTCTCTCTCTCTTTCCTCTCTCTCTCCTCCCCTCTTGCTCTCTCTCTTCTCCCTCCCTCTCTCTCTCCTCTCTCTCTCTCTCTCTCTCTCTCTCACATCGACATTTGTACCTTACTCCCAGCTCCTATCCCTCCTCCCCCTTGTCCCGCCTCCATACCCCCCCCCCCCCCCCCCTTTTTTTTTATACATGTAATTTATTTACTGTATTTGTCTCCTGTTTGTTTGTGGTGTTGTTCTTATTAGAAAGCACATGTGCATGTATGATCATCATATATATGCATTGTAAGTTTACATGTGTTTATCATGTACATCGTGATCGTTTTTTTGTGTGTGTTTGTTTTCAGACGTTTTTCATGTCCCCCCCCCCCCTCCCTGTCCCCATTTGCATGATTAAGCATAACAAAAGGAGACTGAACCCCCCCCCCCCCCCCCCCCCCACCAAAAAAACAGCCTCTGCCTAAAAAAAAACTCTCAATTGTTCGACCAAGTGAAATATTTCCGAGTTCTGAGTTCTTCCTCAGAAATGGCTTCTGAGACCACACCTGTTTCCTGAAACGGAGAACCGGAGGTTTGTCAAAACTATGCCGGGAAGGCCGGGGGCCAGGGGGGAGGAGGGGGCGGGGGGGGGGGGGGGGGGGGTAGGGGTAGGGGGGGGGGGGGGCAAACCAGTGTGAGGACTACCAAACGGGCCAAACGCCACAATTCGGATTTTGCACAACAACACTATAAATTAAACCCATGTAAGCGTTTTAGGGCCTACCACAAAAATGAGCCAGCATTGCATGTTAAATTGATAATTATGATCAAAAGAACAAACTCCCAGCCGATTATTTCCCTTGTGTGAGTAATTTTTTTTTGACGTCAGTTTCCAGACCTTTGCACTCACCTGTGACTCTATAATTATTTGCGCCAGCTGGAAGCTTCCACACAGTGCCATTTCTTTGAATTTTTAATCTGTCTGCTTGGAACCCACCTGACTTGTGCCTTGATGGTCATAAGAAAGAACATGAGAAGAATCACCTTTCAGACATAATTCGAATACTCAAAACAACCTAATTGCGCCAGACAATAAATACTGAACTCCTTAAGCAAGGCCTAGGCACATTAACTTTTGGTGTGAAGCCACAGGTTAACACTGACCTCACTTCCTGTTGACAGTAAAGAGTGTGAGAACTGCCAACAGGTTAATACTGACCTCACTTCCTGTTGACGTCAGCAAAGAGTGTGAGGACTGCCGACAGGTTAACACTGACCTCACTTTCTGTCGACAGCACTGAAGCTGACACAATG
>CM065720.1:12877649-12880149 GCA_033310375.1 Conus canariensis
GTGTGTGTGTGTGTGTGTGTGTGTGTGTGTGTGTGTGTGTATGTGTGTGTGTGTGTGTGTGTGTGTGTGTGTGTGTGTGTGTGTGTGTGTGTCATTTTCTTTGGAACAAGAAGCAGCATAATTTTTCCTCTAAAGACAAAACAAAAGCAGGGGAAGAGAGAGAGAGAGAGAGAGAGAGAGAGAGAAGAGAGAGAGAGAGAGGAGAGAGAGAGAGAGAGAGAGAGAGAGAGAGTCAGTCAGCTCCAATCATTCGTCCTTAACCAGGGGAACGAACGCATTAACTCTCTCTCTCTCTCTCTCTCTCTCTCTCTCTCTCTCTCTCTCTCTCTCTCTCTCTCTCTCTCTCTCTCTCTCTCTCACACACACACACAAACTGTTTTTACCAATAGCTCTCTAATCTCCCTTTTGTATCCTAAAAAATCCGACCGGCATCCCCCCCCCAACCCCTCCCCCCGCCCCCCGATCCCCTTCCTCACACACATCCGCTCTCTCCCCTCTCCCCCACCTTCCTCACTCTTCCCCCACCTTCCTGCCGCCCCTTCCTCTCTCCCTTCAAGCCAACCTCTACTCAGAGAAGATGATAAAAAAAAAAACAAAAAAAAACCTATCTTTGAGGATGCTCAGAAGACTTGAAAAAAAAAAAAAAAAAAACGTACAAAAAAATCTTCAACGTTTCGAAAACAAAGCTTTCTTCCACTTTCTTTGCTCTGCTCCATGATTGGGGTGTGGGGGTGGAGGTGAGGGGGGGGGGAGGAGGAGGTTGTTTACTGCCCCCCCCTCCCCCCTCCCTCCCCCTGTTGATGGCAGCGGCAGCCTCTGATCTCGGTGCTCCAGTTCTCTCCCCTCGTTCTGTCTTTTCGTGGTGGACTGAAAATAGCTGGCAGCGTTTCTTTCTGGCTCGGAAAGGAGATCCCAAATTACAGTTCATAGCTTACGAGCACGCGATGGTGTGTGTTGTGTTGTGTTGTGTTGTGTTGTGTTGTGTATGTGTGTGTGTGTGTGTGTGTGTGTGTGTGTGTGTGTGTGTGTGTGTGTGTGTGTGTGTGTGTGTGTGTGTGTGTGTTGTGTTGTGTTTATGTGAGTGTGTGTAGTGTGCTGTGTTTATGTGTGTGTGTGTGTGTGTGTGTGTGTGTGTTGTGTGTGTGTGTGTGTGTGTGTGTGTGTGTGTGTGTTTGTGTGGTGTGTGTGTGTGTGTGTGTGTGTGTGTTGTGTTTATGTGAGTGTGTGTGTATGTGTGTGTGTGTGTGTGTGTGTGTGTGTGTGTGTGTGTGTGTGTGTGTGTGTGTGTGTGTGTGTGTGTGTGTGTGTCCGAGTATGCGCGCGGGCGCGTGCATGCAAATA
Organism: Conus canariensis; assembly: GCA_033310375.1. Classification (NCBI taxonomy): domain Eukaryota; kingdom Metazoa; phylum Mollusca; class Gastropoda; order Neogastropoda; family Conidae; genus Conus; species Conus canariensis. Next base: position 12,878,991 of record CM065720.1, read on the forward strand.
TGCGAAGCAAATGATAATGTTCACATTACGGGTTAACGAGCAATAACAACATTCATAAACATACAAAGTGTTGTATTAACCATAGATATCCCCCCCCCCCCCCCCATCTTTAACCACTTCCAATCCCATACCAAATAGTTAAAACTTCCAGCTGTGGAACTGACCGTCGCGATTTGGAAATCCACGCAAGCTGGGATCTCTAGAGCTGGACATCGCCTTCGGCCCACCAGGCAGTGAATGGGTACCTGATTCAGTTCAGAGAAGGCTAACGCGGTGGAAGGCTGGCCTACACCTTCCAAACTGCTGTGCCCTTGACACAGTGAAACCTATAACACTTCACTGCCTTTACGGTCCGTAGGCTGTAGGACTTCTGACTGTCTAACAATAAAGTTCAAGATGGGCACCGAATAGGAAAAGAGAGCTGATCGCGCAGTTCCTCGTTCTCATTGTCCTAACCGTTGTTGATCTTGCCTGAAGAAGACCCAAGAGGTCGAAACGCGTCGTATTTTGTCTTGTAACTTGTTCTTCCTTGTTTTGGGTGGGCTCATTAAGAATTATTCGTAAAATTTGTTACAATTTCCGCCTACAGTCGCCTCACTTTGGAACTAATTAAGTTCTGATTCTAATTAACTCCCAGCTCTGATAGGACCTTCACGGTCGGCTTGAATATTAATAGCATCATTTGACTCTCACGCTTATACGATAGCATACAGCCCACATGTTCACGAAATTCCACAATGGCGAGTCTTCAGGGTGCCTATGCTGTACAGCCTCAATGACTGTGGAACACCTCCTCCAGCAGGACTGTCCCACACGTGAAAAACTAATTGCAGAGACCTGGCCTGCCAACACATCGACGAGAGAAAAAAAAAAAAAACTCTATGGATCTCTGGTGGAGGGCCTCCGCCGTACAGCAGCCTTCGTCAGTGCCTCTGGGGTTCCTGTCTGAGTGTACGAAGAAGAAGAAGAAGAAGAAGAAGAAGAAGAAGAAGAAGAAGAAGAAGAAGAAGAAGAAGAAGAAGGAGAGGAGGAGGAGGAGAGGAGGAGGAGGAGGAGGAGAAGAAGAAAGAAGAAGAAGAAGAAGAAGAAGAAGAAGACAGCCGAGTTCTTGACGGCGTGCTCATTTCCAGCAGTGCCAACCAGCCGTAAGTTTACAGAC
>CM065720.1:12890149-12895757 GCA_033310375.1 Conus canariensis
TTTATTTCTGGAATTGTGCCATTTGGTTTTGAAATGATTGTTCTGCATGTTTGTTTATTTATTTATTAATTTATTCATTCATTCATTTATTTATGGTTATTTGTGTAATTCTTTACTTATTTACTTATCTATTTAGTTATTTGTTTACTCTATTTGCTTTCCTCTAGTTTATTCAGAGCATTTGACGGTTCTCGGGCCAAGCAAGGGTAGCGTATGATTAAAGGGGCATAATCGAAAATCACTTATTGGGAAGAAGAGAGGAGTAATTTCCCATACTCTCTCTCTCTCTCTCTCTCTCTCTCTCTCTCTCTCTCTCTCTCTCTCTCTCTCTCTCTCTCTCTCTCTCTCTCTCGCACACTCACACTACATATGGAGATTTGCAGTATAATTGATGTTTACGAATGCCTATCCACATGTATGGTATTATTACTATATCATGAACAACACACATTTTTACTTACCTTCCCACACTGATTGTTGTTGTTAACAAGTGTTACTGCTTCAAAATAAACTGCTACTACTGTTATTGGCACGCTATATTCAGTGCATGCAAATGTTGATTATATGAAACATTTATAATATACTACACATGGAGGCACAACCAAGTGCTCATGGAGATCGCACATGCGGTTTAGTACAGCCGGAGGAAGCTCTGTGCCACCACACGCTCCAGCAATAAAGTTCTACACGGCAGGAGGCCACAAATCATGGTCTGGAACAGCTGTGATATCAACAGCATGGAAACACGGTTTACTGGATGGCGTAGATGACTGGGAATGCACAGCAGACCTTCCAGAATGAGAGAACCATCCGGCGATCATCAGGAAGAGTGGCATGTTGATCAACCAAAAAAAAAAAAAAAATCTGATCGAATAAGAAAACAGAATGGAGCAAGCGCATCTCTACAAGACTGAGAAGTATGCCAGTCTAGTGAGCATCATGATGGAATCCGGCTTCCAGGGCCGGGTCTACGTCGTAGAAGTTGGAGCGAGGGGATTTGTAAGCTCATCAGCCTATGACCACATGAAACAGCTCTGGATTTCAGGTAAGAAGAGGACCAGAACCCTGAAGGCAATGGCAGTGGCAGCCGAAAAGAGTTCCAGCTGGATCTGGTCGAGGAGGGACAAAAGTGAACTTCATCAGGTTTTCATTTCGTAACTTACATCAGGTATCCTGTTAGCAGTGCGGTAAGACATTCGTCTAAAAAAATCACACCTTGAGAAACCCACTCATTCAAAAGTTGCGGGTTAAAATCCCGGCAGCGTTAGGAAAAAGAAAAGTTGGCAGTAGAAGGGCGGCCGTTAGAGTTTAAGGAGTTCAAAGCCGAAACGCTTGTCTGAGGTGGGTTTCTTCTCTGAAGACATTCTGCTGTCAAGCTCTCCCTAGAGTTTCTTTCTACTGTTCTAACACATTGTACATAAAATAAAAGTAAACGTAGCGTACAGCCCTGTTATGAAATCTCAGGCCTGAATGGAAATCCGTAGCATCACATCATTCTCATCAACAAACAAAAACCAACAGCACGAACAAACAACAACAAAATAGGTTGCATTAACTGTTGTTTAATTTTCGCACTTATTTTTGTTTACAAAGTTTCCGTAAGTCAGACCACAGTCATTATCATAGCCTTGTCTTCAATACATACTAATGGAACCTAGTGACGTCATCAGATTGTGAATTAGTTTCTGTAAATAAGTAGATGTACAAATTTAAACACTTGGGCAGAATCAATTCCTTCAGACACAAGGAGAGAACAGGAATCGTAAACCAGAAGAACAGATCTGTAGACACAGAAGGTGAAACACTGGCGCTGTTCCAGCCATCTGTTGATTATGTACAGCAAACATGGTGGTCGCCCTGACATATGGACACCATTCAAGATATGTAAACTGAAAGCAACACACAGAGTCAAAGACGAATAATTGTCATCAGTGTGTGACAGTATGAAAACATAATGGGTATCTTTCCGTTTGCAGAGCTGTCTAAAAGAAAAGGAAAGGACACACAGGCACACACACGCACGCACGCACGCACGGACGCAAACACACGTACGCATGCACGCACACACACACACACCACACACACACACACACACACACACACACACACACACACACACACACACACTCCTAACAATTCACAGTTTAGACCGTTCTGTTGTGCAGGCCTCTACAATGACGTCTGCATCATCCGGTGAAACTAAGCAGACAGTAAATCGTTCCTCAAACCTAGGTGTGCCACTGTCAACATTGAAGTCATGACAGAAATGAGAATCCTTGGGTTGGATAGATTTACAAACTAATACAACACACAGACAGACAGACAGACACACACACACACACACACACACACACACACACACACACACAACAACACACACACACACACACACTCTCTCTCTCTCTGTCTCTGTCTCTGTCTCTCTCTCTCTCTCTCTCTCTCTCTCTCTCTCTCCCAAACGCGAGAACCCAACTCGCTCTGTCTTACTAAGGGAAGTAACTTCTTTTCGTTTAAACAAACGAGTTGCCTGATCGCCTCCCTTGATTAGAAAAGTTGACACTCCGACAGAGATGGAAAAAGACCTACACCAGCAAAGGTGTCCACGTCAAAACTTTTGAAAGAAATCAGTCATCCCAAAACAAATGAGGTTAAATAAAACCACAGGCACATAGCACATAATCCTTACCAGTAACGTTTGGGAATAAACCATTCACATTCCAGCAAAGGAATTTTAAAAACTTTTTTTTCTTAAGCACAGAACGACAGGACAATGACTATCAATAGTGTGCCTGCTACCGAGTGAATCGGTACAAGACTATTTCTGAATTCATGGAAACTATTTTGGGGGTATTTGGAGTCAGAACAGGCACCGACAACTCCTCCTACGAAATGACTCAGCAGCAGTGCAGTGTCCTCCTCCGCTGTTGCCTCATAACGACATGACACTGACTGTGTTAAAGGACTGCCGGTGTTAAGCCTTCAGAGGTTCCACCTGCTGCGGCTGTGTCGGGGAGCCGGAATGAGCGGCCTAGGGCGTGGGGAGGGAGATGATGAGGGGGGGGGGGGGGGGGGGAGAGTAATGCCACTGAGGGAAACGCAAAACATGATACAGAAAAAAAATCCATTCCTTATTTGTGCACATGTAAGTGATTTTTTTCGTTCCTTATTTTATGCACTTGTAAAGTGCAATCGATATTGATTAAAAGTTTTGTATATTAAAAAATTTTTACTCTACCACGGAAACCTCAAAACATATTGCTAGATTTTTGTAACAAGCACAAAGAAGGGGTGGGGAGGGGATTGGGAGGGGGGGGGGGGGGGGGGGGAGGAGGGAAGTCTTTCAATATTTATAGATATGTAGCATGGGTTAAACTCCTGGATTGCAGGGCATTCTGTGAAAAGAATTCAGTGTTAACTTTGAAACGCAAACATCCCATTCATGCCAGCAACACTCATCCATTCCCTCATACAGTATACCAAGAAAAGCAGTAAATCTCATGAATCCAAAACCAGTTTCAAGCAATTTCGTTCTCACCGCAGACATCTAGTTTCTTTCTGACAAAAAACAACATGATGCAAGCTTTATATGGTGACATGTGCTGGTCAAAATGGATTATATCTAACTAATATTAACTTCATCATCATCATCATTCATCATCATCATCATCATCATCATCATCATCATCGTAGTCGTCGTCGTCGTCGTCGTCATCATCATCGACATCATCATCATCACTTAGCACAAGAAAGATATCAGGGGGTTAACAGAAGTAGTAACATTTAAATAAAAAAAAAAAGTTCTGTCGTGGATGTAGAATTTTGCCGTCCACTTCATGTATAAACCTACTGACAAATAGAACAACCAAATCAGGGTAACCTATTCGCTTGTGTACGAAGATGGTGTTGGAGACAGGTATGATGATGATGGTGTTATGACGACGTTGACGATGACGACCGCGATGAGTTGATGACAACGACGACAATGTGGAAGACAACGATGACACGATGAAATTTGAACCCCTTCATCAGGTTTCCAAAGGACCCCTGCCCCTCTGTCTTCCCTTCGCATCGCCTCACCATCATCACCGCCATCAACATCATCATCACCGCCATCACCATCACCACCGCCATCACCATCATCATCGCCATCACCATCATCACCGCCATCACCATCATCACCGCCATCACCATCATCACCGCCATCACCATCACCACCGCCATCACCGCCAACACCGCCATCACCGCCATTACCATCATCACCGCCATCACCGCCATCACCGCCATCACCATCATCACCGCCATCACCATCATCACCACATCATCGCCATCACCATCATCATCGCCATCACCATATACCCCCGCCTTGATGCGATCACGTGGGGTTCTCATCCATTATTCAATACCAGATGCTCCATTAGTTTTCCAGGCGCCAGATGTGGTATTAGGACAAATCCGGACAACATGTTGCACGTGCTATGAGTGCTGACAGCGGGGGTACAGTCGGTTATGTCGGTCACAGTCACAGTATGTTGCTATGTCTTGTTCAGAGTACAACATGTTGCTGTGTCTTGTTCACAGTATTAACATGTTGCTATGTCTTGTTCACAGTTACAGGATGTTGCTATGACTTGTTCACAGTATAGGTTGCTATGTCTTGTTCACAGTTACAGCATGTTGCTATGTCTTGTTCACAGTTACAACATGCTGCTATGTCTTGTTCACAGTACAGCATTTTTGCTATTCTTGTTTTACAGTACATGTTGCTGTGTCTTGTTCGCAGTACAGCATGTTGCTATGTCTTGTTCACAGTACATGCTGCTGTCTTGTTCACAGTACAAAAATGTTGCTATGTCTTGTTCAAAAGGTACATGTTGCTATGTCTTGTTCACAGTACAGCATGTTGCTGTCTTGTTCACAGTACAGCATGTTGCTATGTCTTGTTCACGTACAGCATGTTGCTATGTCTTGGTCACAGACAGCAATGTTGCTATGTCTTGTTCACAGTACATGTTGCTATGTCTTATTCACAGTACAGGTTGCTATGTCTTGTTCAGAGTACAACATGTTGCTGGGGTCTTGTTCACAGTATAACATGTTGCTAATGTCTTGTTCACCGTACATGTTGCTATGTCTTGTTCACAGTACAACATGTTGCTGTGTCTTGTTCACAATACATGTTGCTATGTCTTGTTCACGTACATGTTGCTATGTCTTGTTCACAGTACAACATGTTGCTATGTCTTGTTTCACAGTACAACATGTTGCTATGTCTTGTTCACAGTACAGCATGTTGCTATGTCTTGTTCACAGTACACCATGTTGCTATGTCTTATTCACAGTACAAACATGTTGTCATGTCTTGTTCACAGCACATGTTGCTATGTCTTGTTCACAGTTACAACATGTTGCTACGTCTTGTTTCACAGTACATGTTGCTATGTCTTATTCACAGTTTTCAAGCATTATGCTATGTCTTTGTTCACAGTACATTTGCTATGTCTTGTTCACAGTTACAACAAGTTTGCTATGACTTGTTCACAGTTACAACATGTTGCTATGACTTGTTCACTGTTATTACATGTTGCTTGACTTGTTCACAGTTACAACA
>CM065720.1:12895857-12903357 GCA_033310375.1 Conus canariensis
TACACTAAACTAGTTAGTAGATTTGCTCCCATTGATTCTGAACAAGATTTTATGTATGATTTAACACAGGATCCCGTTTTAACAAAGTCATTAGAGTCTCTAGGATGTGATCTATATTACAGATTTGGAACATTGTTATCGCCATTAATCATGGGATTAATTACTTTTAATCATATAGATTTTGTTTCCCTTCAAAATGACCGAGCCAGAAAATCAGCAGAATCAGAAAACATTGAATCAGGTGGAGAAAGTGACCAGTAAAAAGCCTCCTCATCCTGGGCGTGTTGCAGCAGGAAAAAAAATTAGCAGAGTGGAACAAACAAAAAAAATTAATGTTGCAATCACAGAATATAACTCATAATGAAAACATAACACCGCCAACGCCAACAGTTGTTTCAATGCCAGCTGTAAATACACAAGTTGATTCAAGGCCTGCAACACCAAAGTCTTTATGGAATATTGAACTTAAAACAATTGTCATTTTTGGCGGCATTGCTGCTGGGGGTGGTTATTACGGTTATAAAATATATAAACAACGCCAGCAAAAACCAAAGCAGTCAAAAAAATCTCAACCACTAAATACAGAAGCCAAACAAAAAAGCATGCCAGAATCGCCAACAACAAAAGATCATTTTGATCCATTTCAGATGGAATAATATTTCAAGAACTTAATAAATAATTATAAATTGACTTGAATAAGAACTTGGTTGTACATAGAGGATGACTTAAGTAAAAACTTAAAGTAACTTAAGTTAAGAACTTGAGGTAACTTGATTAAAAACTTAAGGTAACTTGATTAAGAACTAGATTAAGAACTTGATTAAGAACTTGGGGTGACTTAATTAAGGACTTGGGGTAACTTAATTAAGGACTTGGGGTGACTTAATTAAGAACTTAATTAAGGACTTGGGGTGACTTAATTAAGGACTTGGGGTGACTTAATTAAGGACTTGGGGTGACTTAATTAAGGACTTGGGGCGAAAAGTGGAACTGGTAGGACCACTTCTCATTTGATATGTCAGCCACTTGCTTTGTGACTGAACAGGATGTGCGTGGGCGCTGTGCAGTGATTCGTTGTCGGGCTGGCCTGCAACTACTAGTTAAGCGCGATGAAGAACAGAGAAAGAGGCAGCTCACGCTATAGCAAAGAACGTGTTAGCGCACGCCCGCTGTGCGGACAGACCTATCATTTGGTGAATAGTTGACCGACCTTCCCTGACTGACTCAACACTTTAAACATTGCTGTTGTGTGCGCGCTGCTGTGTGTGTGTGTGTGTGTAAAATAGTGTAGTAAAAATGTGTAGTCATTTGAAGTACTCCCTTCGTTGGATTAATAAACTAAGAAAGACGACAGAACTCTTTGAAAAATATCCGGAACTCGCAAATCTGACAATTTCTATTACACATATTACACAAGCATCGCGTTGACGCCAAAGATACATGCTGCTCTAAAAACCCACGCCGGTGTGGCAGCTGACTGGATGTGAAGAAGGTATGTACATTGTCAACTAACTTACTGTGTGCTGTGTTCTGTGTAAACAAAGGCCTCTTGTCTGTGTTAAGTCGTAAACCCCACACACCAACAAACCGACACGCACACTGAAAACAGCGAAGTGGTGGCTTCCCATTCGAGAATGTTCAAGAACATTTGTGACAAAGCGCGCCGCGAGCCCGGTGAGAAAAGAAACGCAGTAGGCGCGCGAGGCGTGTTTTATTGATAGGGAGGCACACAGTTTGTAAACAGGACGCTCGGCCTGCTGACTTATTGCGTCGTTATAATTGTGTTGTCTTGGCCTTGCAAAAAAGCTGACAGTCAACCGACTGGTAGTACAGACTGTTTGGGGGAACGCAGACACTATTTATTATAGATGACTGTTCGGCCGAAACTGGCTTTCAGTGGAAGACATGCTGGGATAAGTGTGTGGATTTTATGTCAAAAATATAACTCAGTTTTAAAAGACTTTAGAGAACAGTTAAAGACTGTAGTTTTATTCCACATGAAAGACAGAGACGCAATTGATGAATGTATGCGTGAAAATGATGTTATTGAAGACGATCAAGAAAAACGAAGGATTAAGCAAAAACTAAAGTCTCAAAAGTTTTCTAAATTAGTGTTAAAAACAGATAATCCTACACATTATGTATGTTTGTAAAGTGTTTACTATCTTCTTCTTCCTCGTTCGCCATCCCGTTAGATGAGCAGCCCGGTGTCCTCGATGAAGGCTGCCGTCCGTCGCAGCTCCTCCAGGGTGCCATACAGCTTGGCTTCCACTGCTGTCAGTGTTGGCCAGTACTTTCTCCTGGATGCTGCATACGTCGTACAGACTTGAAGGATGTGGTCAGTTGTCATTGGTCCCTCACTACAAGGGCACTCTCCACTCTGTCAAATGCCAAATTTTGTGTGCATGTGGTGGAGCAGGCGATTGTGTCCAGTCCTCAGGCGGAAGATCTTGACCTGTTCCCGTCGTCCCAGCAAATGGTATGTGTCTTCTGGGTTGTATTTGGGATGCAGGAGGCGCCATTTTATTCCTTGTTGTGCCTTGATGATTGTCTTAATTTCATCGTATGACACCAGGTTGTTGGCCTGCTCCTTCTGTGCACCATCTTTTGCCAGAATGTCCGCTTTTTCGTTGCCTCTGATGCCACAGTGTGCTGGTACCCATTGTATCACCACTTTCTCCACTCTGGCACTCAGGGCAACAAGGGCTGAAGTGATATGGTTCTGTTCTTTGCAGCGGGAGTTCTTGAGGGCTTGGAGCACGGAGAGAGCGTCAGAGAAGACCACCACCTGCCCTGTTGTTCTTTGGAGTTCTGCAAGACTGTTGTGGCTGCCTCACAGAGGGCTTCTCGCTCAGCTCGGAAGTTGGTGGAGTATTTTCCTGTTGGAATTGCAATTTCTTCATCTCCGTCTTTGTATCGAAGGAAGATTCCAGCTCCACCATCCCTCGTTGCCTCTGTGGCGGAGCCATCTGTGAAGACATGGGTCCAGTCTTCCTGGGGATATTGGTTGCAGATGTACTCCATGGCCAGGGCCTTCCTTTGGGTGTCTGACTGTATTCCTCTCTTCTCCACTCCGGGAATGCTGGTGACGACTGTTGGGAACACCTGCCTCTTCCAAGATGGGTGGGTGACATTTGCCGGGATAGGCTTTGCTTCGTGTTCCATCAAGACTGGGCTTTGTCTTTCAAGGCGTCTTGACTGGCAGATGAAGCTGCCTCTTTTCAACCGGCTCTTGGTGGGTCTGCTCATTCTGTTGTTCATTGGATGGTTTTCAAGGCGTTTGAATTTTGCTGCTTGGATGAGGATCTTTGTGTCCCTTCTGTCCTCTAATGACTGTAGCCCAGTGGTTCTTCCATCTTCAGGATTGGGGTGGATCTCATGGCGCCAATTATGACACGCTGAGCTTGGTTCTGTATCTTATTGAGGTGGTTGAGGTTAGACTTTGCAGCTGATGCCCATGCTGACGTCCCGTACTCAACTACAGGTCGGACTCTCCCTGTATAGAGTCTCTTCAGGATACGTTCGTCAGCTCCCCAGTTCGTCCCCGCAAGTTTCCTCATGATCGCCAGTCTCAACTTGGCCTTGCTACAGCATCTGGTGATCTGCTGTTTCCAAGTGAGCCTGCGATCAAAGGTCACTCCCAGGTAGGTAGGTGTGGGTTCCTCTGCAAGCCTTTGGTTGTTCAGTGTCAGCTTCGCCTCTTGCTTCTTGCTGGATAGGCTGAAGACTGTGTAGGTTGTTTTGCTTGAGTTGACAGAGACAAGCCATTCCTTGGTCCAGTCGCTGATCTTGTTGAGCGCAGTCTGGAGGCGTACCTGTGCTGTGGTGGTGTACTCTTCAGAGCACCAAAGCACCAGGTCATCTGCGTAGATCGCTCCTCTGACCCCTTTTGGCAGTTCTCTGACGATGTCATCTATGAAGATGAGGAACAACGTTGGCGAAAGGACTCCTCCTTGTGGTACTCCCTGTCTCAGCACCTTCTTCTTGCTTTTCTGGCCCTGAATCTTGACTCGGGCTTGGCGATTGTGTAGGTACTGGCTGATCCAGGTGTACATCCCCCCAGACACACCACATCGCCGTAGTTTGAGCCTAAGTCCGTCCTTCCAGACTTTGTCGAACGCCTTCTCCATGTCAATCCAGACAGCAAGTGTGTTCTTCTTTTCTTGGAAAGCGTCCTCAATGCTTTGCGTGATGAATGTGATCTGGTCTTCTGTTGATCTGTGTTGGCGGAAGCCTGCCTGTTCAGGGCTCAGCAGCTGATGCTCCTCAAGGTGCCAGACAAGCCTTGTGTTGACAAGTCTCTCCATCAGCTTCCCTAAGCAGCTTGTAAGGCTGATGGGTCTGTAGCTGTCAGCCTTCGACTTGTCCTTTCCCTTTTTGTGAATGGGGATCATGTCTGCTTCCCTCCAACACTGTGGTACTGATCCTGTCTTCCAGCTGGAGTTAAAGATTTTTAGAAGGACTGCCTTGCTCTTCATCCCAAGATGCAGAATCGTTTCATTTGTGATTCCGTCTGGTCCAGGTGACTTCTTCAGGTTGAGGCTCTGCAACGCTTCCTCCAGCTCTTTCTCTGTGAAAGCTGTGGTCATGACTTCCTCTTGGGGCTCTTCCTCATGAAGTTCACCTTGGGCCCTGTGCACTGCAGCTCTATGTTCAGGAGGGACTTCCAGATTGCTGATGTTTTCATAGACGTCTATGAAGTGGTCTGCTGCTTTCTTTCCAGAGAGGTAATTTCCATTCTCTTGTATTGTTATAGTGGTGTGACTTGTTGTTTCATTACAGAGGGTTCTAGCCAGTTTCCACAGCTTGCTGCCATCCCTGTCGAGATTTAGGCTTTCAGTTTTCTCTTGCCAGCTTTTTCTTGCAGCTTGTGTGCAGGACAGCTTGTATCTGGCAGTTACTTCCTTCAGCGCTATGTTATTCTCCAGTGATGGCTGCTTTTCTGCTCTGTCCCTGGCTTCCGTAACAGCATCTTCCAGATTCTGGAGTTCCTCCGTCCAGTAGGGCTTGTAATCTTTACGTGCTCCTCTTGGGATGGATTCTGTAGCAGCTTTCAAGACGGCCTTTGTGAAGTCTCGAACCATCTTGTTTGAGTCCTTCTGCCTGATGTTGATTGGCTTTGTGTGTGTATCAGTGAGGGTCTCGAAGAGAGTCCAGTCCGCCTTTCTGTAATTCCAGCGGGGAAAACACTTTGCTTGTGGACACTGTAAGTTGAGGTTGATAGAGAGTTTGACGGGCTTGTGGTCACTTCCTCCAAGCTGGTTGAGGACTGTTCTTGTGGTCCTGACGAACAGGTCGTTGGTGGCGAACGCTAGATCTGGTGTTGATGTGGTCATCCAGCGTCTAGAGTAAAAGGTGGGTTCATCATCTTCTTGATTGATGAGATGAAGATGTGTGTCAATCTCCCAATCCTCAACTTCTTCGCCTCTCTTGTCCGTCTCCTCATAGCCCCATCTCTCTGAGTGACTGTTAAAATCACCCACCACCACGCAGTTGTTGTCTGGGATGTTCATGTATGTGAGGGAAAGATCACGATCTTGAGGGCAATAGACATTGTAGATCCTGATGTTGCGTTCCTTAAGGACTATATCAATACCTTGGATCTCTGCCTGTTGATTGGTGTTGATCTTGAGTTCTTGTGCGGCGATGGAATTCCGCACCAAGATAAGCACCCCTCCTTTGTTTCTTTCCTCACGGTCCAACCTGATGGTCTCGTAACCCCTCACTTGAAAGCGATGGTTTACGGTCAAATGTGTCTCTTGGACACATGCGATATCAATATTTTCTTGATGCATCCTTTCTGCCAAGCCAAGTTTCTTTTTATGCACCCCTTCTGCATTCCACTGGAGAATGTTGAGCATTCTGGGTGGTACCGTTTGCTTGGCATTAGCAGGAGGATGAGGTCTCCTTCTTCGTCGCATTGACATGCAGAATTTCTTTGTCTGACCACCGACCGCTTGGGGTGGGCCCCTTTGAGGCATAGGGCCCGGCTCCCGACCTCCCCGGCAGGTCTCCGAAGGTCGAGCGCCACATCGAAATTCTGTGGACTGCATCATCATGGAAGCGTATATGCGTGGTATCGTGGTTTAAGCTGCGCCAGTGGCCCGATATCTCCGTCTTCAGCTGGAGTTTTCTTTCGGGGTGCCTCACCCTTAGCTCATGGCCCGTGCGTCCTGCCCTGTGAGCACAGGGGGGATTGTTTCTCCGGGGATCCCACCCCGGGGCTAGAGGTTATACCGCGCCTCTTGACCGCATGATGAGCCCGTCATAGGACACATGGGGTGTTTCAGTGAGGACAACAGTGCCACCTGTTGACCCACCCCGTCCTGATAGGAACATCGCCAGTTGGTCCGGGACTGCTTATTCTGCCAGGCAAGCCTGACTTATATCGCAGCTAACCCCTATATCTGAGGGCCATTCCCCTATCCGCCACCCGGGGACCCGCCGAGTTGGGGATGGTCGCCCCACTACTGAATTGGAAGCAGCCTGGTCCCGGTAGTGTTTACTATTAGAGAACTATAAAATAGGCATTCTGGGTAAGCCGGCGGAGCAACAGCAAAACCGGCTTCAGCCGGTTGGAGCTGGCGGAGGTGGGTGAGCCAGAATGCCTATTTTATAGTTCTCTGTTCTCGACCGTGACAATAGATGGTTTCAGCGTGGGGTGAAGGAGGCTATACATATTGCCGCCAACAACCCCACACTCAACCGGGACCGGGGCAGACACACCTTGCCATCGGTGTACAACACCCTCATTGTTCAGTCACATGACCAGGGTTCGACCCGTGGTCGTGTGCACTGAACGCCAGTTCACCCAGTAGCCACACCACCGCTGAAGAAGACAGACGGAGATCTGTCGAAAGCTCCAAGTAAGTGCTATTCCTAGCTGAGTGACCTTTGTAAATCCGGTTGTCGTTATGACCTTTGCCTCTTTCATCTTACGTCAGCTGTCCATTTTATGTTAACATTAAGCTCATTGTCGTTGAGAACCTCATCATCATCATTTGGGTTGGAAATTTGGGAAGCAGAAATATTTTTGTTTGTTTTGTTTTCTCCATCTAACTCATTCTTCCTCGATTTTTATCAAGGTTTCTTTTTGCCTGTCTCACTGTCACTGAGGCTCCTTTTAAGTTCTTCCATCTTAGTGTCCTACCTTTGTCTTTTTAGATCTTCAAATGCTTTTGACGCTTAGCATTTACTACCCGAATTAACCGTGACTCCTAATTTCTTTTTAGCATTTACTACCTGAATTAACTGTGACTCCTAATTTCTCCCCAGTTTGTGTGTCTGTGTCTCGGTGGTAGTGGATTGTGGAATGTTTGGACACCTTTGTGAGTGGTGACTCTCTCTCTCTCTCTCTCTCTCTCTCTCTCTCTCTCTCTCTCTCTCTCTCTCTCTCTCTCTAACCGCTTCCCTTCGTGCTTTCCAACCCCCACCCCTCACCCTCCTTCTGATTACAATTTCAGCGGGAAGGGAGAACAAAATCGTGAAGGAATTTGCTAT
>CM065720.1:12918357-12925246 GCA_033310375.1 Conus canariensis
CTGAGAGCTGTTTCATGAGGCTGTATGCAGACGTTCCTACAAATCCCCTAGCTCCAATTTCTGCAGTGAGGACTTTGACCTGATAGCCTTCTCTCCTCAGGCTGTTTGCCAGATCAGCATACTTTTCAGTCTTGTAGATTTGAGCTGCCTCCATTCTGTTCTCATATGGCACCGTGAGCTCGATCATGATCAGCTGCTTGGTTGACTTAGAGTGGACTACTATGTCTGGTCTCATGCCACTCTTGCTGATGATCTCTGGGTGACTCTTCCATTCTGGGAGGTCTGCAGTGCACTCCCAGTCATCTGCCCCGTCCAGCAGACTCTGCCTGCATGTTTCGAGTGGCACTGTTGTTCTTGGCCATGATTTGCTGCCTCCTGCCGTGAAGAATGTTGTGGGTGCTTTTGGAGTCCTGATTTTCCCTTTTGTGGTGTTGGTACTAGCCCAGACTACTTGTACAATCTCTTTGAGCACTTGGTTGTGCCTCCATGTGTACCTTCCTTGAGCCAGGGCTACTTTACATGAGCTTAGGACATGCTCCACTGTTTGTTTTTCATGGCAGAGGGGGCATGCAGGATCGTCTGTTTTCCCCCACTTCACCAGGTTTGCATTTGAGGGCAGAAGGTCATATGCAGATCTGAGAATGAAGCTGATCCTGAGAGGGGCCATGTGCCAAATGTCATTCCAAGTGAGACTTCTTTGGAGTGCATTCTCCCACGTTGTCCATTGCCCTTGCTGGCTCTGCTGGACTGCTTTTTGAAGTCTTTTTTGGTCTTCTTCTTTTCTCATCTCCTGAATCATCATGTCTCTTTTGGCTTTTCCTTTGGCCTTTGACCACCATTCAGTTTTGGTCACCCCCAGTCCTTGTCTGTTGGTCTGTGTGTGTCCTGTTATTTCTCTGATCTTGAGACTTTCTTTTGCAGAATCCATCGCCTCTTGAACTTTCCATTTTCTGCCTGTCTTCAGCTGGGGCTTGATTGCTTCTACCACCTTGTCTCCTGAGTCCTCCAGCATGCTTTGAAGTCTGATCTTCCCTGCTTTGTATTCCTCCAGGATGGATTTCAGTGGTAGTTTCAGCTTTGCTTGGCGACAGTACAGCGCTATGTCAGTCAGACAGGGTGGGACACCAAGCCATTTCCTTGTGAACTTGTTGATTTTGGCTTCCATTGCCTCCACTATGCTGGTGCAGATGTCATATATCATCAGAGGCCATAGGAGCTTTGGTATCAGCATGAACTGCAGACACCAGACCTTGTATTTGCCAGGGAGCCCACACTGGTCAATGGTCTCCAAGCCTTCCTCCGCCATCTGCTTGGTTTCTTTTGCTCTTTGTGTGTCTTTCAGCGTATCATCATACCATCTTCCAAGGCTCTTGACTGGTTCTTCTGTGACTGTTGGAATGGCCTGGTTGGCAACACTGAAGACCACAGATCCGGCCACTTTTCCTTTCCTCAGTGAGAGACTCCGTGATTTCTTTGGCTTGAACTTCATTCTGGATGAGGCAACTATGTCGTCCAGCCTCTCCAGCACATGACGTGTCTCGTCTTCTCTGGATGAAATCACTGTAGTGTCATCCATGAAGGCCTTGAGAGGAGGCATCTTGTATCCATCGCCAAGGTCTGTTTGTCTCGCGTTGTTTGTTGCTGCTTTCAAGATGAGTTCCATTGCCAGCACGAACAGTATTGGGGAAATTGCACAGCCCATTGCAATACCCACTTCCAAGTTGATCCAGTCTGTTGTGTACTCCTTGGTAGAGAACCGCATTGAGAAGCCATTGAAGTACTTCTTGAGCATGTCGCGGATGTTCTTTGGCACATGGTACATCTCAAGAGCCAACTGTATCATCTCATGGGGCACAGATCCATATGCGTTTGCCAGATCAAGCCACACTACGTCCAGGTCTCTCTTTTCTGTTTTTGCTTTTTGGATTGCGTCCCAGATCATTGTGGCGTGTTCTACACAGCCAGCCACGCCTGGGATGCCACCTTTCTGGACTGACACATCCAAGTACTTGTTTTCCATCAGGTACTTGGTCAGCCTTGCTGCCATGACAGAGAAGAAGATTTTCCCTTCGACGTTCAGTAGTGATATTGGCCTGAACTGGCTGATGTCACTTGAGTTTTGCTCTTTGGGGATGTACACACCATCTGCCGTCATCCACTGGCCGCTGATCTTCTGGTTTCTCCAAGCCGATCGCAGCAGCCTGTGGAGCCACTCCAGCACCTTGGGACATTTCTTGTAAAGCTGGTAAGGTATTCCGTTTGGCCCTGGTGATGATTTGGCTCTGGCTTTGTCGACCACCTTCTTGATTTCCGCCAACGTTGGAGGCTTGCCATTGAACTGTTCCTCAGGGTTGGTTGGCCACACCAGACCTTGAATGTCGAGTGGTGCTTTGCTCTGTGGGTCAGAGTATGTTTTCCTCAGATGCTGCTCAAGAACTCCTTTGTCCACACTTAGGGTCCCAGATTTTGGCTGCTCAAACAGTGTTCTGGCAAACTGGAAGGGGTCTCTGAAGAAGCGCCCTTGTGTCTTCTTCTTTTTGCTCTTCCTCTTCCTCGCAGATTCCGCTTTGCTGAGGGCGCTGTGTTTTTCTTTCAGGTCTTTCCACAGTTTTTCCAAGCCTTGTTTTTCAGCTGGCAATGCGGTCTTCATTTGCATCTTGAGGTTTTTCTTTTGGACCCTGATCTTGTCCATCTTTTCTTGGCGTCTGGATTTTTTTGGAGGTGTTTTCTCTTTGGGTAGTTTTGCTCCATAGGCGTCTCTACATGTGGCATACACAATGTCCCCATATGTGGCTAGTTTGTGTTCCAGGGTGCTTTTCCCTATCAGTGCATCGAGTCTTTGGACGATTTTTGCATCCAGTTTCTCCCAATCTTCAGTTTCGTTTGCTCGTGGCAGGTTGAGTTTCAGGCGCCTAGCATCGAGGGCCTGTGCAAATTCCTCATCCGAACCAACAGCGTGGATGTCCTTGGCACTGTGGTTTAAATCCTGGCCTTGGTCTTCCGACGTCTTATCTTTCCTAGAACTTTGTGAGTATCAACTTCATGAATGACTGTACTACCTATGTGTATAGTGGGCAGACTGAAGGTTATTTTTTGCCGTTTTTGTCGCGAAGTTATTATCATGTATTTAGTGTTTTGGTCGTTCAAAGACATGTGGTTCAGCTCAGTCCAATCAATTAAGTTACTAACATTGTTCTGCAGAGTTGTGGATAATTGCTTCAAATTAGAGTGGCTCGAATGAATAGACGTATCATCTGCAAACAGTTCACATACGCCTCCTGTGACGTATAAGGGAAGATCATTAATATAGAGAGAAAAAAGTAGAGGACCAAGAACGGATCCTTGGGAACACCAAATTTTTGTGTCTGGAATTTGGATTGTTGGTTACCCAAGAAAACCTTGTGATGACGGTTAGAAAGAAAAGATGTAAGAAGAGAAAGAGTTTGGTCGGAAAGTCTGTATAAGGCTAGCTTACGTAGCAGCAAATTGTGGTCAATGACGTCGAAAGCTTTTGCAAAGTCAACGAACAATACTCCCGTGAATTTGTTTTCATTGATGTTAACGACCCAATCCTCGACGAGGTTAGTTAAAGCAGTGTGGCATGAATGGTTTTCCCTAAATCCTGATTGATTAGGATGAAGCAAATTGTTCTCCAAAACATGTGACATTAGATGTTTATAGACGTGTTTTTCCAAAGGTTTCGACAGGACCGATAATATTGAAATAGGTCTGTAATTTGATGGGTTAGTTTCATCTCCAGATTTATAGATAGGAACAATTTTGGCTTGCTTAAGAATATAAGGAAAATAGCTTTTGTCAATGCAGAGATTGTACAAATAAGTTAAAGAGTCCGTGATGATAGGAGCACATGATTTAAGAATCTTACCATCTAAATTATCAAGGCCACGTGTGCCTGTCTGCTTGAGATGTGTAAGATGAACGTAAATGTCAAACACCGTAATAGGAGGAACGACAGCGTCCGATGTTATATTTTTAGAATAACAAAATTCTTTAAGTAACTCAAGATTATTTAAAGAGGACCTATCATTTGTTATGGTTGAGGAAGATATATTAGAAAAATGGTGATTTAAATCATCGGTTGAAAGCCCTTTAATAGAGGCAGACATCTTATCGACTTTCTTTTTTGTGAGAATGTTAATAGCTTTCCAAATCGACTTAGAATTATTGGAACCTTCCAATACAAGATCTCGGAAGTATTTCTTTTTCGCTGAACGTAACATTGCCGTAACTTTATTTCGTTGTTTTTTGAAATCTTGAAATTGTTTTGCTTTTAACAGCATGTCTCTTTCACGCATCGCATCCTGGATGGCATCAGTCAACCAAGGAGGCTTGGGGGAATGTTTTACTCTTTTAGCTATAAAGGGAGCATGTTTGTCATAGATATAAGTAAATGACTTGTGCCAGAATTGAAATGCTTCATCAGGATCAGTGAACTGATACACGTTTGGTAAAGATGAATGAGCTAAGTCGAAAAGAAATGCGTCTTTATCAAAGTTAGCAAAAGATCTATAGTAATAACTTTGTGTCCAGGCTTGGGAATTTTTGTGCCTTTCCTGAACCAAGTAAGGCAAACAGGTAGGTGATCACTGCAGCCGCAATGTGGAGAACACACTTCAACAATGTTTTGTTGTGTGTTGCTATAAATGTGATCAATCAATGTTTCAGAAAGCGGAGTAATTCTAGTAGAGAACTATAAAATAGGCACTCTGGCTCACCCACCTCCGCCAGCTCCAACCGGCTGAAGCCGGTTTCGCTGTTGCTCCGCCGGCTTACCCAGAGTGCCTATTTTATAGTTCTCTAATAGTAAACACTTTACAAACATACATAATGTGTAGGATTATCTGTTTTTAACACTAATTTAGAAAACTTTTGAGACTTAAGTTTTTGCTTAATCCTTCGTTTTTCTTGATCGTCTTCAATAACATCATTTTCACGCATACATTCATCAAACATCAAACATACATAATGTGTAGGATTATCTGTTTTATAGTTCTCTGTCACTGGACCGTTAAGAAGTAAACAAACAAAACAATGGGGACTTGGTTAACCATGCCTTTATTCTTAGGAGGGCTATTTGTCAACCAAGTTGGGATTTCATTCTATTGTGAGGAATGACTGGCTATTGAAAGCTATCTGAATAGGGAGTGTCTGAAAGGGGTGGGATGTGTGTTCACACAAGCGTAGAATCGTGGCACGTTGTTGAAGATTATTCTAAGCAGCCACCAAGTGCACTTATTAAAAGCTTGATTCAACAAACAAGACAATTGTATAAAGTACACCCGGCGGCCGCCTGAATAGGCAGCCTGTTGAATAGGACGTGACAAAGCGACGGTCCACCTAGACCGCGGCCGTTAAAGCGTGGCTTTCTGCTATAGGCTGTGACGTGTGCCTGTTTAATATTCATTTCACGCGGTCTAGCTAGACCGCGGCAGTTCTCTGCTGTGGCTCTTGAGAAGATCGTGTTTCAAGCTGCATTGGTAGTTGAATGGGAGTGGACCAATACTGCCTTATCTCCTCACTATATGAAAACATTGCTTTTAGTTCTTTTCTCATGGAGTAGACTTCAATGAAATAGCAATTCTTGATGAACGGTTTGTGATTCAAGAAGTTCTATCTCTAATTCAGAAGAGATACTGTCTTGCGACATAACACAACACTTTCTAACTGAAAACACGACTGCACTGCACACCCTCAAATGACAAGACAGCTAGGTTTAGTTGCTAACAACACAAGTGCTGGGCGGAAATGTCGTCACTGTTACTAATCAGCTGATTCTATCTAGTCTTGTGATTGGGGGAAGGTAAGAAACATGTTTTGATATGTTTAGAAATTTAGCCGCCTAAATTTATACAATGACGTCTAACGCCTGTACTGAACGACGCCGTCTAAATTTATACAATGCCGCGTGGCGGCCTGACGCCCTTATGTGTAACTTGACACGAACTAGCAAACAGTGCGGCGCTTCGACTCGGCTATTGTGCAGTTGAGTAAGCCGGGGCCAGACATGTCTGACCTAGATACTACATAAAGGCAGAAGGGAGTTGTCTCCCCGGAAAAGAATGTAACAATTAATTGTGAAAAAAAATCGTCATTAAGTCGTTCTAGGTTCTTATTCAAGTCGGCATCACGTTCTTATTCAAGTTCTTATTTAAGTTCTTAACAAGTTTTTATTCAAGTTCTTAACAAGTCAACATCAAGTTTTTAACAAGTCATCATCAAGTTCTTAACAAGTTCTTATTCAAGTACTTATTCAAGTACTTATTCAAGTTCTTAACAAGTCGTCATCAAGTCGTCATTAAGTTTTTATCAAGTCGTCATTAAGTTCTTATTAAGTTCTTATCAAGTTCTTATTTAAGTTTTATCAAGTCGTCATCAAGTCGTTATCAAGTTCTTATTCAAGTCACTTATAATTATTTATTAAGTTCTTAACATATTATTGCATATCAAATGGATCAAAATGAGATTTTGTTGTTGGCAGTTCTGGCATGCTTTTTTGTTCGGCTTCTGTATTTAGTGGCTGAGATTTTTTGGACTGCTTTGGTTTTTGCTGGCGTTGTTTATATATTTTATAACCGTAATAACCACCCCCAGCAGCAATGACGCCAAAAATGGCAACTGTTTTAAATTCAATATTCCATGACGACTTTGGTGTTGTAGGTCTTGAATCAACTTGTGTATTTACAGCTGGCATTGAAACAACTGTTGGCGTTGGCGATGTTATGTTTTCATTATGAGTTATATTCTGTGCTTGGAACATTAATTTTTTTTGTTTGTTCCACTCTGCTAATTTTTTTCCTGCTGCAACACGCCCAGGATGAGGAGGCTTTTTACTGGTCACTTTCTCCACCTGATTCAATGTTTTCTGATT
>CM065720.1:12935346-12937846 GCA_033310375.1 Conus canariensis
CGGGCTGGTACACCCATGGGGATGCTACTTTAAGGCTGTTATGAGCTGCATCCTGTAGTCTGATTTACCTCTGTTCAGGAGCAGTTATGTCCCTTGATGTCTTAATGGAGTGTCCTGCGCGTGCCTGTACCCATCGTCAACACAGCGCAGGCCTCCAAGGGTGGTACAGGACTGCTCTAAGGGCAGGTGAAGACAGTGCTTCTCTGGGTCCTCCCCAGCACCTTCGGGTGTTTCTTTTTCTTCGTACAATACAATACAATACAATACAATACAACACAATACGATACATTACAACACTACACAACACAATACAATACAACACAATGCAATACGATACAACACAATGCAATACGATACAGCACAGCACAGCACAGCACAGCACAGCACAGCACAGCACAGCACAGCACAGCACAACACAACACAACGCAATACAATACAAATCAATATAATACGATACAATACAAAACAACACAATACACCACAACACAATACACCACACCACACCACACCACACCACACCACACCACATTACACCACACCACACCACACCACACCACACCACACCGCAACACAACACAACACAACACAACACAACACAACACAACACAACACAATAGAGAAAGATCTGCTAGGTGGAGTGCTCCTTCGATTTGACCGGACCTCTACCTCCACAGGCCCTGACCCAGACCCTCAGAGAGTGTAGGTTCGATCCTGAGGTGACTTCAGCCCTAAATACCTCCACTGCAACCTGACCTTTAAGCTAAAAGCCGAAACCTGTCTGTCATTTTGGTTAGACTGTTGCTTTAATCCATGCTTATTTCATTTATTTCTTTATCCGATCGTAGCCCAGATCTTCGTATGATTTTGGTATATACTTATACTGATCTTAAACTTCAACTGACACTCGTCCTATTATTAATATAGAGCAGAACAACTTCCCCTTTGTTTCAAAATCAAACGTCAAGCAAAATAGTGATGCGATGTCTGGTCTGATATTCTCGTGTTATTTAAAGTTGCATTTATCAGTCATCATATTCAAAGTAACCATTTCTTACAATCAACGACATTTTTTTGAAAATAAGTTACTGGGTGTACGTTTAATACATTCTGTTTGTTTGTTCCACAAGTTAGTCATTTTCTTGCATTGCTAAATGTGTATTTTCTGAGGTCCGTATGCCAGCATTTCTTGAAGATTTTACCAGCACTTATTTCTTGCGTGTACTTGCGTTCCAATATCTAATAAGTAGCCTCGTATAACGTATCGTTGTCTCCGCATTCACTTTGTTGACTGTCAATGCAGCACTGAAAGCAATAACAAATTCCAAAAATAAGTGATCGTTTCTTTTTTTTTTTTTTTTTTTTGCTGTCCCATCCATCCTCTGTACCACCTCATTGGCAATACACCCACGTGCCTGTCGGTTTGTCTGTCTGTTTGTCTGTCAGTCTGCCTGTACAATAGGACAAAAGAACCAAGTCTAGCCAAGTTTGGTTAAAAGATTTTTCCTGTATCTGTCTGTCTCTCTATCTGTACAACAAGACGTAAGAACCAAGTGCAGCCAGACTTTGTTGAAAGGTTTTCGCTGTGTCTGTCTGTCTGTCAGTACAACAGGACGTAAGAACTAAGTCCATCCAAGCTTGGTGGACAGTGGACTGTGGCCCAGGAAGAAATCCCATTCCTCTTTGGGGCGGATCTGTGGGGTAGATCCGGTGATTAAAGGGCGCATACAGGATCGGTTTGACCGTGACGCAAGTCCGTGCTCTCCGAAAATAGTTGAGATTTACGTCCTCATAGCGAAAGCTTTTAGAGACATGTCTTTCATTCATGGTAGTCTTTGAATCCGTGCTCTCCTCTCTGTATTTGTGTTTATTTCTGGAATTGTGCCATTTGGTTTTGAAATGATTGTTCTGCATGTTTGTTTATTTATTTATCAATTTATTCATTCATTCATTTATTTATGGTTATTTGTGTAATTCTTTACTTATTTACTTATCTATTTAGTTATTTGTTTACTCTATTTGCTTTCCTCTAGCATTTCAGAGCATTTGACGGTTCTCGGGCCAAGCAAGGGTAGCGTATGATTAAAGGGGCATAATCGAAAATCACTTATTGGGAAGAAGAGAGGAGTAATTTCCCATACTCTCTCTCTCTCTCTCTCTCTCTCTCTCTCTCTCTCTCTCTCTCTCTCTCTCTCTCTCTCTCTCTCTCGCACACTCACACTACATATGGAGATTTGCAGTATAATTGATGTTTACGAATGCCTATTCACATGCATGGTATTATTACTATATCATGAACAACACACATTTTTACTTACCTTCCCACACTGATTGTTGTTGTTAACAAGTGTTACTGCTTCAAAATAAACTGCTACTACTATTATTGGCACGCTATATTCAGTGCATGCAAATATTGATTATATGAAACATTTATAATATACTACAGATGGAGGCACAACCAAGTGCTCATGGAGATCGCACATGCGGTTTAGTACAGCCGGAG
>CM065720.1:12942846-12950346 GCA_033310375.1 Conus canariensis
ATGCCTTGTTCACGGTACAACACGTTGCAGGGTCTCTCTTACGGTACAGGTTACTTCTTATTTGTAACTGGGTGATGTCCTCATCCAGCAGTGAGTGGATGATAGGGCTGTTTTCAGTGTGGTTGGGTGGATACTTCAGTGAATGGGCGACGGAGAGACGGGGATTAGTGGGATGTGGGGTGAGGATCTGCCCTTGTGTGTGTGTGTGTGGTGTGTGTGTGTGTGTGTGTGTGTGTGTGTGTGTGTGTGTGTGTGTATGTGTGTGTGAGCATGTGTGTGTGTGTGTGTGTGTGTGTGTGTGTGTGTGTGTGTGTGTGTATGAGAGAGAGAGAGAGAGAGAGAGAGAGAGAGAGAGAGAGAGTGTGTGTGTGTGTGAGTGAGAGAGAGAGTGTGTATGTACGTGTGTGTGTGTGTGTGTGTGTGTGTGTGTGTGTGTGTGTGTGTGTGTGTGTGTGTGTGATCCTCATGGGACATAGGAGGTTCTTTCAGCATACACTGTAATCCACACTCCCTCGGAGTACTGTGACAGTAATTATCTCTTTCCTTTCACTTTGTCTGGGTTTTTGAAATCTGTTATTGCTGTTTTCCACTGTGCTTTTTTTCCTGCGCGAAGTCAATGGCGCATTTGCCTGTCTGTCTGTTGTAGAAAGTCTCTGTCTCTTCCTCCCTCCCTCCCTCCCTCCCTCCCCCCCCCCCTCTCTCTCTCTCTCTCTCTCTCTGCAGTTCAGAACACGTCAGCTTTTTGTACTCCCAGTTGTTATAGAACAGGGAGTACTTTACAATGGGAACGAAGAAAAGCTGTCTGTGTGTCTGTCTGTCTGTCTGTGTGTCCGTGGTCAAAATGTGTTCCGCTCGCTCCAGACAAAACTTCTGGGCCGATCTTTCTGAAAATGTGTAGGTGTGTTCACCATGGGTCACGGATGATACTCGATGTTTCATTTTACCAGAATAGCCGTTACTAACGGCTATAACGGCCCAAAACGAGTTTTTTTTTTCCTTCATGGAATACCTGATTGACGAAATACATTATGACGCATGTTTGACGTCATCATACATTATGACGCATGTTTCATTGTGACGTTTTTCAGCCCCCACCTCCCCTCACGAGTATTCAAGATAAACTGGGAGTACGTTTATATGCTTTGCATCTTATTTGTGGTACAATGGTCAGCCGGAAGAGAGACTGTCCGCACCGCTCAGTAGGGACACTGGCTGACCATTCCGCAATGTCTGTTTACCTGTAGGCCTCTTTACTTATTTTCTGTGTCGCTGTTGTTTCATTGTCGTAAATCTGGGGATGAGAAAGGAAACAAAGTAACTAGTGTCCGTCCCCAGGACAACCAAGCTCTTTCCGTCTGTATGATAGAAATGACACCTTACTTGGCGGTGACTGTCTTTATCCCAGTCACTAAGAGCTGACTGCCATCGCCACATCTGTGTTTAAAGTTTGAATGGTGAGATCTCATAGCAACCTATTCTATAAAAACAATGTTCCTTTCGTCCAAATAGATACTGAAATCGACTGGAGTACTTGATAAGAATAGCTGTCTTTTAAAAAAAAAACAACAACAAAAACCCCCCAACCCCAAAACAATTAAGACAGAGAGCAGAGTTAAAAAAAAAAAAACGAAAAAAAAAAAAAGCAGTAAGCACATTTATGAACAGCCATAGTGATTCGGTTCAGACTCGCATTCACGAAGTTGCCGGTTCAAGTCTTGAGCATCCAGCCTATAGACTGGCATTTTTACGGCCCATTTAAAGATGTTGTCGATCTGGTGGTGTATATAGTATAGTGTTAGACTTGTTAGACTGCCCCCTCCCCCCCCCCCCCCCCTCCTCCACCAGCATCCTATTCTCTTTTGATGATGTTTCCTTCAACCAGGTCACTTGAAAGGCGCGTGGACTTTCAAACTGAATAAACCGATGTAAACAGCTCCAGCACATCCACATTTGAAATGTTTTCCGATTCATTTCCATCGCTATTCAGTTCACAAGCACAAATTTGAATCCCTAGCAACCCAAGCGAATTTATTTATTTATTTACTTATTTTTAATGAGCCATATGTCCTGGGACAGGTTTGTAGTGTTGTTTTTGTGTTGTCTTTCTTTTCGTGTTCTTAGGCTTTCTCTTTTAACAATTGATTAGAAAGGTAAGATACATGGATTCATGTAGTCACAGACAGGTAGACGTCAAATCTGTCAGTCTTTCTAAGTAGGTGAGCAGTGAGTTAAGGAGAGGAGAGACAATGACAATGACAATGACAAAGACAATGACAATGACAATGACAAAGAATTTATTGGCAATAGCTCTTTCGGCTCTAATGCCAAGGAAGCGCAAACATAAATCAAAATGCAAAATTACATCTGGCGACAACCGAAGATAAATGCAAAATCAAACAGCTTTGCAAAAAAACATCCATTAGTACTGGGTTGTAATCTTCGACCAACCGACCTATGAGTCAACAATTAGTGACAGTTATTATCTATTTCTTTCAGCACGACAATAACACATAGTAAGATACCTAGCAGAGTTACATTTTCATGATAAATAATCTGATAACTAACAATCTAATTTTTTCTTCCTAATATTATTTGCTTTCGCAATGAACGCAGCAAGTGATCTAATAATGTCTTCATTTTCTGATGTCAGTATTTCTCTTATGTTATATCTTTGCGCGTTGTATTTAGTAAACAGACTACTTGTGTTTCGTAATTCATTATATTCAGAACAATCGAATAAGAAATGCATCTCATCTTCGAAACCATTCGAACATAACGGGCATACCGAACTCATGATCGAATCTGAAGTAAACCATCTTTTATATGAATATAAACCTAAGGTTCTTGTTCTAAATCTGACAAGTGAGTCCCTATGCCATTTATTAGTTATTACACCAAGATATTTTTCAGGATATAATGAATCTTTAAAGGAATAATACCAGCTGTATTTATCATTTCCAACCACATTGGAGTGCCAATTTTGCTTGAAACAATCAATCAGTTGCTGCTTAAATTCAGACAAAAACATTTTCTCACTACCTACCCCTTGTGCAATCCAAACAATGCCAAATCTATTTTCTGTTAAAACCTTTTTAACATCCGACACCCAATTGTACACTCCTATTTCCATTTGTCTGAAAAGCATTTCATATGCCTGTCTGCATATACGATTTAGTGGAAGTCGAGTTAGTTTTAGCCAGTATCTCACACATTTAACAACATTTCTAATAAATAAAGGATATCGGCCTGACTCTCCGTAACACATTTTATTTGATGAATGTAAAGGTATGTTTAGAAATCTTTTTATTGCAAATGTGTGAATATTCTCCATTTGTTTATTTTCATTAAGTCCCCAAACTTCAGCACCGTATGATAACATGGGTTCTATTTGTGAATCAAACATTTTCCAGAATAAATTAGAATCAATCGAGTTTAATCTTCTCATGGTGCGAAGAATTTCAATAACCCTTTTTCTACCCCTTCTAGCAATTTCTGTCCAGCCAGACATCAAGCTTAATCTGGTTGTAAAAACAATGCCTAAATATTTATATTTATTTGTTACCTTTACCTCCTCATTTCCATACCACCATATTTCATTTGCAGAGAGATACCCTCCCTTACGGAAAACTATAATATTAGTTTTGTCTAGATTTACAACCAATTGCATTCTATCAGCTTCAGATTTAAGTACATTGATTTGATTTTGCAACCCTATCACAGTGTCTGACAGCAATATCACATCATCGGCAAATAACATCAGAAACATTTCAATTCCTCCAGAGATTAGTTGAATGCCATGTCTTCCACGTTTTGATAACTCCACAGCAAGTTCATTGATGAAAAATGAAAATAGTAGGGGGCTTAGCACACAACCTTGCTTGACACCTCTTGGACAATTGAAATGTTGTGATAATTGACATTTATCACGTACACAGGCTAGAACGGTATTATAGATTCCTCTCAGCGCATTATACAATTTTCCATCCACACCAGATTTCCTCAGGCACTCCCATAATAGGAGAGAGAGAGAGAGAGAGAGAGAGAGAGAGAGAGAGAGAGAGAGAGAGAGAGAGAGAGGACAGACAGACAGACAGACAGACAGACAGACAGACGGGGAGAGGAGAAGAAGTGGGGCAGAGGATGAGAGCGAAAGAAAGCCAAGGTAAGACAAAACAAAACATTCATTTCGAAAAGATACACACAGGACTGATCCTTTTAGGGTTGTTTTGTTTGTTTATGTTTGTTTTTTTAAAAAAAATGCCCTTCATATTCATGACACATAGTAAATTCATGTGATAACACTGATAGACGTTTAGCAGTCACCTCATCTTGAAACTAAAAGATGTCTAGTTAAATGAGAAGATCACTGTTGGAACGTCCGAGAGACTGAAAATGAGAGAGAGAGAGAGAGAGAGAGAGAGAGAGAGAGAGAGAGAGAGAGAGAGAGAGAGAAGAGAGAGAGAGGAGGGGGTGGGGAATGTGGGGTGGAAGGTGAACAATCAACAAATCAGAGAGTTGTTGATTGTTCTTAAATTTCCTTAGTAAGGGAAAATACACAATGAGCAACATCAATCTATCTATCTATCTATCTATCTATCTATTTATCTATCTATCTATCTATCTATCTATCTATCTATCTATCTATCTATGTCCACATGTAATCATATACACACATTTGTGCTATTACTATCATTCTAAACGTGCAAAGAGTGACATAAAGATAGTCTCTTTCATTTTCCTGAACATTCGGCGTATCATTCACACACAATCTTTCATTTCCCTGAACATTCGCCGTATCCTTCATACACACACTTTTTCATTTCCCTGAAGATTCGCCGTATCATTCACACACAATCTTTCATTTCCCTGAACATTCGCCGTATCATTCACATACAATATTTCATCTCCCTGACCATTTGCCGTATCATTCACACACTCTCTTTTATTTCCCTGACCATTCGCCGTATCCTTCACACACAATTTTTCATTTCCTGAACGTTCGCTGTATCATTCACACACAATCTTTCACTTCTCTGAATATTCGCCGTATCCTTCATACACACTCTTTCATTTCCCTGAACATTCGCAGTAATCTTTTATTTCCATGAACATTTGCTGTATCCTTCACACACAATTTTTCATTTTCCTAAACGTTCGCCGTATCATTCACACACACACACACACACACACACACACACACACACACACACACACACACTTATTCTATCGATCCAGTTTCCAGCAATTCCAACTACAAACTGACAGCAATGAGTCCAGAAAACTGACTCCAGTGACACTTCAGACCTTAATTTCACTGAATGCACAGCGCACGTAAAACTCGGTCCCCTGTCTGCTGTCTAGACCGCTGGTCAGACAGGAGGTCAACTGGCAGGTGAATCAGGGAAAATTTCCCCACTTGCAAACCAGGGGCCGTACTTACATGTCGTCGGTAACGGGGAAGTGACCTACTACCTCGTTGTAAGCTCGAAGGTCCGTTACTTGCAGATCCATATGTCGAGAGTAACCTTTAACCTCGTGGTTTGCAGTGGATGAGGGTTGGGTTAACGTACAACGAGGATAGGGCATGAGTTCGCCCTGGGTTAGATCAAAACAAAGCCATTGGACACGTTCAATGATTACGAACTTCACGCAAAGTTAAGATTTCGTCGTCACAACATCTTCCAGCTGACAGACACTCTCCGAGAAGACATTGAATTTGATTTGCACAGACTGAGACACGGAACTCGGCCCCCTGCTCTACAAGTGTGTCTGTAGCTCCCAAGTTCGTCTGCTACGATAGTTGGCTTAGCTCTTGGTGTGTGTGTGGGGTAGGCTAAATCTGTCTTCGTGCCTGTGTGAGTCACTGTTACTTTGTGTCAGTGTGTGTATGTGTGTGTGCGTGTGAGCGTGACTTCATCATGTTTATGGCCTTTTAATAGTTTTATCAAACTTGTTTTAATTAAGCTGCTGTTTCAGTCTTTGTGTGTGTCTGTGTCAGCGTGTTTGTGGGCATGCGCAGAAGGTTAGGGGTAATTCAAGACATGCGCAGAAGGAGGGAATCCCTCTTTTTATCTGACCTTCACCCTTTACTTTCTGGACACTTCATAGGTAGAAACCGAGACAAAACCCAGATGATATAGGTACGGAAGTAGAATGCGCTGAACCCACAGGGTTTGTAGCCAGGAGTTAATCTTGTTGTAGAAGTAAGTTTACCGACGACATATAAGTACGGCCCCTGGTTTGCAGAGAGGCTATAATAGCGACAGTGGCAACACGTGATGCACGTGAAAGGAGTTTTCACTGTAAACACTGTTCACCCTGTGTTCCGCTGCAGACTGCATAACAGAAGGAGTAACTAGTAGTAGTATGAGGAGGAGGAGGAGGAAGAGAGAGAGAGAGAGAGAGAGAGAGAGAGAGCGCACTAAGATAATCCATTTTGCAGCGAATTTGAGACGATAGGTGATTGCTCATTCTTCGTTTTCATTGTCCTGAATGTTGTTTATCTTGCCTGAAGAAGACCTAAGGGATCGAAACGCGTCGTTTTTTGTCTTGTAATTTGCTTTTCCATCTTCACTGGCAGATTTACTTTAAATTCCTTTACAAAAAAAAGTAGTCACTAGGGCTGTAACGCTCATACCTCCTAGAAGGCTGCAAGACATTCTGTATTTGTGGTCCCTGACATGACGTCTGCAGTTTGTATGATGACAAATGGACGGACTGTCAGTGCCAATGCTCAACCAGGACACGAAGGTCCACTGATGTCAGACAGCTCCAACGGTTGTGTGCTCATCACAGAGCTTTCCCAGAATCCCACACAGTGACAGTGAAGGGGTTAATACGTAGATCCATTTTCATCCCTCACCCACCAACCACACTCACTCCTATTCCATCTACCCGTCATTTTTCTTTAAAGTTTTTATTTTCAAAATCTGGCCTTTTTCCTCATAAACCTTCACCTGCCTTCCCTCATTTTTCTTCGGTACATTAAATAAATGCGTGTAAAGCACACAAATTGTTTTAAAGCTATGATGAAACATTTCGAAATAATTGACAAAGTTGCAGTATTGTACAGCGTCACTCATCCAAATGAATTGGGACAAAATGATCTTTTGCAGATGCAAGCACAGGCTGAAGTAAACTTTTCGAAAACATAATTTCATTCAACCCTACGTAGGAAGAAAGGAAACTAAAACCATGAAAGACTTTCATTTTCAGATCAGCTACACCCGTCTAATTCATCTAAAACGTACGCAAAAGGAAACTACTATTTTTTGATGTCATTCTCTGTTGGCGTGGAGAGGGTTTTTTTGTTTGTTTTTTTGGTCCCATCATCCAACTGAATGTATCTCAGCGATTGCAGGGTCTACCCCACAATAACCGCCGAAAAACAAAGTCAACCTTTAATGAATGGTTTGTTCTCTTTTCTTTCGCGCCTGACATATTCAACTGAACGAGTGGCAGTGACTTTCCATAAGTTACACCAAGCTGTATGATGCTCCA
>CM065720.1:12957846-12962846 GCA_033310375.1 Conus canariensis
AATGACAGAAAGTGGGTATTAAATTTGTCCGGGGTGATGTTTGTGCTTGAGTTTTGTGAATCTGTACGCTTGTTGCGTACAATAGTGTTTATTGCCCTCCACATTGGCGCTGTGGATTTTGCGTCCGTTATCATTTGACTGAAGTAGTCTCGTTTGGCTTTTTCAACTTCGTTTGAAACAAAGTTTCTCTGCTCTTTATATTCGTCAAACAAATTTGCTGCCTTGAGTTGGTCACGTAGTACCATTTCTTGCAGCAATTCTGGCGTTAACCACGGGTTCATCTGCGGATGACTAACTCTTTTTTGATGTAACGGCGCGTGTTTATTTATGATGGTGAGGAATGTTTGGTACCAGAAGGACAGTGCATCATTGACGTCTGAGTAATTATAAGTTAAGTGAAATGGGGAAGTGTTTAAGTCATAGAGGTATGATGCTTCATTAAACTTTTTGAAAGAGCGGTATTGGATGGTCGTGTGACCTTTGGGTGGTGGTTTTGGGAGCCTTAAGGACCACGTGCAGAAGACTGGACAGTGATCACTAATACCAGAATGTACCACTGAAACATCTAGTATTGCAGATTTGTTGTTAGTGTATACATGATCAATAAGAGTCGCAGTTGTTTTAGTTATTCTCGTTGGGGTTTGTACTAACTGATGGAGTGCATGAAATGATAGTGTACTTGTCCAAGCTGGTTGTTGTTTTAACATATCAATATTAAAGTCCCCTAACAGTAGTATATTTGAATTGTTGTGACAGATCCAATCCATCATTTGTACAAAGTTGTCATACCATTCGTATGTGGACGATGGGTGTCTATATAAATGTCCGATTAATAATGGCGGTGATTTGGAATTTTTTATTTCAATCCAGATACTGCACCGGGGAAAGTCTTGTTGGTGAGAACATGTCATTACTGCACATGTTAAAAGTATTGTAGGTGAGCATACTTCACCACGGCACAGGGAGAGAGAGAAGAGAGAGAGAGAGAGAGAGAGAGAGAGAGAGAGAGAGAGAGAGAGAGAGATGTAATTCTGTGTGTGTGTGTGTGTGTGTGTGTGTGTGTGTGTGTGTGTGTGTGTGTGTGTGTGTGTGTGTTGTGTGCGTGCGTGCGTGCATGTGTACGAGCGTGCCTGCGTGAGTGTGCGCGCGCACACGTCCTCCTTTGCGTAAAGCCACACGCGCGGAAGCAAGTTATGGGCACACAGCTGTTAACATACCCTGTCGCGCATGAGGTTTATCACGTGCTATAGTGACGTCTCCTCACGTGAGCCATATAATCTTTTCACCTGTGAAGTAATAAAGCGTGTTTACTCGGAATGTTTTCCCTGTGCCGTGGTGAAGTATGCTCACCTACAATACTTTTAACATGTGCAGTAATGACATGTTCTCACCAACAAGACTTTCCCCGGTGCAGTATCGAAATTTGCTCACCTACAATACTTTTCCCCTTGTGCAGTAGCGAAATATTCTAACCTACAACATTTTCCCCTGTATAGTAGCGAAATATGCTCACCTTCAACATTTTCCCCTGTACAGTAGCGAAATGTTCTCACCTACAAGACTTTCACCCGTGCTGCAGCAAAATTTGCTGAGCTAGAATACTTTTCACCTTTGCAGTAGGGAAATACGCTCACGTGTAATACTTTTCACCTGTGCAGTGGTGAAATATGCTCACCTACCATACTTTCACCTATGCAGTAATGAAGTATGTTCACCTACAATACTTTTCACCTGTGCAGTAGCAAAATATGTACACCTACAATACTTTCCCTTGTGCGGTAGTGAAATATGTTCACCTACAATACTTTTCACCTATGCAGTAGCAAAATATGCACACCTACAGTACTTTCCCTTGTGCAGTAGTGAAATATGTTCACCTACAATACTTTTCACCTATGCAGTAGCAAAATATGCACACCTACAATACTTTCCCTTGTGCAGTAGTGAAATATGTTCACCTACAATACTTTCCCCTGTGCAGTAGCGAAATTTGCTCACCTACAATACATTTCACCTGTGCAGTAGCGAAATTTGCTCACCTACAAGACTCTTCACCTGTGCAGTAGCGAAATTTCCTCACCTACAATACTTTTCACCTGTGCAGTAGCGAAATTTCCTCACCTACAATACTTTTCACCTGTGCAGTAGCGAAATGTGCTCACCTACAAGACTTTCACCTGCGCAGTAGTGAAATTTGCTCACCTACAAGACTTTCACTTGTGCAATGCTGAAATATGCTCACCTACAATACTTTCCGCCGTGCAGTAGTGAAATATGTTTACCTATAAGACTTTCCCTGGTGCAGTAGTGAAATATTATGTTCACTACAATACTTTCCCCCGTGCAGTAGCAAAATATGCTCACCTACAATACTTTCACCTGTGCAGTAGCGAAATATGCTCACCTACAACCTTTTCCCTCTGTACAGCAGTGAAGTGTGTTCACCAGTACAGCGGTGGTACGTACTCACCTAACACGTTCTCTGGCGTGTACTGAGGCTCGTGTTTGACCTCGTTCGACACCAGATCGTCAAAGAAAATTTTCAGGCTGAAGAAATCTTTCCTGCAACGAACGCATCATGTGAAATGGTAACCGGTATTGTTAGTCTTTTCATCGTGCAGTCTGCATTTGGACAAACTCTTGTTCTTTCTTTAAACGGAACAACAATAGTTAAAATTCCTTAGAATCTTCCAACGGTTCCTACAAAAAGACATATATGTTTGTTGGTTTCTGTGCTCACCATGGGCATCTAAATCAAATAATGTAAAATGAAAAAAGACTACAGAAAAAAAGCCAGTGACAGGTTTGGGTGCATGATGATTTTCTGCGCCGATTGTCTAGTTTTGAACGATTTCAACGAGTTCACCCATAAAGCTGTCAACACATTGTTCATTTATCAAACGTAGCAACATGAAGTGAGGCTGTCAATTAGAATGTTAATGGAATACAGCGGCGTAGTAAGCATAACAATGTTAGAAGGATATAAAAAGTGAAAAAAGCAAACACACACACACGCACGCACACACACACACACACACACACACACACAACACACACACACACACACACACACACACACACACGACGTATCACGACATAACAAAACATCACAACGCAACACAAACAGCACAGCACAGCAAACAACGCCATGAAATAGAAGGGAACACTTCATAGCAACACGAGTCAACGCAATGCAGTAAACAGAACAAACGCTAGTAGAACACAACAGAGTGTCAAACATCACAAAGCCACACTGCAATGCAACGCAATACAGCACAATAGAATACCTTTGCAGTGCAACACTGTACAAGATAAAACAATGAAACACAACGCGATGCAATATCCTACGGTTCATTACAATCGATTAAAAACAATATTATGGAATACAACGAAACGCCGCGAGATGAAATACTATATAAAACACATTACATACAAACGATCGCAACGCCGCACAGCGCACTACCCCTCCCCCCCCTGTCTGTCTGTCTGTCTGTCTGTCTGTCTGTCTGTCTCTCTCTCTCTCTCTCTCTCTCTCTCTCTCTCTCTCTCTCCTCTCTCTCTCTCTCTCATTAACACAGAATCAGTGGTAGATCAGTAAACCGTCTGTGACGTCAAAAGTGTGACCTCATCCCAAGCTGGAACACGGGGGGGGGGGGGGGGGGGGGGGGGGGGGGGGGATGACGTCATCTTGGACAAGGACACCGGCGGCCAAACAGGACACAGCCCGCTGTACTGACCTGGCCTGGGTCTTGCTGACCAGGCCGACGTCATGGAGAAAGTCACGCGCCAGGTCCGAGGGGTAGTAGGCACTGGAGATGGTGACCTCATACTCGGTGCGGTGGCAGCGGCGAGGACATCGGCACTGCGTGGACTTGGACCTTCGGCTGAAGTTGGCTGGCCGACCGCGCGCACCGTACACAGTGAGGAGAGACACACAGACAATGATCAGTTTTTGGTGAAAGAGCTCCCCCAAGTCATGCTCGCTCTGAAAACTTTCCCTGTTCACAAGAAATTAATACTCCACAGCATCACACATTCTTTTTTTTGTTTTAGCAGTTTGCTCTGCCTGCGTGCAGCTTGAATAGTGGCACAGGCTCCCAAACTCCCACCCACACCTCAAAGTCCTGCCCCTTCTTTGATGCCTCGAGACGCCAGACGTGGCCCAGTCCTTGAGGTCCGGACGAAGAGAAGCTGTGGGGACCGGTGGGGTCTCTGCGGCGGACTGTGGACTTCGCCTTACTGACCGGATTGAAGATCTAGCATGGCCGGGAACGCCAAAGAAAGAAAGAGAGAAAGAATAGTGGGGAAGGGGAAGGAGGGTGTGCGACAAGGGGTGAGTGACAAGGGTGAGTGTGGGCAGACGGAAGATGAAGAAGGGGAGGAGGGACGGTCTAGTAGGAATGAATGGGTGGGGAGAGGCGGGGGGCAGTGGGGGGGGGGGGGGGGTGGAGTGGCGAGGATTGAGGAGGGTAGGCGTGGTTTCAGTGGTAGAGGAAAGGAGGAGGGGATGCTGATGATTCTTGAAGCATGTACAGGTCAGAGTTCGGGGTCACAGCAAAGGTCAGAGTTCGGGGCTACAGCAAAGGTCAGAGTTCGGGTCTACAGCAAAGGTCAGAGTTCGGGGCTACAGCAAAAGTCAGAGTTCGGGGCTACAGCAAAGGTCAAGTAGTACCAACGCAGTTTGAACAGATGTAAATCGCCCTGGCTCTGTGAAAAAGGTGATTTTGTCCTGGAATTTGCGGTCAGTAGATTAGGTCAATACCATATATCAGCAAAAATAGCAGAATGATGCACGACTTGAGGACTCCTTGTATTTCTACGCCATTGGTAGGGCACAAGGATTTGGGAGTGAAAAGTCTAGCAGACGACAGGAAAATGAAGGGTCATGTGGATCGTGCTTGCACAGAAAAAGAAACGGACGTGAGACCTGCCTCAGAGTCAGGTATGGTATGGGTCAAGGGCTGGACTGTGCGATGAATGTGTTTTGGTACTGGTTGATC
>CM065720.1:12967846-12970346 GCA_033310375.1 Conus canariensis
AGGAACTACATGACAGTGTTCCTCGATCCATGTGACAAAACGGGAAATGAGTGAGAACGATCAGTGACTGATTTGTTAAGATGATTGAAGATAGTCATTTATGTAAACTTAGTTAGTTAGTTAGTTATTTTGTTTGTTGGTTGGTTGGTTAGTTAGTTAGTTAGTTAGTTAGTTAGTCAGTCAGTCAGTCAGTTAGTTAGCTAGTTAGTTAGTTAGTTAGTCAGTCAGTTAGTTAGCTAGTTAGTTATTCATTGTCTTCTTTTCCCACTCCCTCTCCAACTCTTTCTCCAATTCCCCCCACATTCTCCTGCTCCTTCTCCCTTTTCCTCCTCCTCCACCTTCTCCTCCTTCCTCTGATCCTTATGACTATTATCACATTGCTATTGTTGTCGTAAAGACGTATGTCTTTCTATCATATCTGCATTTTGAACATTACATGTTTAGTTTCAACACAGTGTTAACTTTCACCAAGGGTCGACATTTTTCTCCAGGCATTCAACGTACTAATCAGCATTTTCGAGGCCCCGTCTTCACGTGTTGTCTTTTCTGGCGGTACCAGCGATGGGTGTTATCGATAGACGCCCCCTCCACTGCTCTAACCCCTCCCCCCCCCTCCACACACACACACACACACACACACACACACACACACACACACACACACACACACACACACACACACACACGTTTCTCAGCAGGTCTGAAGCATGATTTCATCAGCCGGCTTGTCTTTCTGCCTTTCCCTTAGGGCTTAACTTCTGTGCACCGCCTGTAGCAGACCTCCCACGTCTCTCATTCCGGCTCTCCTGTACATAGCCACACCCATGCAGCCCCAGTCATCGCCAATCCATAGAGAGCGCTCAATGTCAGGGCCTCAAAAGGCAACCCACCAGAGGAAACACTGCTCTGTTGCCGAGTCACTGTTGTGGTGTTGAGTGATGCCTGTTCTGACTCAACATATGCAGGACACCGTGTGCTAAGCTATGGGCCTGGTTGACCTTGTATGTAGAACATCAGATTCCTGTTTCATGATTCGAGGTCGGATACCCGCTCAGAACAGCCAGACTGGAAAGGATCTTTGTTATGTTCAGAGTTAACACTGGCACATAATCTCATCTCCTTATCCTTGAAGTGAGACTGTGCCCCGTGCGTAAACGCAGTCATAAAAACCTTGAACTTTCTCTCCTTCGTACACTCAGACAGGAACCCCAGAGGCACTGACGAAGGCTGCTGTGCGGAGGAGGCCCTCCAGAGATCCATAGAGCTTCTCCCTCGTCGGTGTGTCGGCAGGCCAGGTCTCTGCTCTTAGCTTTTTATGTGTGGGACAGTCCTGCAGGGTCCTGCAGGAATGTTCCACAGTCATTGGGGCTGTACCGCATGGACACCCTGAAGACTCGCCAATGTGGAATTTTGTGAACATGTGGTGTTTGAGTCTTGAGTGCCCTGTCCTCAAGCTCACAACGTTCACTTGGTCTAGTCTGGGCAGCAGGTAGTACGCATCCTTCTTGTTGAAGTCTGGATGCTGCTCAAGCGATATTCTTTTCTGCTTCTCTTTGATGATGGGTTTGGCTTCTTCAAAGGAGACTTCCTGCTCCGGTTGGGGCTGCTGTCCTCCTTCATTTGCCAACTGGTCAGCTTTCTCAGTATCCACTGGATGACAGTATTCTCAGTGGAATAGCCAGGGCAGAGACAAGGGAGTTGAGTTCCTTATTTTGAAAACTCACGTTAAATCTCATCCCGCCTTTCTGAAAAGAGAAGACGACAGTGTGCTGGTGGGCTGGATAAAACGAAAGTAAAACACATACACACGGGGAATGTGTTGAGACCTCGTCCCACAAGACGGGAATGTGACTACTTAAGAGGTCGGTTGAAAACGATCACACACACACACACACACACACACACACACACACACACACACACACACACACACACAACACACACACACACACAGACACACACACACACACACACACACACACACACACACACACACACACCCTACAGACATACACACACACACACACACACACACACACACACACACACACACACACACACACACACACATCTCTATTGGGGGAGCCTCCGAGTACTAGCCGAGGAACGGGAAAGTAAACAACAACAACAACTACAACAACAACAACAAAAACTGACTAGGGCCCGTACAGAAAATACTAAGTGCTTAATGGCGGAGCCAGCGTCAGACGTGGTACCTTTATGACGGATGTTCTGCCAAAGACGATGGAGCCAGGAGACACCAGGAAACCTTTGTTGGAGATGTCCGGCATCTCTCCCGGCTCGTGAAGGATCACCTGAAACAGCGTGAAGGATCACCTGAAACAGCGTGAAGGATCACATGAAACAGCTTGACGGATCACCTGAAACAGCGAAAGATCACGCTGTTTTCTGAAACAGCATGAAGGATCACCTGAAACAGCGTGGAGAATCACCTGAAACAGCGTGGAGGATCACCTGAAACAGTGTGAAGGATCACCTG
>CM065720.1:12975346-12980346 GCA_033310375.1 Conus canariensis
TTACAGACAGAATGAAGAAAAGAAAGAATGAATGAAAGTGAGAAAAAAGACCGACAAAAAGACAGCAAGTAAGAAAGAAGGCAAGAAAGAAAGAGAGAATGATGAAAGTAAGGAAAATGACAGACAGGAAGAAAAAAAAAGTACAAAAAAAAATAAAAAGAAAGACAAGAAAGAAAGAGTGAATGAATGAAAGTTAAAAAAAAAGACACAGAGAAAGAAAGTAAGAAAGGAGACAAGAAACAGAGAATGAGTGAGAGTAAGAAAAAAACAGACAGACAGAGCGAAGGAAAGAAAGAAAGAAAGAAAGAAAGAAAGAAAGAAAAAAAAAGAAAGAAGGGAAGAAATCTGTCCTTTATCCTGCGCATTTGCAATTTGCTCATCTGCCAAAAAAATACGTGATCGAACAACTGGGTAAATAAATAACTAAATTTACGACCGTACAGCTACTACTATTACAACAACAACGACGACGATGACGACGACAACAGCAGCAGCAGCAGCAGCAGCAACAACAACAGCAACATCAACAACAACGATGACGATGGCGACGACGACGATGACGACGACGACAACAACAACAACTACTGCTGCTGCTGCTGCTACTCCTACTACCACTACTGCTGCTGCTGCTACTAGTACAACTACTACTACGGATAACTAGAGAATTGTGAAATTTGTCTCAGCCATAGAGCAAATTCTACAGTAACTGCAAGTGTTGAATCAGGACAGAGGATAGTTACAGTCTGGTTCGAAGTCTTCATTGGCGTCAGACAAGGGCGCCTTCAATCCCCCGTCCTCTTTGCAACTGTCTTTGACTCGATGTTGAAGCTCGCAACCGAGGTCAGAGGAATTCTATGAAATGAAGAACGAGAATGAGACTTTGCGGACGACATGGCTGTTTCGTCAAGAAAAACTCCTGATCCCCACCTGCTTGTGGGTAACGTCAGTATGACTGCAGGACACGCTGACCTGATCCTCAGCGTGGTTGGGCCGGAACAGCTCAGTGGTAGAGCACCGGACCCGTGATCTTGGTGATCCTGAGGTCGCGGGTTCGAATATTCGCCGGCGGGGCGTTTCGGTAATGAGGGATTTTTCCATCGGAGTTAACATTGGTTCTGACTCCATTTTCCAAATAGTCCTTCGAATGAAACTATAAACCGAGATTCCGTGTGTGAACGCACGCATAACATCATGCACACACGTAAAATCCCATCACCAACTTTCGGAAGGGAAGGCCAGTTTGGCCGTTGGTATGGATGACACGTTAGAGATAGCATGCACCCTACGTGAAAAATTGAAAGAATGGAGGAAGTAAGGAAACTGAGTGAACGATATTGACTGGATGACACGGAAAACGACTGAATGAAGTGCCGGCAGGCAGCTGTTCAGTCGGCACTACCCAAGTAGGCAGCCCGTTGCGTACACGTGAGTGTGGATTGTCAGCGCCTAGAACCTTTGGCAAGATGCTTCATAAATGCTCTGTTATTATTGTTGTTATTATCATCATCATCATCAGTATTATCATTATTATTATTATCATTATTATTATTATTATCATCATCATCATCATCATTATTATCATTATCATTATCATTATTACTATTATAACTCAAAAAGACCAAGAACCTGTTCAGAGGTAACCATTAGGCGCCAAGTGTTTTTACTGACAAGATGGAGGCTGACGAGGCAAGAAAACTGAGAATCGTGTGCTTGTTTGTGTGTACTCTCCCTCTATTTCTTTCTTTTTTTTTCGTCCTTCCATCTGTCCTTTGGTGCTCTCTTTCCTGATCGTCGTTCACTTTCTGTCTTTCGTATACATCTTCTTCATCTCCTTCCAGTCCCGTCCCCCTCCCATCCCCTTAGATTAAATGGGAGTTAGATTTAGCAAAGACGATGGAGTGGGCTACCAATTTTCTTTTTCATAAGGTAGTTACATTCCTTCATGCGGAATCACCC
Source organism: Conus canariensis (assembly GCA_033310375.1). NCBI lineage: Eukaryota > Metazoa > Mollusca > Gastropoda > Neogastropoda > Conidae > Conus > Conus canariensis. The sequence goes on from CM065720.1 coordinate 12,977,303, forward strand.
AAATTCGTGTTGTTTCTCGTCCATTTGTTCTGTGCAAGAGTACAAAATGAGTGACAGGTAACCTCTTGTGCGGGCTCTTGTCAGGAGCGTTTGCGGGTGCCAGTGACGACCTTAGGGACGAACGTGACAATATCCTGTTTTCTATTTCCACGGGGGCAGTTGTGTACTAGGCCTGATTGTGAAGTCATAGAACCAGTGTCCATCCTCACCTCCAGGCCGTTGAGGTTGCAGATGGTGACGGCGGGGAAGGGCAGCTGGTCAGTGGGGGTCAGCATGACCACGGTGCGGAACTTGTACTCCGTGTAGGCGCAGAAGGAGTCGTAGAGCATCATCAGCAACACGCAGACCGCCAGCAGACTGAGACAGCACCAGATCACTCTGAAACACCGCGTGAAGGACAGTAGGCTCAACAACAGGTCAGTGCCACCGGCTCTTCCAGCCAATCACACGGAAGGTTATAGAATTCGACGAATCACTGAAACCAGTACATATATTATTCATGCATGCAAGAGACAGGATGAACATGGAAGACGAAGGTTAAACAAGCTAATTCCTAATTCAGATTTATGCAGTTTAAAATGTACTTCATCTTTGATAGGAAGAAGATGAAAATGATTTAAAGAGACGGAGATAAAACCAGAAATATTATCAAAATAATATTCAGCCATGACTGTTTGTCCCTGTGTATCAAAACTAGTAACGTTTTCTAATTAGCTGGAAGAACCATCGTCAGTCCACTTCTCCGTTCACGTTCCAGAGAAAGGCAGATATTCAGGGAAGGGGACTAGGCTTGGATTCCAGCCACTTTGAGCGGCGAGGAGGGATGGTTGAAGGGAGGGGACACGACAGGTGGCACTGGTTTGTCTTCTTAGGTTGACAATAGTCTGGCCAGCCCTTCAGGCAATATGTCTGGAAGGATGTGCGGGGGGGGGGGGGGGGGGGGGGGGGAGAGGGGGGGATGGGGGGGGGAGGGCGTTAAACCCAGAATTAGACGTACGTCACCTGGAAGAAGCCATCACCACACAAAGTCATTACCTTCCTATGACGTCAGAGGGCGTGCCGGTGACTCAGATGTCGCGCGACATTTCGCTGTGTGCTGTCATGCATTTTAGGACAAGGTGTTATACAAGCCGACAGCTCTTCGTGCTGGCTTTACGGAACCTCTTCCGTTTCTAAGACATCCGCCCTCCACAGTACCCATGAGGTTGATCTTGGACAGGAAGTCATGGCGCAATCACATCTACCTTTCACTGTACACAGCAATGGTCTTGGACAAGGAGCCACGGCAAAACACAGATCTCCTTCCACTGTACGCTCTAGAATGGTCTTGGACAGGGGTCATGGCAGGCCGTACGCCTACCTACACTACACATCCTCTCAAAGTCTGATGACTTCAAGGAAAGGTTCTTGCTTGCCGGTATTGACTCACATATCTTTGTCCCCTGTATCAGATAGGAAAAAGGACGACAGAAGCATCTGCCTCATGCACCCGGCGTTTTCACCTGTAGATGGTCAGTCAGTGTCCAACTGGCGAGTCCATGCTGTAAGTCGGCAGCATCAGTGACTCTTGGAGTTTGAGAAGCTAACAGGCAAGCTGACACACCTTGATTTCCAGGTGTGGCTGAGTCTTGTCGTGGTGGACCTTCCGAGTCCAAGCTTATGTTTTCACCTCCGTCAGCACCCCCACTGTCACAACAGTCCTCTCGACTCCGTCATTAGCATCATCATCACCACCTCCATCATTACGTTCATCATCCTTTAAGACAACATTCATCATCAGTTGGTCACAAACACAAACTCGCACACATGTACCTACGCTTACTTACACGAACAAGCGCGCGCGACCACACACACACACACACACACACACACACACACACACACACACACACACACACACACACACACACACACGCACGCACGCACGCACACACACACACACACACACACACACACACACACACACACACACACACACAACTAACCTGAAGTGACGACTCTTGGAATGATCAAAGGCCAGTTTCACCCCATGCAGTGACGTATCTTCCGTGAACTGCAGGAAGAAGGCGTCCAGCTTGCCCTCCCCTGTTTCCCGTTCCGTCAGACTCTCGCCGTTCTCTTCCTTCTCGTTCTCCGCTCTGAACGGCTCCATGTTGTTGACCGCCAGCCGACTCATGCCTGCCGCCCTCTCCACGCCGCTGCCTGCACTGCCAGACTTTTTCACTGCTGCCTCATTTATCGTGGGCTGCTTTGACATTTTTGGTCCCTGTGTCAGATCTCCTCCCCCGGCTAGTTTGGCCCTCTCTCTCTCTCTCTCTCTCTCTCTCTCTCTCTCTCTGTGTGTGTGTGTGTGTGTGTGTGTGTGTGTGTGTGTGTTCTCGCTCCTCGTTTGTTGTTGTTGTTGTTGTTGTTGTTGTGTGTGTGTGTGTGTGTGTGTGTGTGTGTGTGTGTGTGTGTGTGTGTGTGTGTGTGTGTGTGTGTGTGGGGCGCGCTAAATATTACCAGTATCTACGGAAATCGAGTTATCTGGCTTGTGCACTTGTATCACGCATATTTGGACCGTCAGTTAAATAAAATAATTGCTCTGTTTATGAAGTTAGTCTTACAGAGGTGTAAAGTTGAAGGTTATTTATGGACAAGGAAGAAGGTTATTAGTGGGCATAGTAGAAGGCTATTAACGGACATGGAAGAAGGCTATTAATGGATGTGGCAGAAGGTTTTTAATGGATGTGGCAGAAGGTTATTAATGGATGTGGCCGAAGGTTATTAATGGATGTGGCAGAAGGTTTTTAATGGACATTGGAGAAGGTTATTAATGGGTGTAGAAGTCGATTATTAATGGACATGGAAGAATGCTATTAATGGATATGGAAGAAGGTTATTAATGGACATGGAAGAATGCTATTAATGGATATGGAAGAAGGTTTTTAATGGGTATGGAAGAACGTTATTAATGGATATGGAAGAAGGTTTTTAATGGGTATGGAAGAAGGTTATTAATGGACATGGAAGAATGCTATTAATGGATATGGAAGAAGGTTTTT
>CM065720.1:12987846-12990346 GCA_033310375.1 Conus canariensis
CTTTCATAATATATCCCGGCGTCAACCAGGCCCGAGAGATACAGGCACCTGCAGTGTTGGTCAAGAAATTTGAGCAACACTCTCAGAAACGCATCCATTAAGTGGATGAAACTCGACTGTGTGGTCCCAGTCTTCCCTACTAAGTCCGCAGCAAAATCAACTCTGGGTAGGAGCCGGTCGGGGCAGAAAATTTTAAAATTTTGTTTATCCTCTTGTCCCTAGGCCACCTAGCCATGGAAATCATGTAAGTTTTTTTTTTTTTCAAATAACTTGTGAGTTGACTTGAACGCGGTGGGAGCCCTGATGTGGCCCTTTGTGGTCGGCTGGGCTATAAGCAACATTACCTTACCTGCTTGCATGTAATGAATGTCGTGAACACATAACACAATGTAACTGGTTTATCACCTGCAGGATGGTAAGCTGTGGCGGAGCACAGACTGGGTAGGCGTTGTATGTGGAAGCTTTATGAGGGCGCATGCATCATAGCTGTTTTTTTTTTAATTATTAGTGTACGTGAGGTGTCAGCGGTAAATATAAAGTAAAAGCCACGACTGGCCTGTGATAGGCATGAAAAAAAAAAACTCCTGGAACTTTTCCTCCAGTTTGACGAGGGACAAACATGCTTATATTATTATTATTATTTTTTTTTACTGAGAGGGGCACAGACACAAGCTATATTCCGTGATTCGACGTGTGGTCTTGTAGATAAAGAAGAGTTCTGTGGCATTGTGAAGCGACACCAAAAATAAGACCTTAAAAGGAAATAAGTACTTGTGAGTCTGTGGGGACGTAATCAGTATTTTGCAATGGGAACGTGTGTAATTACACGAAACGATCGTCAAAGTGTAACATGTAAATATTTCAAAGCTAAGTTGTTCATTGATAGGGTAAACCCTCTTCTGTTTGTCTGTTGTGTGTGCACGTTGTGCGAGTCTTTCAGTAGGAGAATGTATTTCACACAGAAGGACTTCATCCACTTAATTGATGTGCCCGTGTGAGTGCTGCTCAGATATTCTGACCAACGTTGCAGGTTTCTGTATCTCTTGCGCCTATCAACGCCGAAACAGATTATAATAGAAGAATTTCATAGTGTACAATTTAACATTAAAAGATATTTCATAATATTATCTGGATAACACACACACACACACACACACACACACACACACACACACACACACACACACACACACACACACATACACACGCTCACACACACACACACACACGCACGCACGTACGCACGCACGCACGCACACACACACGCACACACACACACACGCACACACACACACACACACACACACTCACGCACCCCCCCCCACACACACACAAACACACACACACACACACACACACACACACACACACACACACACACACACACACACAAACACGATCACACACACCATTTTGACTCCTCCAACCTACTAAATAAAAATCAATCAGGATTCAGGAAAAATCATTCTTGTCATACAGCGCTTACAAACCTAGATCAATGGCTAGCCAGTATTAATGAGAATAAATATTGTGGTGCACTGTTTGTTGATTTTACAAAGGCTTTTGATGTAATTGACCACAAACTGTTATGCAGGAAGCTTTTATTATATGGTATAAAAGGAAATACCTTCCAACTGATAACATCATTCCTAGAAGATCGTCAACAAATCGTTTGTGTCAACAACAATTTATCAGAGAAGCTACCTATCCAACATGGCATACCCCAGGGTTCTGTGTTAGGTCCGTTGCTGTTCTCAGTTTATATAAATGATCTCCCTCTTTATATTGAGGATTCATTTGAACTCTTTTGTGATTATACCACTGTCCATACAAGTAGCTCCAGCTTGGAAGCTGTTTTCACTTCATTACAGAAGAATGCTGACATCTTAAGTAATTGGTGCAATGTAAATCACATGTCACTGAATCCTAACAAAACAAAACTAATGCTGATAACAACAAGGCAGAGAAGACAAAACATAACCACACAGCCCCCATCTGTTTTTATCAATAATCAGGAAATTGAAGTGGTGGATAGCCATCGAGTTCTAGGCGTATATGTTGATAATAATCTTTCTTGGTCTTATCACCTTCGCAGTTTATGTAAATCAATATCCAGACAAACATATCAGCTGTGCAAGATTAAGCATTTCTTAAACCTTCATGCCAGGAAATTGTTCCTACACGCACATGTTCTCTCTTCAATCAATTATTGTTCAACACTATTTGATTCTGCTAGTGCTAATGCCATGAAACCTCTTAAGAGTGTCTACAAAAGAGCACTTAAAGCTGTCCTATTAAAATCATCTAGTCTTAGTGAAGGGGATTATACTAAAGCGGGGGCTCTTCCGTTACAAGAAATGTTTGCTGTCAACAAATGTCTGCTAATGCAAAAAATTGCATCGGGTTTAGCACCACCAACTCTTCAGTCCAAATTTAGCATAAACCCAAGGGATTCAACCAAATTCCAGGTTCCCACACCTAGAATAGATCTATTTAAATC
>CM065720.1:13015346-13022846 GCA_033310375.1 Conus canariensis
AGACAGACAGACAGAGACAAAAGAGACAAAACACAGAGACAGAGAGGATATCATGGTAACATTTGAATTGTTGAATGCCTGCTCCGAGTGCATAGCTGTTACAAAGTCCCGTTCATTTAGGATGTTTCTGTGCCAGGCTTAGGAATGGTGACCTGACTTTCGTTGTCATCTTTTGTAGTTGTGTTCATATACTGTGATTGTTTTGAAAGTGTGCGTGGATAGCACAAAAAGTGGAGGAGATGGGAGGACGGAATAGGGTGGAAAGGAGGGGGGAGGGGGGGGGATACGGTAAGATACAGCTCATGCCCAATTCTTATTAACTGCGAGATATCAAGCGTTTTAAAAGTCAGTTTCTGTCTTTCACAGTGCTGTTAGAATGCGTGCCGGAACAGGTCGAATTTGAGTAACATCGCCTCACTATCTATCCTGGTACCATTTCCTCACAAACCAACCAGGTACCAGCTCCTCACAAACCATTCACGAAGCAGTTCTGCACAATCTACACAGGTATCAGTCCCACACACAATCTGCCCAGGGACCAGTTCTACACAATCTACAAAGGCACGTGTTCTACACAATCTACGCTAGGTACCAGTTCTGCAGAATCTACACAGGTACCAGTTCTACACAATCTGCACAGGTACCAGTTCTACACAATCTACACAGGTACCAGTTCTACACAATCTACACAGGTACCAGTTCTACACAATCTACGCTAGGTACCGGTTCTACACAATCTACACAGGTACCCGTTCTACACAATCTACGCTAGGTACCAGTTCTACACAATCTACGCTAGGTACCAGTACTATACAATCTACACAGGTACCAGTTCTACACAATCTACGCTAGGTGCCAGTACTATACAATCTACACAGGTACCCGTTCTACACAATCTACGCTAGGGACCAGTTCTACACAATCTACAAAGGCACGAGTTCTACACAATCTACGCAGGTACCAGTTCTACACAATCTACACAGGTACCAGTTCTACACACTCTACGCTAGGTACCAGTTCTACACAATCTAAACAGGTACCAGTTCTACACAATCTAAACAGGTACCAGTTCTACACAATCTACGCTAGGTACCAGTTCTACACACTCTGCACAGGTACCAGTTTCACACAATCTACGCTAGGTGCCAGTTCTACACAATCTACGCTAGGTGCCAGTTCTACACAATCTACGCTAGGTACAATTCTACACAATCTACACAGGTACCAGTTCTACACAATCTACACAGGTTCCACACATTCTACACAGGTACCAGTTCTACCAGTTCTACACATCTACCACAGGTACCAGTTCTACACAATCTACACAGGTACCAGTTCTACACAATCTACACAGGTACCAGTTCTACACAATCTACCCAGGTACCAATTTACAGAGTCTACCCAAGTATCAGTTCCACACAATATACACAGGTAAAACGTCTGCAAAATCTACCAGGTTCCGATTCTACACAATCTACACAGGTACCAGTTCTACACAATCTACACAGGTACCAGTTCTACACAATCTACACAGATACAGTTCTGCACAATCAACCCAGGTACCAATTCTACACAATCTACCAGTTCTGCACAACCTACTTAGGTACGAGTTTTACACAATCTACCCAGGTATCAGTTCTACACAGTCTACCCTGGTACCAGTTCTGCACCATGTTCACAGGTACTGGTTTTTCACCATCTATTCAGGTACCAGTTCTACACTTTCTACCCAGGTACCAGTTGTACACAACATATACGGGTACCACTTCCTCACAATCTACCCAGGTACCACTTTTACTACATCCACCCAGTTACCAGTTCTACATAATTACCCATTTGACAGACAGTTCCACAGAATCTACCCACGTACCAGTTATACACAGTCTCACAATCTACCCTGGTACCAGTTCCTCAGAGTCTAGCCAAGTACCAGTTCCACACAATTTACTTCACACCAGCAGGTCAAACCCAGAGACATTATTAGATGGGAAACTGACCAACTGCACACACACACACACACAACACACACACACACACACACACACACACACACACACACACACACACACGTGCTAATTCCATGACAGGCGCACAAGCACACGTGCGCATACATTTATGTGAATATTCACTTATACACTGAACACAAACATACAGATACTAACACAAACAAACCCAGCTAGAGATATTCAAACGCATACCTGCTTTACTACCTACCTAACTTTCTACCTTCCTACCTACCTACCTACCTACCTACCTACCTACCTACCTACCACTACACACACACACACACACACACACACACACACACACACACACACACACACACACACACACACAAGATTAAACAAGCAGAAACACAACAAAAACAAACAGTTAGATACTCAAAGAAAAGCACACTCCTAAGACTCACACACATACCGCGCACACACATACCGCACACACACACACACACACACACACGCGCGCGCGCGCGCGCGCCGCCACACACACACACACACACACACACACCACCACAAGATTAAACACGTAAAAACACGACAAAAACAGTTAAATACTCAAAGAAAAGCACACTCCTAAAACACACACACGACGCACGCACAAACATTCCCCCTACTATTTTCTACGCAGCCGCCAACAGCATTAGCGACCCTATTCACCGAAGGAAAACCTAATCGATTCTAATGACATGCAGGTGACCCTGTGATCTCTGACCCTATCGCCTCTGACCCTAATTTTCCATTTACAACCTTCACCCGATCTCAAAAGATAAAAAGGGTGGTGGTAAGTTCAAACTGAGCTCATTCTTCTCAAACATTTAAGAGGTGCATCTTCTGAGGTTTTCGTGAAAAAAATAAGGTAGGAATCCTTTCTTAAGGTTCTATGTTGGTTTTGTATGATTTTGCTTTGCGAGTGTCGGCTGGTTAGCCGATAAGTTTTCAGACAAGGCTGTGTTGTTTTGTTTAGTTTGTTGTTGCTGTTGTTGTTGTTGTCGTCGTCGTCGTTGTTTTGTTGTTGTTGCTGCTGCTGTTGTTATTTTTCTCTCTTTCCCCTTCTAATATACTCCTGCAATGTTTTTTTTTTTTTTTTTTTTTTTTTTTTTTTTTTACTCCCAGTTCTTAAAGAACAGGGAGTACTTTAGAATGGGAACGAAGAAATGCTGTCTGTGTGTGTGTGTCTGTGTGTGTGTGTGTGTGTCTGTCTGTCTGTCTGTGTGTCCATGGTCAAAATATGTTCCACTCGCTCCAGACAAAACTACTGGGTCGATCTTTCTGAAAATTTGTAGGTATGTTCATTGTGGGTCAAGGATGATGCCCGACGTTTTAGTTTACCGTTACAGCCGTTACTAACGGCTGTAACGGCCTGTAACGCTTTTTCTTCTTTATAGAATATCTCCGAAAGTACTCGGCCGGTCTTTGTGAAAATTAGCAGGTATGTTTCATTATGGGTCACGGATGATGCCCGATGTTTTAGTTTACCCCGTTACGGCCGTTACTAACGGCTGTAACAGCCTGTAACGGTTTTTCTTCTTTTTAGAATATATTAAAAAGTACGTGGCCGATCTTCCTGAAAATTTGTAGGTATGTTCACTATGGGTCACAGATGATGCCCGATATTTAGTTTACCGTTACAGCCGTTACTAACGGCTGTAACGGCCTGTAACGCTTTTTCTTCTGTATGGAATATCTCAGAAAGTACTTGGCCGATCTTTGTGAAAATTAGCAGGTACGTTCATTATGGGTCTCGGATGATGCCCGATGTTTTAGTTTACCCCCTTATAGCCGTTACTAACGGCTGTAACGGCCTGTAACGGTTTTTCTTCGTTATAGAATATCTCAGAAAGCACTTGGCCGATCTTTCTGAAAATTTGTAGGTATGTTCATTATGGGTCACGAATAATGCCTGATGTTTTAGTTTACCGTTACATCCGTTACTAACGGCTGTAACGGCCTGTAACGCCTTTTCTTCTCCATGGAACATCTCAGAAAGTACTTGGCCGATCTTTGTGAAAATTAGCAGGTATGTTCATTATGGGTCACGAATGATGCCCGATTTTTTTAGTTTACCCCGTTATAGCCGTTACTAACGGCTGTAACGGCCTGTAACGGTTTTTCTTCGTTATAGAATATCTCAGAAAGCACTTGGCCGATCTTTCTGAAAATTCGTAGGTATGTTCATCATGGGTCACAAATAATGTCCGATGTTTTAGTTTACCGTTATACTGTTACTAACGGCTGTAACGGCCTGTAACGCCTTTTCTTCTTCATGGAATATCTCAGAAAGTACTTGGCCGATCTTTGTGAACATTAGCAGGTATGTTCATTATGGGTCACGAATAATGCCCGATGTTTTAGTTTACCGGTATAGCCGTTACTAACGGCTGTAACGGCCTGTAACGGTTGTTTTTCTTCATGGAATATCTCAGAAAGTACTTGGCCGATCTTTGTGAAAATTAGCAGGTATGTTCATTATGGATCAAGGATGATGCCCGATGTTTTAGTTTACCGTTATAGCATTACTAACGGCTGTAACGGCCTGTAACGTTTTTTTTGTTTTCTTTATGGAATATCTCAGAAAGTACTTGGCCGATCTTTGTGAGCATTAGCAGGTATGTTCACTGTGGGTTACGGATGATGCCCGATGTTTTAGTTTACCGTTATAGCCGTTACTAACGGCTGTAATGGCCCGTAACGCTTTTCTTCTTCATGGAATATCTCAGAAAGTACTTGACCGATCTTTGTGAAAATTAGCAGGTATCTTCATTATGGGTTACGGATGATGCCCGATGTTTAAGTTTACCTTTAGAGCCATTACTAACGGCCCATAATGGTTTTCTTTTTTATGGAAAATCTCGGAAAGTTCTTGGCCGATCTTTTTGAAAATTTGTAAGTATGTTCATTTTAGGTCACAGACGATAGCCGATGTTTACCAGAATAGCCATTACTAACGGTTACATCAGCCCAAGACGGTTTTTCCTCTTTATGGAATATCTCACGCGTATTCAGGATAAACTGGGAGTACGTTTATATGCTTTGCATCTTGTTCTGATTTGGGGTGTGTTTTTTTGCTCGCCCGCAAACCCCACATCTTTCTTTCTGTCACTTTGGTGATTTTTCTGTCTGTCTGTCTGTCTGTCTGCCTGTTCTCTCTCTCTCTCTCTCTCTCTCTCTCTTCTCTGTCTCTCTCTCTCTCTCTCTCTCTCTCTCTCTCTCTCTCTCTCTCTCTTTCTTTCATTCTTTATATCCTGTCCCTGCTTTTTTCATTTCATAATGTCCCGCTCTTGCTTTCATTACTTCGTTCATTTATTCTTTTTCTCTTTTTTTCCTTATTTTATGTCTTTTTTTCCTTTTTCTTACTTTCATTTGTCAACGTTTTTTTTCTCCCTTGTTTTTCACGTTGTTTTCAATATTTGTTTGTGTTTTGTTTTGGTTTACTTTCTGGTTTTTTTTTTTTTTTTTTCTTTTTTCTTCACGTTGTCTTTCCTTTTTTGTATTTTCTTTCCCTTTTTTTCAGTTTGGTTTCGTGTTTGGTTTCTTTTCTGTCTCTCTTCACTTGTTGCTTCATCTTGTAAGGAAACGAGGTGGGAACATCTTTGACGCAACTTCCATGCTTTTTTTTTTTCTTTTTCCATTCTTTCCCGGTCGATTTGTTGGAGGTTTTTTGTTTTTTTTTCTGTTTTTTTCGTTGTCCCTTTCACTCTGCCCCCAGCCCTCTCTCTCTCTCTCTCTCTCTCTCTCTCTCTCTCTCTCTCTCTCTCTCTCTCTCTCTCTCTCTCTCTCTCCGTCTCTCTGCCTCTCTCTCCCTCTGTCTGCCTGTCTGTCTCTCTCTCTCTCTGCGCCTGTCTTCTGTCTGTCTGTCTGTCTGGCTGGCTGGCTGGCTGGCTGGCTCTCTCTCTCTCTCTGTGTCTGCCTGTCCGGCTGTCTGGCTGTCTGACTGGCTGTCCGGCTGGCTAGTTGGCTGGCTGTCCGACTGTCTGTCTCTTTCTCTCCTGTCTGTCTGTCTGCCTGTCTGTCTGTCTCTGTCTCTCTGTCTCTGTCTGTCTGTCTGTCTGTCTGTCTCTCTCTCTCTCTCTCTCTCCCATTTTTCTCTATCCCTCTTTTTGACATAGCGTGGGGGGGGGGGGGGGGGGGGGGGAAGTAGTGCAACACATTTTTTTTTACCTTTTTTTTTCCTATTTCCCTTTCTCTTTAGTGTCATTGCCTTTTTTAATCTCTGACTTTTCTTTTCTCTCTTTTGAGCACTTCCCGGACAAATGCTGTACTGCATCGCATACCACTTTCCTTTGTTGTATAGCTTTAGGTAACTTGACTGTCACAACAAATTCATTTGTATGAAATTCCGTACGACCTCGAAAAAATTTGATAGCTTCCGTCGGCTCTCAACAACAACAACAACGACAACAAAAACTGAATGATTAATGCAAATAGACACGCAGACAAGCTTTTTTCCCCCAAACGTGGCAATAATCTTTACAATTCTTGTTTAACGAACTCGAAGGTTATTGAAAAATTTATCATGATCCCCGAACCTAACCATATAAAAAGCACCAAGAAGGACTTTGATGAAACAATTAAAGGACAATTATTAATTGTTTTGTTGCTGAAAATCTCCTCTCCCTCTCTCTCTCTCTCTCTCTCTCCTCTCTCTCTCTCTCTCTCTCTCTCTCTCTCTCTCTCTCTCTCTTCTCTCTCCTCTCTCTCTCTCTCTTCTCTCTTCTCTCTCTCTCTCTCTCTCTCTCTCTCTCTCTCTCTCTCTCTCTCTCTCTCTCTCCTCTCTCTCTCTCTCTCCCCTTCTTCTTCTTCTTCTTCTTCTTCTTCTTCTTCTTCTTCTTCTTAGTTACTTTGATTTTTTGTACTCCCAGTTCTTATTGAACAGGGAGTACTTTACAATGGGAACGAAGAAATGCTGTCTGTCTGTCTGTCTGTCCGTCCGTGGTCAAAATGTGTTCCATTCGCTGCAGACAAAACTACTGGGCCGATCTTTCTGAAAATTTGTAGGTATGTTCATCATGGGTCACGGATGATGTCCGATGTTTCTTTTAACTGTTATATCAGTCACAAACGGCTATAACGCCCTATAACGGTTTTTCTTCGTTATGGAATATCTCAGAAAGTACTTGGCTGATCTTTCTGAAAATTTGTAGGTATGTTCATTATGGGTCACGGGTGATGCCCGATGTTTTATTTTACCGTTATATCCGTTACTAACGGCTATAACGGCCCATAACGGTTTTTGTTCGTTATGGAATATCTCAGAAAGTACTTGGCTGATCTTTCTGAAAATTTGTAGGTATGTTCATTATGGGGCAACGATGATGCCCAATGTTTTATTTTTACCGTTATAGCCGTTACTAACGGCTATAACGGCCCATAACGGTTTTTCTTATTTATGGAATATCTCAGAAAATACTTGGCCGATCTTTCTGAAAATTTGTAGGCATGTTCCTTATGGGTCACAGATGATGGCGGATGTTTACCAGAATAGCCGTTACTAGCAGCTATA
>CM065720.1:13027846-13035346 GCA_033310375.1 Conus canariensis
GGAGGCGAAAGTTGGGGAGACAAGAAGGACGAATTCAGAGATTTGTTATGGGTCAATATGTAGTAGAAAAAACAACAACAAACTAACATGATTTTTTTTTCTTTTTGATTTTTTCCCTGCTGATTATAGGAGAGGAATGACATCTTCCACCCCCTCTCCCTCCCCAGGTTCCAAATATCCAAAAGGAGTATCAGTAGTTACTCTCAGACTCACACTCCTTCTTGAACCCCCTCCCTCCTCATCCACCCTCGTCCCCGCCCCGCCCCCCTTCCAATGGTATTGCATTTGCTGTAGACTTTCGGATGACTGCGCGCAACTTCGAGGCCTTGGAGATTCAACATGTGTATCTAAGTGTATGTACAGGTATGTAACTTGAGAGCGGAGAGCAAAATGAATGACCATGGTGGAGAACAGCTCCATGTCCTTTCTCGTACCCGCTTTTTAAAAATCTGTTGCTTATCTATTCATTTATCTGTTTATTTATACTAGACAGTCTGTCTTTACCGCTTTTGTATCTCCCTCCTCCCGGTCTTTCTTTAACTAATAACTTTGGTAATTTGATTACATTTGGCTACATTTACCTTTCTCTCTCATTTTTTCCCTTTCTTTTAATTTATTTTTCCTTTCCTTCATACTATAAGAGCAGGACTGAGATTTGTTTTTTTGAAAGGATAACTTGACAGGAAGAAAGTAATCCTGATGTTACAAGTTCACTAAGAGAGTAGAATGACGGTTATGGATAGACAGTGAGAATACAATCCTCCCCACCCCACCCCACCCACGTATTTATTTGATTATTTCTCATTTCATTTTATTTCTTATTCACCACTTCCTTGTTGCAATGTTTGCTACAAACCATAGCTTGCTGATACGAGTGTTCAATGACAATCATTAGCAACGCTACTGACTTTGGAAAAGTCATAGACATCATGCGTTTTTATATGTACACAAGCATCTTTAGTGCATGTGACTGCCTATGACTGAGAGTCCCCCTCGCGCCTTTCCTCTTCCCCATCCCGCGCCGAACAACTGCCCTCCCCCTTCCCTTTTCCCACTTCCTCTAATGTACTGAGCCGGGGGGAGGGGGAGGGGGACAAGGTGGGTATTTGATTGACCATAGGTGTATGGATGGATCAGCGATTACGAATTTAAATGCAAGCTTACATAAACGTCTATTTGTATAAATGTGACTATATATTTAACTAATTCAGCTGTATGTGAAGGGTTGTCTAGTAGGAGATAAGAACTTGACTACGTGTAGCTGTAGGTGCGCATGGTTATGTGCACACAGCTTCTCCATTTTCCCCTTTTTTCCCTCATGTGTGTGTTAAGGGGACTTTCTATGCATATTTAATCCTTATATTGTACCAGGTATAAAAGACGGCTTGCATCAAAACGGCAATTAACATGCAATGCGAAAAAGAAGGCAAAAGGTAAGATAGTAATGTAAGACAAGATGAATGGTGTCCAATTTTTGCAACCATGTCAGAGACAACAAGAGAAACGGAAACGCGATGAATGAAAGATATGGTAGCGAGGATGGTAAGAATGATCGAGCGAGAAGATCGGAAAAAAAATATTTTCGTTTTGTTTTAATCATAGAATGCAGAATGTCCATGATTATAATGTACTTTCTGTAGGTGGCATGTTAAAGTATAATCGTTACTATCCACCGCTGTAAATATGAAATGACTAGAATCACAGTTGCATCTATGAACTGTCAAGGTTTGGGGTACTTTAGAAAAAGAAGAGACGTCTTCCACTATTTAAGGCAAAGAAATTATAATGTATACTTCATACAAGATACACATTTTGATCCTGAACTTGATAAACACTACTATGCAGAATGGGGGTTTACTTGCTTCTTTCGTTCAAATACTACTAATTCAAGAGGTGTGGCAATACTTTTTAATAACAATTTTGAATTTAAAATAAATGGCGCATATAGCGATAACGCAGGAAATTTTCTAAAGCTACAAGTTCATACACTGGACTTAGATTTTGTCTTGGTGACTATATATGGACCTAAATGGGATAATCCTGATTTTTATGAACTAGCAAATAAGAAAATAAAAGAATTAAACTGCGCTGATCTTATTATTGCAGGAGACTGGAATTTAGTATTAAACCCAAACTTAGATTATTGTAATTACAAACATGATAATAATGTGAAGGCTAAGAAAAAGTAGAGGAGATGATAGATGGCAATTTCTTGGTAGATATTTGGAGAGAATACAATCCGCAATTACAGCGGTTCACTTGAAGAAGCAGTAACCCATTACAGCAGAGCAGACTAGACTTTTTTCTTATTTCTGAGATAGTATGCGATCATATTACCTCTGCAGATATTTTGCCAGGATATCGAACTAATCATTCATTGATAACAATGGAAATAACTTTTGGACAGAAATACAAGAAAAATACTTTCTGGAAATTTAACTGTTCATTGTTAAAAGATCAGGAATACATTAACAAAATAAATGGTCTCATAGACATGATAGTTTTATAGTATGCCACGACCCCGTATGATAGAAATAAACTACCGGAAATACCAACTTCAGATATTCACTTCACTATCTCAGACCAGCTACTCCTTGATGTGTTATCGGTGGAAATTAGAAGTAAAACCATCGCTTACTCTATAATGAAAAAGAAAGCCAATAAAGAGCTAGAAAACGGTCTAGAGAACAAAATTGAAGAGTTAGAAAAACAACCAATTAAAAACAATCATGTGATCCAAGAAACAGAAAACAAAAATAGAAAATTAAGAGAAATCAGGTAAAAGAAAATTAATGGAAGGTGTTTTAATACGCTCAAAAGCTAGATGGGTCGCTGAATGTGAAAAAAAAACGAAATATTTTCGTGGGTTAGAAAAAAGAAACTATATAAATAAACAAATGACAAAAATTGTACGAAACGATGGTACCCTTTTAGGCAAAACAAGTGATATTGTCTATGAAACAAAATCCTTTTACGAAAAGTTGTATGGAAAAAAAAGACACGATCAACTGTGAAATAGAAGAAATGGTACAAAATATACCCTCACTGTCGGAAAATGAAGCCAAAAGCTTAGAAGTAAAATAACGCTTGAAGAAGCCACACAGTCTTTGAAAAATATGAATAACGGCAAGAGTCCAGGATCGGATGGGTTTACGGTAGAGTTTTTTAAAGTTTTTTTGGCGGAAAAGAATTGGTGAGCTGGTCGTGAGGTCTATAAACTAAGGCTTTATCAAAGGAGAAATGTCTAAAACACAAAAGGAGGGAATCATTATATGTCTCCCAAAAGATGATAAATCGAGAGAATATCTTTAAAAAAATTGAGACCAATTTCTCTTTTAGTAGTGTACAAAATTGCTACAACATGTATTTCTATGAGATTAAAGAAGGTTCTCCCAAAGCTTATTAGCGAAGATCAGTCAGGATTTATGACTAATAGATATATGGGTAATTATATAAGATTAACATATGATATTATTCATTTCTGCAAAGTACAGAAAACTGCAGGACTATTGTTGGGTATAGATTTTGAAAAGGCATACGACTCTCTTGACTGGGGTTTCATGTTTAAAGTTTTAGACGCATATGGTTTCCATAAAGACATAAAAAGGTGGATCAAAACTTTCTATTACAATATCAAATCAACAGTCCTAGTAAACGGTCAATCGTCTCCATGGTTCGAAATAAAGAGAGGCTGCCGACAGGGTGACCCGATTTCACCATATTTATTCACACTCTGTGCTGAAATTTTAGCAATTATGATACGAGAAAACACAAGCATCGAAGGAATTCAAATAGGACAAACAGAACATAAGATATCCCAATTTGCCGATGACACCGAACTATTCCAACACGGGGACAGAAAAACATTTGAATTAACTTTCAAGGTATTAACAGATTTTGGAAACAGATCGGGATTGCAACTTAATGTTGGTAAAACGTTTGTTGTTTGGCTCGGCAGAAAGATCAACAGTGACATCAAATTCATGCCACACTTCAAATTTAAATGGAATCCCCCCAGATTTAAAATACTTAGTATATATTTTTCTAATGACCTGGAAGATTGTGCACGGCTCAATTTTGATGAAAAATTCCAAGAAATAAAAATGTTATTAAATATATGGATGAAGCGATTGATAACCCCCCCTTGGAAGGGTTGCTGTACTAAAATCAATGGTTTTGTCAAAACTAGTTTATCTATGGTTGTTACTTCCAAACCCTCCCGACAACTTTTTTGAAAATCTCAAAAAAAATTTGATTTAAGTTTATATTGAACGATAAACGTGATAGAATTAATAGAAACACGTCGGTTAAAAATATACGCGACGGTGGAATGGGAACACCAAATATTTACTGCTATATGAACGCATTGAAATTAACGTGGTTTCGAAAATTACATAATAGTAATCATAAATGGAAACAAGTGTTCTTTCATTGCTTTAAAGATGCAGAAAACTGGACGCTATTTGGTCCTGATTTCTTCTCCAAATATAAGCACACCAATAAATTTTGGAAGGACACGTTGAGATATATCAAATGTTTAGAAATAAAATCGAACCTAAAACACCAGAGGAACTTCTAGCGGAACCAATATTCTATAATGAGAATATGAAAACTGGCGGGAAACATATACACACAAAAGAACTTGCGACTAAAGGAATATTCTGTATTGGTGACTTGATTGATAACTATGGTAACGCAGCTTCATACCAAGACTTCTGCTCAAAGACGACATCGCGTTAAATCCACTAACACATTTAAGTTGCATGACCTCCATTAAGAAATACGCCAAAAGGACCAGTATAAAAATTGAAGATTCTAAAAGAGACAGTGAACCTAAGTCAATACATATGTTAATAGAAAATAAACAATAATAAGAATCAAGACATTAAACAATAGCAAATAATATGAAGCGTTGCAAAAGTATCGAAAATACTTTACAGCTGTCTTTAAGAAAAAGACATTGTTTGTTTGTTTTGATTCCCACCACCCCCTATTCACATCCCCACCCACACTGAAATTGTGTTTTGACTTACAAGTCGTTATGTTCTTGTGTGTTATCATTGTTGAAAACAAAACCAAGAGAGAGAGAGAGAGAGAGAGAGAGAGAGAGAGAGAGAGAGAGAGGAACGGCTATTGGATCACAGAATCAGCATGATGTATTGAAGTTTGAAGACAGATAGATTGTAATTAACTGTTGATTAAGAAGATACAAATATCATAGTTTTTCACATGGGTGATTAATTGTCTCACAGACAAAAACAGGTTAAACTACTGTCGATTCAAGTGTAACTGATGCATTCAAGCATCTAGGAATGATTTTTACAAGGGAATTAGCTTTCCGTTCCGGATGGTCTGAATGTGTATATATAGGAAAGGGGAAAGAGGGATAATAGAAGTACAAAGAGCTGTGAAAAATAAACACAACAGACCCTTTTTTTTGTTGAAGTTGTTTGTTAATATATGTCGCAGAAGTAAGGGGATCTGAAGAAAATTGGGGATGGAAAGAGCACACACCTTAGCTGTTAAATAAGAGATATCATAGAACAATATATCATCAGGAGATACTACAGCACATAGTTTGAAAAGAGATATCACAAACCAAGATATCAAAAGAAGACATCACGAAATAAAATATGATAACAATTCACAAAGCAAATTATCAAAAGATATAACGATACAAAATACTAAAAGAAGAGATAAAAAAAAAAAAAAATCAACAGATGATATAAAAGAAAATGTCAAACGGAGTTATCGCAAAACAAAATGTCCAGATGAGATACCACGTGGCAGATCATCAAAAGGAAATAAAACAAAAGAAAAAAATAAAATGGAAGGAGATATCACTAAACAAAAGATCAAAAGAAGTGTCACAAAACACGGGAACAAAATATGTCACAAAACAAAAAAATCAAAAGAAGTACAAAAAAAAAAAAACAGAAAAAAAAAACAACAACAAAACACGGCATCGAAAGAAGATTAACAAAATAAGGAATCATAACTGACGTCACCAAACGAAAAATTAAAAATCAAAAGGTTTTTTTTTATTTTTTTTTTTTTATCTTAAAACAACGTATCTAAACGGTAAGTCACATGGCACACTTTACAAATGAAATCGTTTTCTGTGCTTTTGTCTCGTGTCCTGTATATAACGGGGCAGCACTATAAAGAAGAGACAGCTGAATTAGTGTCATATCAATATTTACGCACATAACAAAACACGCTCTTGACGATTTTAGGGACGGCGACGTAGATGGAAGGAAAAGGGAAGGGGTGGGGGTGGGATGGGGGGGGGGGGGGGGGGGGAGGGGAATGCGCTGAATATGGTACGGATCAATAGACCGTGCCATTAGTTATAAGTAAATGGTTACTTAAGAAAATGTTGACGAAGAAATTTTGTATCGTTTTAAATTGCAGTTTCAATGAGTAAGGGAAGTGGTAGTTACTAAAGCTTTCTGAATGTCAGTTCTGAAGGTCATAGACAGCTGAACACAGAGTTTCCCATCATGGTCCCGAGACATTTAACTTGCTTCGCTTTCCTTAGACATGAGACCAATGATGTCTTTGTATAACGTTACCATTCAGGTGATAAATGATCGCCTCAGTTTTGTTATTTTCTTGCTTTACATACCTTAAGTAATGTTCGCGCACCTGTAGTGCAGTTTTTCGGTATGAACTAGGCCAAGAGCACGTCGTTGTTGAAGAGAAAGTGTTTTGCTGTCAGCGAGAGTACAGAGAGTGTTAAAGTGACAAACAAAAATGTCATCGTTTTATAGACGAGATGAAATATTGACCTCGGGACAAAGCCCTGTCGCACGCCCCGTACAGAAAGGACGAGGGGGACTTCTGCCACGAACAACGCTCACTTGCTCCAAACTGGTCGGATCTGAGCCAAACCAATTCAGTGCAGCACTTACTGACATGATATATGATAGTTTCTTCTCTTGCTCACACGTCAGAAAGGTCTGATTTATAACCGTCAAACGCTGCCATAAAATCTAGACAACATATATGCACACTTCGTTGGGACAACGCTTTGGACGGGACGCAACTGAATAGTACTGAAAGTTAGTTGGATACATAGTTGTTTTGATAAATGGATGAATAGTCATATAGTCAGTTGGTTCAGTTTGTGGTGGGTGGACAGTTGGTTGGATGGCAAGCTAATTGATCGCTGTGTTGACTGGCTTCATTTCTTAACCTGCCGAGAGAGAGAGAGAGAGAGAGAGAGAGAGAGAGAGAGAGAGGCATTTTTTCCGCGCGTCCATAATAGCCTGAACTCGATCATGTCAAAATAGTAAATATTCCTGCGCCCCACACCCCACCCTAACCCCCACATAGAGCCACTCAACTCCCAGTCTTCCTCTTAAGCTACCGTCACACCACAGCTTTACTGTCATCATTATGGTAATTATCTGCACTCCGCTTTTACGTTGACACTCTCCCATGTTTTTTTTTTATGGTTATTTAAAAAAAAAATTTCAAGATAAGATTGGCCATTGT
>CM065720.1:13042846-13047846 GCA_033310375.1 Conus canariensis
CTGCCTACCTGGGTAGTGCCGACTGAAAAGCTGCCTGCCGGCACTTCATTCAGTCGTTTCCCGTGTCATGCAGTCAAGATCATTCACTCAATTTCCTTATTTCCTTCATTCTTTTAATTTAATTTCTCACGCAGGGTGCATGTTATGTGTAACGATGACTGTTATTATTCCTCAGGGGCGTTTCGAAGGTGGTGGTGGTGGTGGTGATGATGATGATGATGATGATGATGATGATGATGATGGCGATGGCGATGATGATGATGATGGCGATGACGACGACTACGACGACGACGACGACGACGACGACGAGGATGATGATGATGATGATGATGATGATGATGATGATGATGATGATGATGATGAATTCCACTCTGGTCATTCCACAGGGGCATTCCTCATTCCCTACGTCATCATGCTGATCCTGTGTGGTCTCCCCCTGTTCTTCTTCGAGCTGAGCTTTGGACAGTTCGCCTCTATCGGTCCCATCACCATCTGGAGGGTCAGCCCCTTCTTCAGAGGTCAGTGACGTCAGCACTGGGAGCAGGGGAGAGAACTGGGGAAGGAAAGGGGGAGGACTATAGTGATAACTAACAGCATTACCTCTGCTAAGTTTGCGTCCATTGGCTTCACAACCATACGGAGAGTTCGCCCGTTCTTGAAAGGTCAATGCTTCTATATAAGTCATAGATAAGCAGACGAGAAGTGAGCATGAGCGAGACTAAACCTCCTTCAGATCCTGACACCCTCCCCCCCCCCCCCCTCCTCGTTTTTAGAGTCATTTCATGCATGAAGACAATATTTATCTACCCAGGGAGTTATTTCACGCACACACACACACACACACACACACACACACACACACACACACACACACACACACACACACACATCTATGTTTTCCTTTTTTTTTTTGCTATCCCAACTTCTGTGCTACCTCAGTGGCAGTACACCCATGCCGCTCATTCCGACACCTGTCCACAGCCACAGCCCGGTTGGTATCGCCGCAGCCCCGGCACCGGCAATCCACAGGGAGCAGTCGATGTCAAGTCGTCAAGGGGCAACCCACCGGAGGAGACACTGCTCTACTGCCGAGTCACTTCGGTGGTGTTCAGTGGCGCCTGTTCTGATCCAACATACGCAGGTCACCACCTACTAAGTCCCCTACTGACGACAATAATTGCTTGGTCGCGGAGCCGGTGTGAGTGAGCTCACCACGTCTGTCCAGAGAGAGCCCCATGGACTTGCCGATACCGGTGACCCCGACGGACCAAACCCAGGCCACAGACATGGAGAGGACATCGAAACTGAGGTCACCATGAAGGGCCACAGAATTTGAGACTTTTTCTTTATGCTGATCGATGAGAATGATGATGATAGATATGATGCTACGGATTTCTATTTTGGTCTGAGACTGCATGACAGGGCTGTACTCTACGCTTTTTTAAATAATATATCCCGGCGTCAACCAGGCCGAGAGATAGATACCTGCAGTGTTGGTCAGGAAATTTTAGCAACACCCTCAGAGACGCATCCATTTAGTGGATGAAACTCGACTGTGTGGTCCCAGCATTCCCAACTGAGCCCGTAGCAAAATCAACTCTGGGTAGGAGCCGATCGGGGCAGAAAAATCCCAACATGACTCTGATGGGAATCGAACCCGCGACCTCCCAGCCGGGAGTCCGCGACGCTAACCACTTCGCCACGGCGGCTGGTATCTATATATTTCTCTCTTCTCTCCCCCCCCCCCTCTCCCCCCCCCCCCCCCCTTCCTCTCCCGTTAGCAGTAAGATAGACAAGGGGATGGATGGATGTAGTAGAAAGAAGAATGAGGTAGAAGAACACGATTATGAAAGTATTGCGCCAGATTATTTACTTCTGGTCATGGCATGTGTGTGTTTTCTTTTTTTTAATATGACTTCTGTTGTTAAACTTTTTTTTTTTAAAGAAGTGCCTTTTTTTTCTTAATTTGACTTCTGCTGTTAAACTTTTTTTTTAAAGAAGTGTCTTTGCAGAGATCATATCCCAAAGTTCTATAAGCCTCTAGGTGTGGATCTATGTGTAATAGCGTGTATTTACTGACATTATAGTGTAAAATGTGTATATAGTACAAATACTGAAAATAGTCATTGGATATGCATGTATAAACCTTCATTGGATATGCAGGTATAAACCTTCATTGGATATGCAGGTATAAACCTTCATTGGATATGCAGGTATAAACCTTCATTGGATATGCAGGTATAAACCTTCATTGGAGATGCAGGTGTAAACCTTCATTGGATATGCATGTATGAACCTTCATTGGATATGCATGTATGAACCTTCATTGGATATGCATGTATAAACCTATCTCCTTTTGGACGGATTATGAGATCGTGATGAATGAAATTTGAAGAAAAAAAAAAAGAAAAAAAAAAAAAAGAAAAAGAAAAGATAGACCAGAAGAGTTGACAACAAAACCTCACAGTGCCAGCACCCATCCCCCCCCCCCCCCCCCCCCCCCTCCATTTTGCCTGCAGGCATAGGGTTCGGCATGGTGCTGATCTCCCTGATGGTGTGCCTGTACTACAACGTCATCATCGCCTACGGGCTGTACTACCTGCTGGTGTCGCTGACCAGCATGGACGACCCGCTGCCTTGGTCCACCTGCAACAACCACTGGAACACCCCCTACTGCATCACCGGCAAGGCTGACCTCCACAACCTCACCGACGGGGAGAAGGTCAACGCTTCCCTGCGTGAGTGCCTGCCTTCTCTCTGCCTGTCTGGAAGAGAGGGAATGGGGCGGGGTGGGGTGGGGGTGGGGGTGGGGGCCGAAGCGAGGATGGAGGGAAGGAAGTTGGGAGGTGGTGAGGGAGGAAGGGTGGTGTGTTTGGGGATTCGGAGAGATGGGATCGGTGTAGAGGGAAAGAGTATATGTGTTCGTGTGTGTGGTTTTGTTGGGGGTCCGAGGGAGACACAGGAAGGGAGGAGGAGGAGGAGGAGGTTGTGAGTGTCTCTGTCTCTACCTCTGTCTGTCTGTCTGTCTGTCTGTCTGTCTGTCTGTCTGTCTGTCTCTCTCTCTCTCTCTCTCTCTCTCTCTCTCTCTCTCTCTCTTTCTCTGTCTGTGTCTGTCTGTCTCTGTCTCTCTGTCTCTTTATCTCTGTTTCTGTGTCCGTCTGTCTGTCTGTCTGCCTGCCTGTCTGTCTGTCTTCTATCTGTCTGTCTGTCTGTCTGTCTGTCTGTCTGTCTCTCTCTCTATATATATACATATATATATATATGTATATATATATATATATATATATATATATATATATTATGTGTGTGTATATATATATACATGTATATATATATATGTATATATATATGTGTATATATATATATATATATATATACATGCATACATACATATTCTCTGTCTCTGTCTCTGTCTCTCTCTCTCTCCCTTTCTCTTTCTCTGTCTCGCTCTGTCTGTCTCTGTCTTTCTGTCTCTTTACCTGTTTCTCTGTCTGTCTGTCTGTCTGTCTCTCTGTCTCTGTCTCTCTGTCTCTCTCTGTCTGTCTGTCTCTCTCTCTCTCTCTCTCTCTCTCTCTCTCTCTCTCTCTCTCTCTCTCGGTGTGTCTGTACGTGCATGTGTGTGTGTGTGTGTGTGTGGTGGGGGGGGGGGGGGGGGGGGTGACAGCCTACTACAACAGTTTGTGCACGTTAAAGCTCAATGTCCCCTATGTTTCACAGCCTACTACAACAGGAGCTGTGTGGATGTGAAAGCTCAATGTCACCTATATCTCAGAGCTGTGTGCACGTTAATTAAAGCTAAATGTCACCTATATCTCACAGCTGTGTGCAAGTTAATTAAAGCTCACCGTATTTCACGGGGGCCGGAATAGCTCAGCTGGTAGTGCGCCGGACTCGTGATCCTGTGGTTGCGTGTTCAAATTTCGGTACAGGGGGATTTTTCCCTCAGAGTTAACATTGGTTCTGACCCCATTCCCCATACAGTCCTTCGAATGAGACTATAAACCGAGGTTCCGTGTGTGAACGCACGCACAACATCTTGCACACACGTAAAATCGCATCACCAACTTTCGGAAGAGATGGCCAGTTTGTCCGTTGGTATGGATGACACATTACACATAGCATGCACCTTCCCCGAAGATGGAGCATGGCTGCCTTAATGGCAGGATGAAAAAACGGTCATACATACAAAACTCCAGTGCCTGTCTATACAGGCAGTGTCTCGCAGGAGTATCAGCCTGCGTACGCAGAAAGAAAGAAAAAAAAACCCGTATTTCACATCATACTATAACAAGAGGTGTGTGCACGTTAAAGCTCAATGTCACTATGTCTCACCGCCTATTACCATAGAATAGTTGCAAAGTGAGGCAGAAATCTAAACAAAGTTGAAAAATTCTTTACAAGGCTCTGCCGAAAAACGTAGACAAACGAATCACAAAACAAAACACGACGCGTTTCGACCTCGTGGGTCTTCTTCAGGCAAGAGACACAACACTCAGGGCAATGAAAATGAACGAGCCTCCATCCAACTCGGCGCCAGAGGGGCGCCCATCCTGCGCCAAACTGGATGAAGATAAGTGATCGCTCGTTCATTTTCGTTGTCCTGAGTGTTGTGTATCTTACCTGAAGAAGACCTAAGAGGTTGAAACGCGTCGTGTTTTGTCTTGTGATTCGTTTGTCTACGTTTTTCGGCGAAGCCTTATAAACAATAATTTTTCAAATTTACTACCATAAACAACTTGCCTGGGTTATTCCCACTTGTCCCTCCGAGCCAAGAAGGTTTCAAACCGAAGCGCCCTCATCCACCTCTTCCTCAAGGACCTGCTACCATAACCCAGGCAAGTTGTTTCATTGATCCAGGTCCTGCAGTCAACCAACCATTTGTGTACTACCATAAACGTTGTGTGCACGTTGAAGCTCAATGTCACCATGTTTCACAGCCTACTACAACAGGACCTGTGTGGACGATTGGTTGAGCAGCGCGGGATTGACCGAGGAGTCCT
>CM065720.1:13060346-13062846 GCA_033310375.1 Conus canariensis
CAGTTAATAACGGCTGGAACGACGAAAAGGGCACCCGTAATGACCACAGTGACGTCATCAATCCCTTCTTTTCTTTCCGTCCCTGCCTGAATGTTCGAGGATCATGATGACGAAAATGATGACGTCAGCCAGTCACACAACGAGGACCACGTTACAACGACAACAACTGCGGTCCTCTTGAATGTTCTTAGTTTACAATGTTTCAGACAAACGCCTACAGAGAAAATCATTATTAAAAAAAAAAAAAAAAAAAAAAAAAATCTGTGAAACAATCAAGCAAGAGTGAATGAACTTTGAAAGAAAAAAAAAAAAACCCTACTAAACACAAGGGGAAAAAAAGGTACAGCACAAATTGTACATTTCTTTTTAACCACAAGGTTTGGGACAGGGATTATAGTAAAGATTATGACGTCAACTGATGACGTGTTCATGCCATCATAAAACATGACAACAGGTTCGACAAAGAGACTCAACTCCTGGGCACTGAAGCATCCCCACTCCCAATCGAGATTATTTCCCCTGTCGATGATGATCGTTCTTAGTCGTTATGAACTGTGTAAGTATTCTGTACGTAATTTTGAAATGATCTTTTACCGTTCTTGACAATTTTCATCCACGATCTCTGAAATGTTGTTACCAGCAAGTATTGATCTCATGTGTGTATGTGTGTATGGTGAGCGTGTGCGTGCGTGCGTGCGTGTGTGTGTGTGTGTGTGTGTGTGTGTGTGTGTGTGTGTGTGTGTGTGTTGTGTGTGGCGCGCGCGCGCGCATGCGCGTGAGTGCTCGCGTGCGTGTGTGCGTGCGTGCATGCGTGCGTGCGTGCGTGCGTGCGTGCGTACATGCGTGCGTGCATGTGTGTGTGTGTGTGTGTGTGTGTGTGTGTGTGTGTGTGTGTGTGCGTGCGTGCGTGCGTGTGTGTGTGTGTGTGTGTGTGTGTGTGTGTGTGTGTGTGTGTGTGTGTGTTCACAGTTCGCCATGTTTGAAACGGTCATCAGTGCCATTACCGATGAGTTTCCCCACCTTCTCCGTCACCGTCGTCCCTTGTTCGGCTTCCTGTGTCACGTGCTGGGCTTCCTCCTGGGCATCCCCATGACCACCAAGGTAAGAGGACAGGGCAGGTGGATTCAGTACAGGGCAGGTGGATTCAGTACACAGCAGGTGGATTCAGTATAGAGCAGGTGGATTCAGTACAGAGCAGGTGGATTCAGTACAGGGCAGGTGGATTCAGTACAGGGCAGGTGGATTCAGTACAGAGCAGGTGGATTCAGTAAGGGCAGGTGGATTCAGTACACGGCAGGTGGATTCAGTATAGAGCAGGTGGATTCAGTACAGAGCAAGTGGATTCAGTACAGGGCAGGTGGATTCAGTACAGGGCAGGTGGATTCAGTGCAGGGCAGGTGGATTCAGTATAGAGCAGGTAGATTCAGTACAGGGCAGGTGGATTCAGTACAGGGCAGGTGGATTGCTTTGGGCATTCCCATGGCCACCAAGGTAAGAGGATAGGGCAGGTGGATTCAGTACAGGGCAGGTGGATTCCTGTTGGGCATTCCCATGATCACCAAATTAAGAGAACAGGACAGGAAGGCCGCGGGGCACTCTCGATTCCACGCGTGCTCATAAAGTGAGACCAAGCTATGGGGGAGAAGGGGGTTGTGCTTATAGCCTCATAAGGCTGACTTTAATCGTTTGTTTGTTTGTTTGTTTTTCTCTCCCCTCTGCTACACTACTGGGAGGCGGTGGTGGGTACGCTAGTAGTACGGAAGAGACAACAAACCGAGGTTCTGCTTGTGGCTTGTATCTAAGTACGTAACGAAATCCACAGCAACTTAGGACTTATCCGTGCAGATATTCACTTTAGATTTTTTTTTTTTTTTTGAATCGGAAGAAGCTTCTCTGATAGGTGAACAAAACCGTGCACGTGCTGATCAAACTGCGGTGACGCTGTGCTGTGTTTTGCACCACGCTCTATCCGGACAAACCGGACCTGAGTTCCACACAGGGAAATCTGATGTGACACTGCTGAATAGAGCACAATGAATTGATATTCAGTTATCATCGTTCGTCGCGGGGGTGAGGGGGGGGGAGGGGGCTGAGGCAAGTGAATAGATTTAGGGATGGGTGGTGGTGGTGGGATACCCTGAATGTTGGATCAGAACAGGCGCTTTGAACACTACTGATGTGATTCAGCAGCAGCGGCAGTGTCTGCGCTGGTGAGTGACCTGAGGTCGACCCTGACACGTATTGCTCCACGTGCACAGCCGGTGCAGGGGGCTGAGACAGAATTACCCGGATGTAGCTGTGTGTGCCGTTGTCGGGGTCAGCAACGGGAGAGTAACACCATTAAGGGAGGGAGCGCGCGCGAGAAGGTGGGGGGGGGGGGGGGGGGGGGGCACGAAAGATGGGACAGAAGAAAAAGAAAAAAAAAAAAGTCAAAGACTGTAATGCTACCTAGAGTTAGACCTAGTCTCCCAACAAAAGAAAATGCGCTACTCACTAGACT
>CM065720.1:13065346-13070346 GCA_033310375.1 Conus canariensis
GAGCGCGTGCCTGTGTGTGGTGTGTGTGTGTGTGTGTGTGTGTGTGTGTGTGTGTGTGTGTGTGTGTGTGCAAGCGCGCGTGCCTGTGTGTTTGTGTGTGTGTGTGTGTGTGTGTGTGTGTGTGTGTGTGTGTGTGTGTGTGTGTGTGTGTACGTGTGTGTATGCGTGTGCGCGCGCGCGTGTGTGTGTGTGTGTGTGTGTGTGTGTGTGTGTGTGTGGTGTGTGTGTGGTGTGTGTGTGTGTGTGTGTGTGTGTGTGTGTGTGTGTGTGTGTGTGTGTGTGTGTGTGTGAACTATAGACATGTATTTGGAGAGAAAGCTTGACTTGCCACGCTCGATTCGGAAAGGATTATTTCATTCAATGATCTTGCAAAGTTCTTAGGCAGGTTTGTGCAGGGAATGAATAAATGAGATACATGGACAAAGGTATGGGTGCAATCGATTTTCACACCATTTTGTGCCAATTGCAAGCTCGGTAGGCTTACTGAAGTAACCAGGTCGACCTCACACACACACACACACACACACACACACACACACACACACACACACACACACACACACACACACACAAACACACGCACGCACGCACTCACGCACGCACGCACGCACACATACACACACGATCAGTGGCTAGTGTCGCGGACTCCTGGCATGAAGACCACGTTCCATACCCATTAGAGCCTTTCATTTGTGGGATTTTTCTACCCCGACTGGCTCCTACCCAGTGTCAAGTTTGCAATGGGCTCAACTCGGTCAACTGGCACCACAAAACCGAGTTTCATCCACTCAATGGATGCGTTTCTCAGTGATGCTCAAAATTCCTGACCAACACTGCAGGTGTCTGTATCTCTCTGGCCTGGTTTGACGCCGGGATATATTATGAAAGTAAGCATAGAGTACAGCCCTGTCATACAGTCTCGGACCCAGAACGGAAATCTGTGGCATCATCTTCGTCATCTGCATCGGTCAGCATTGGAAAGAAAGTGTCTCAAACTGTGTGTCCCTTCATGCCCTGCTCTTATAATGACTTCGGTTTCGATTGCTTCTCCATGTCTATGGCCTAGATTGGATTCTGTCAGGGTCACCTGTATTGGCAACTTACTTACTTATTTAGGCCCATAGCTCAAGGGTGAGCATAGGCCATCGACAACACTCCGCCATCGCACTCGGTTCTGGGCTGCTCGCTGAATGCCTGTCCAGCTGGTCCCCTGCCTCTTTATCTCTGCCTCAGTGTCTCGCCTCCAGTTGCTGCGAGTTCGGCCTCTCTTCCTTTTCCCCTGCGGGTTCCATGTCAGGGCTTGGCGTGTGGTGCTGGATGCTGGCTTCCTGAGAATGTGTCCAATCCAGCCCCACTTCCTCCGCAGAATCTGCTTGGCCACTGTCCTGCTTGCTTCCATAGATCTTCATTGGTGATCTTCTTGTATTGGCAAGTTGAATGAAAATTCATGGGGATTTGTCGCTGGGCGGATATGGTGGAGTCCTCCAGAAGGAGAGTTCACTCAAGCCGGCTCCGCGATTGAGCAATTATTGTCGTCAATAGGGGGCATGGTAGGTGGTGTCCTGCGTATGTTGTATCAGAACCAGTGCCACTAAACACCGCTGAAGTGAGTCGGCAGAAGGGCTGTGTCTCCTCTGGTGGGTTGCCCTATATTGGTGACTTGACATTTACTGCACCCTGTGGATTGCCAGTGCTGGGGATGCGTGGTCAAAATAAGTGGCGTGGGGGCAATGCCACTGATTTGTGACAGAAGCTGGGACACACACACACACACACACACTCACACACACGCCACGCACGCACGCACCACACACACACACACACACACACACACACACAAATCAAACCGCTATTAACGAAATGTTAAACAATTTAGTAGTGCAAGCCAACAATTCCTCCATCATTGCATTAATGACTTGGCAAAGATTGATAATAATAATAATAATAATGATAATGAGGACAATTTCTATAGCGCCCATCCTAACAACGTAGGCTACAGGGCGCTTTACAATTTTTAACAATTCAACATATAAAAGAAAAAAAAAAATAATATATATATAGATATAAGCAGAACACACACACACAAAACACACACACACACACACACACACACACATACACACACACACACACACACACACGAGATGTGAGACCAAGAAAATGGGAATGAAAATGCAAGGCATTAGATTGTAAATTTAAAATCTCTTACTGGCGGCACCTGTAAATCCATCCTGAAAACTTAACCTTTCATATCGCCAGCTTACAGGCCTTTCGTCCAGTGATGCGGACTCATCAGTTAGACACGGTTAATTATGTCCCTTGTTATCACATAGAGGTATACCTCTATGTCTATGGTTCCGCGGTATTTTCATCACCGAGAATTCAAATGCAGAATCCAATGGCACCTGCACCCAACGCGGCTAGTGGAGAAGAAAGCACCGTAATGAAATGAGGTTTTGTTACATTAGAGAAAGTTACTATAAATATGGAACGTAGCACCGGGACGCACCCATGAAATTAAAATGCAGATCAGAGGCTTTGGGTCAAAGGTCCAGGAAACGTTCAGAAAAGTTTTTTTTTTTTTTTCAAATAAATTCCTCAACATTAACACTGAAATGTTAGTATTTCAAATGATAAAGTGTTTATGAGGTTGTGCTTTTTTCTTTTTTTAATTGAAGTTCTTGTTCTGCTGTTCTTGTTGACATTTCGTATTTACCATATCCTATTTTTGAAAAAAGCATGG
The DNA here is from genome assembly GCA_033310375.1 of Conus canariensis. NCBI lineage: Eukaryota > Metazoa > Mollusca > Gastropoda > Neogastropoda > Conidae > Conus > Conus canariensis. Next base: position 13,068,090 of record CM065720.1, read on the forward strand.
GAAGTAACTTTCCGTCCTCACAGATACTATCTCCCTTGGCAGAAATTTAACTTTTCTAGGATCCGTTCAACCTTGACAGAGATCTTCGCTGCCCTAGCGTCCATCTAGTTTGTTTGTTTGTTTGTTCCTGGCGGAAACAGGTGATGATCGTCATGTCTGGGGTACAGTACGCCCCAGCAGGTTACGGGGACTACGAGTTCGAGTCCTGGGTGCAGGGGCTGGGCTTTCTCCTTGCCGCCCTGCCCGTGGCCTGTGTTCTGCTGGGATTTGTCATCCAGACTGTCCGCTATAAGGTCTGTCTCCCCCCACCCTCTGTGTCTGTCTGCCTGTCTCTATGTCTGTCTGTCTGTCTGTCCGTGTATCTGTTTGTCTGTCTGTCCTCTCTCTCTCTCTCTCTCTCTCTCTCTCTCTCTCTCTCTCTCTCTCTCTCTCTCTCTCTCTCGGATATCCGTAAATTATCCTTATCCGTATCTTGTGTGTGTGTGTGTGTGTGTGTGTGTGTGTGTGTGTGTGTGTGTGGTGTGTGTGTGTGTGTGTGTGTGTGTGTGTGTGTGTGTGTGTGTGTGTGTGTGTGGTGTGTGAGTGTGTGTGTGGTCTGCCTGTCTGTCTCTCTGTTTGTCTGTGAGTTAGTGTATGTGTATGTATGTATATGTGTGTGTGTGTGTGTGCGTGTGCGTGTGTGTGTGTGTGTGTGTGTGTGTGTGTGTGTGTGTGCGTGCGTGCGTGCGTGTGTGTGTGTGTGTGTGTGTGTGTGTGTGTGTGTGTGTGCGTGTGCGTGCGTGTGTGTGTGTGTGTGTGTGTGTGTGTGTGTGTGTGTGTGTGTGTGTGTGTGTGTGCTTGTGAGTGTGCGTTTGTCTGTGTCTGTATATTTTTACGCGTGCGTGTGCGTTTGTGTCCATTAAAACTTAAATTTGAAAGTTTTTTTTTTAAAATTAATTGTATGTACTGCCGATCATTTACGTTATCGTTCACCCATTATACACTTATTGGATCATTTCAAACACCTCCTAATTCAAAGGCTCATTAATTCAGTTACTCACTCATTCGCTCACTCACTCTTTAATTAACTGATTCGCTCTCTTTTCCTGATTCACTGACGCACATGCTACCCCCATTCATTCATTCCCTAACCAGCTCTCTCGATTGCTCGCTCACATGTTCACCCGTTCACGCACATTCTTATTTTGCGTGCTCACTCATGTCGTGCCCCCCCCGCTTCCCCCTCCTCCCCCACCCCAAACCCCTGTGTCTGACAGTCTGTCAAAGCCGCCTGCCAGCCCGATCCTCTGTGGGGTCCCAGCAATCCACAACACCGGACAGGAGCTACGCCATCATCAACCCCGCCTTCGTGGACGACAACGGTGGCAGCACCGTCCCCGCCAACGCCCACGTCAACGGCCGACACGACGTGGAACTGGGACATATCAGTGCCGCCGCTCACTAGACTGCCCTGGCACAAGGAGGTGGAGCTTCTCCAGTCGTCGCCCATGAGAACTGTTTGTTTGCTGCCTCCTTCTTCTCCGTCTCCTTCGTCCCTGGTGGTGTTAGCCTCAGGGTGTTCACTCGGCTCCCCCCAACACACATCCGCATGTAGCCCTCTTTCTGTGGATTTTTTTTTCTTTCCAGAAAGGTATCATCCACGGGAGGCGACTCACCAGAGGAGACACTGCACTGCTGCTGAGTAGCTTCGGTGCTCTTCAAGTGGTGTCTGTTCTAATCCGGCATATACATCACTACTTCTACTACTACGGCTACTACTACATTATCCTCCTATCCCGGAGTCTTGAGGACCGTTGGGGCGCCACAGAAGACTTCGTGATCAGCTTCCTCCACTCCTCCCGGTTCTCAGACGTTCTTAGGCAGTTGCTGAGCGTGAAACCAGTCCATGCACTAATGTTGTCCTCCCATCTCTTTCTCTGTCTTCCTCTCCTTCTTGCCTCCTCGCACTGTTCCTTGTGGCATGGTTTTGGCAAGACCTGTTGATCCTGATGCATGACCATACGATCTCGTTTTCCTTCTTTTCACAGTGGACTGCAAGTCGTCGTATGGCCCAATGGTTTGCCTTCCTCTGGTCTGGACCTCCAAGCTGGTAATGTGGTCTTTGGATGAGATGCGAAGCATCTTGCGGAAGCGTCTCATCTTTAATGTCTGTCATTACATTATATTGCCTGCTAAACCTCCTTACTGAGCCAGAGTGAGTACGAGCCCTTACGGAGGAGAGAAGAGTCCCCATGTCCATCGGACGACAGTCCCCAAG
>CM065720.1:13080346-13082846 GCA_033310375.1 Conus canariensis
TGTTCCCTCACCTACCCCCCACCCCCACCCCGTCCCACCTCTAGTCCCCTTCTCCATTCTTTTTCCTCTCACCTCACACTGTCATGGCCCTGCTGCCCCCTCCCCCAACTCCGTTCTCCCTTTCCGACCCTGACCTCTGTAAAGCTGATCGTTAACCTCTTTCAGACAACCCCCCCATCCCCCTTCAACTCCCCCCCCCACCCCCTTCGCCCCGCTTAATCCATCCGCATTGCCTTACGAACTTGAACGTGGGGAATCTCCCTCTCTACTCCCATCCCCTTCACCCCCCCCCCCCCCCTCCCCCCTCCTCATAAACGTTTACATAAATCGGGAATGTATTGGCGGTTGGTGTTACAGAAAACCAGGTCTTTCACTCTTTTCAGTCTTCCTCTCAGAGATTTAAATTCCTGGGTCATATTCGTTGGTTAACGACCTTGAACGTAGGGGAATCTCCCCCATCCCCTTCACCACCACCCTCATTCCCCACCCCCTCATAAACCTTTACATAAAACGGAAATGTACACGTGGTTGGTGTTACAGAAAACCAGGTCTTTCACTCTTTTCAGTTTTCCTTTCGGAGATTTAAATTCCGGGGTCATATTCGTTGGTAGAAGATGGTCAGACGCATGGGAAAGTAATTTAGGTATGTTTATATGTTAATAACAATATATGTTTTTAAAGCGAGTGTGTTACTTAATGTGCGTGTGAGTAAGTATCTGACGTAAGTATCTTCCTTCTGGAGATTTAAATTCCGGGGCTATATTCGTTGGTAGAAGATGGTCAGACGCATGGCAAAGTAATTTAGGTATGTTTATACGTTGATAATATTTTTTAAGTGAGTGTGTTACTTAACGTGCGTGTGAGTAAGTATCTGACGAGAAAGGTGCGTGTTGTACAATGTCTCTGACCCACAAGAGGGCTCACAAACATGATAGGATCTTAATGAACACTATGTTCGCCATGATATATCTACCTGACGAGAGAGTCCTGATATAACCAGGTAGGTCTGGTTCCTGACCCCACGGTTTGAAACTTGATGATGATGATGATGATGATGATGATGGTAATAATATTTCTTTTTAAGAAGGAGGAGGAGGAGGAAGAAGAAGAAGACGGACAACAACAACAACGACAACGCTATTACTACTACACTACTACTACTACTACTACTACTACTACTACTACTACTACTACTACTGCATAATTATGTCGCTTAATTTTTTCACACACACACACACACACACACACACACACACACACACACACACACACACACACACACACCACACACACACACACACACACACACGTACGGGAGGGAGGGAGGGATACGAGACATCATTTTCACATAAAGATTATGTACATGGGAGTTAGGTCTCTTTATGGTATACTTATTTTCATACGTCTGTTTTTTCCTTCGGTGTCGAACTGAGAGGTAAAAAAAATCTATCAGGAACTTCTCCACGTAGTTTTCATGGCGTGATAAGTACGCCATTTGTATTTACTTTCTTTCATATCCTGCCTGTTGTATTTGCTGTACCTGTGTAAAGCGAGTACCACCATCTACCGGGAATTCTGGCTCATAAACTCTGTGGACATTCTACATAACATGCCCCACACTACGTGCTTTGTGTTCCCTCTGTATTGACTGCCACAAAGACAGATTGGGTTGGGTGAAGAATAGCTATAGCCAAGCCCAACGGCGTGATACGGCAAATACATAATCAGAAAAATAAGAAAAGAAAAATGGTAACAGTGTTCGCAGTACGTGAGCACTTCTGTCGTGATTCACACGATGAGGTTATGCCAAGAGCCTGTTCCACACTGCTTTACCTTGCCTCTCCCTAAAGAGAAACAAGTACCCTTTAAAAGGTGGGTGGACTGGGTGGTGTGTTCAGGTACATATACCATTGACAGCCGGGTGGGCTGGGGTGGAGTGTTCAAGAACAGGTACTATTGCCAGCTGGGTGGACTGGGGTGGTGTGTTACAGAACAGGTACCACTGACAGCTGGGTGGACTGGGGTGGTATGTTCCACAACAGGTACCATTGACAACTGGTGGAATGGGGTGGTGTGTTACAGAACAGGTACCATTGACAGCTGGTGGACTGGGGTGGTGTGTTACAGAACAGGTACCATTGACAGCCGGGTGCACTGGGGTGGTGTGTTCAACAACAAGTACCACTGACAGCTGGGTGGACTGAGGTTGTGTGTCCAAGAACAGGTACCATTGGCAGCCGGGTGGACTGGAGTGGTGTTACAGAACAGGTACCATTGGCAGCCGGGTGGACTGGGGTGGTGTGTTCAACAACAGGTACCATTGGCAGCCGGGTGGACTGGGGTGGTGTGTTCAACAACAGGTACCATTGACAGCCGGGTGGACTGGGGTGGTGTGTTACAGAACAGGTACCATTGACAGCTGGGTGGGCTGGGGTGGTGTGTTACAGAACAGGTACCACTGACAGCTGGGTGGACTGGGGTGGTGTGTTACAGAAAAGGT
>CM065720.1:13092846-13105346 GCA_033310375.1 Conus canariensis
GAGAGTGTTGCTCAAATTTCCTGACCAACACTGCAGGTGCCTGTATCTCTCGGGCCTGGTTGACGCCGGGATATATTATGAAAGGAAGCGTAGAGTACAGCCCTGTCATGTAGTCTCAGACCGAAATGGAAATCCGTAGCATCATCTTAATCATCCTCATTCTCATCGATCAGCATGGTGACCTCAATTTCGACGTCCTCTCCACGTCTGTGGCCTTGGTTTGGTTCCGTCGGGGTCACCGGTATCGGCGAGTCCATGGGAGCTGTCGTTGGACGGACGTGGTGGCGCCCTCCGGAGGGAGAGCTCACTCACGCCGGCTCCGCGACTAAGCAATTATTGTCGTCAGTAGGGGGCTTAGTAGGTGGTGTCCTGCGTATGTTAGATCAGAACAGGCGCCACTGAACACCACCGAAGTGACTCGGCAGCAGTGCAGTGTCTCCTCCGGTGGGTTGCCTCTTGACGACTTGACATAGACTGCTCCCTGTGGATTGCCGGTTTCCGGGGCTGCGCGGGGCCGACCGGGCTGTGGCTGTGGACGGGGCCTGGTTGACGCCGGGATATATTATTTAAAAAAGCGTAGAGTACAGCCCTGTCATGCAGTCTCAGACCAAAATAGAAATCCGTAGCATCATATCTATCATCATCATTCTTATCGATCAGCATAAAGAAAAAGTCTCAAATTCTGTGGCCCTTCATGGTGACCTCAGTTTCGATGTCCTCTCCATGTCTGTGGCCTGGTTTGGTCCGTCGGGGTCACCGGTATCGGCAAGTCCATGGGGCTGTCTCTGGACAGACGTGGTGAGCTCACTCACACCGGCTCCGCGACCAAGCAATTATTGTCGTCAGTAGGGGACTTAGTAGGTGGTGACCTGCGTATGTTAGATCAGAACAGGCGCCACTGAACACCACCGAAGTGACTCGGCAGCAGTGCAGTGTCTCCTCCGGTGGGTTGCCTCTTGACGACTTGACATAGACTGCTCCCTGTGGATTGCCGGTGCCGGGGCTGCGGCGGGGCCGACCGGGCTGTGGCTGTGGACGGGGTGTCGGAATGAGCGGCGTGGGTGCACTGCCTCTGAGGTGACCCAGAGGTTGGGACAGCAAAAAAAAAAAAAAAAAAAAAAAGTTAACGGATGGCTGGTTGTGACAAAGTTAACGGATGGCTGGTTGTGACAAAGTTAACGGGTGGCTGGCTGTGACAAAGTTAACGGGTGGCTGGCTGTGACAAAGTTAACGGGTGGCTGGCTCAGGACGGTGAGAGGTGAAGTGAAAGAGGTGAGGAGATTGTGATGAGGGGCGGGGGTGGGGGTGGTGGGGGGGGTGGGGGGGGGCGGAGGTTGGGGAGGAAGTGTGCTGGGAGATGGAAGTGCGGGGGGAGGGGGGGTTGTTGTAGGCGAGGAAGGGAGAGAGGAGGGCAGGAGAGTAGAGGAGAGAGAGAGAGAGAGAGAGAGAGAGGAGTGTGGGAAACAACGCAGGTGCAACAAATAGGGCAAAAGATCAGACGGAGGGAGGGAGACACCGACAGTTTACGAGTTTCTGAACACCTTTATACCACCTTTCACCACCATCCCCACCCTCATCCCTCACCCCCACCCACCCATCCACTCATCCCTCTTTTTACGGGGAGAGCCAGGGCAGAGTGGGGGGATGGGGGGTGGGGGTGGGGTGGGAGGAGGGGCGCTGAGTTTTTGTATAATTCTCTTGGCTTCTAAGTTACTCCAACCAGAGCAGAGAAGAGGAAACGCAAGAAAAATAACCAGGTTTACTGGAGCATGAGTTTTGCGCCGAAGGTTTCCACCCGACAGGGTCAATAACCTATCTCTGTGAGGTGCCGTGTGCGCCCCGTCCTGAAATCAGTCTGAACAGATCATGTGCACTCATAATAAACGCTAGCTAGGACACCAAAAAATAGGTTAGTTCAGGAAGGGGGGGGGGGGGGGGGGGTAACAGGCGGGCACCTGTTCCACAGCTTGACACTGTATATCATAGCAGTCACAGAAATGGGCACAATGACCCTCTTTGTGTCCGTCACAGATGTAGGTTACCCACATTAACTTCTAAATAACAAACAAGTGGGCAACTCTTGCTCCCATAATGAAATAAATACTCGCCCAGAACTCCAAACGAACGCTGCTCACTTATACGACACAGAATCGTCAGACACCACAGAGCGCACAGAACAAGCAAGGAGACATCCCCCACCCCCACCCCTCCCCCCCCCACCCCCCCCACCCCCCCGCCCCCCCCCCCGAAAAAAAAGAATGTTCCACGCTCGCTCATATACTCTGTTCTGTGCGCTCGGCGTTGTTACTTCTGCAAACCGATTCGGTGTCGTAAGCAGCATTCGTTTGGAGTTAAGGGCGTGTATTCATTTCATTATGGCAGCAAGAGTTACTCTACTTGTTTGTTATTGAATGTTTACTGTTCCCTGCCTCATTTACCATTCCCTTCATACCAACCGAATCTGGGTTACTTGTATTTGTTACTATTCATTTGAGCGTTTGTTTGACTATACCCAAGATCCAAAAGGCTGTGCCAGTCTGGAATAAATGTTAATTTGTGTTTGTTCATTTTTCCAGTTGTTGCTGCTGTGTAGATGTGTCACACACAGGACGTATGGGCAAGCTTGGAATATTCGTTTTGAGGAATTTCTTTGTTTGTTGTGTGTGCTCTGTGTTATCATTTCTGTTACGCGATTCGGTGTCGTAAGCAGCATTTGTTTGGAGTTATGGGCAGCTATTTATTTCATTATGGGAGCAAAGGTTACCCTCGTTGTTTGCTGTTCCCCACATAACTTAAGATTTCCATTCATACCAGCCAAACCGTGGTTACATGTATTTGTTTTTATTTGTCTGTGTGTTTTTCATTTTATTCAAGATATAAAAAAGCTTAGCCAGTCTAGAATATATGTTAATTTGTGTTAATTCAATTTTCCAGTTTGCGTAGATGTGTCAGGTGCCAGGGTAATTGGGCTGGCTTGGAACTGGAATTTCTGCGTCCCAGACAGCAAGCCAACCTGGAATCAATCTTGGCACAAGCTAGGCAATTGGCTGTGTCTGTTCTGTGTGCTCTGTGTTATCGTTTCCACCGGGCCCTTTGGTGTTGTAAGCAGCATACGTTTTGGAGTTATGGGCGTGTACTTGCCTACTTCATCATGGAAGGAAGAGTTACCCTACATGTTTGTTATTTCCTGTTCGCTGTTCTCCGCCTTATTCAAGATTTCCACTCATCAATTCTAGTTGAAAATTTCTCATCGCACTTTGATACAACATACACACTTTCATTCATTCACATGTAACAACTAAGTCACCATAAAATTCATTATGTATCCGGCACATGTGAGGAAAAATATGTTCTAAATGCTTACAAAAAAGGGAAGTTTTAGCTGTATTTTATTTAAAATGCAGGTCAAATGAAGGGCATATAAAGGGGACACACAAACTGGATTCTGGAAATCGAGCATCAAATTCATTATTAATTTGTCCAAGTTTCTGCATTTGTGTTTGTTTGGGGCTGGTGTGTGTGTGCGTGTGTGTGTGTGTGTGTGTGTGTGTGTGTTGTGTGTGTGGTGTGGTCTTTTACATTATGTCTGTTGTACAATCTAAGCCCTCCACTCCACATTATTGTTTTTGTTGTTGTTGTTGTTGTTATTGTTGTTGATTGTTCTTGGTAATCTTTTTTTTTTTAATAAATATTTTTTGATCACTTTGAATGAAACTGCATAACAATTTACATGCATACATACAAACATACACGAATACATATATATGCACAATGAGTAATTATATTAATACATCATTTGATATTAAAACACATCACATTACATCAAAATGTATGAATCCATACGCATGTACACATACACTTATATTTACTCACATATACATAAACAAACATAACGGCACAGACATTAGGAAAGATCAAACCTTAAAGGAGAGAGAGAGAGAGAGAGAGAGAGAGAGAGAGAGAGAGAGGAGAGGCGGGGGGGAGGGTGGATGTCGGTTCGTTTTGCAGCTATTTTTACATTTGGATTCACGGTTTTACTTTTTCTTTTTTTTTCCTTGTTTCCCTTTTTCTCTTTTTTTCCTTTTTTTTTTTTTTTTAAGACTCCACATTATTGTCTCTACCCCCACCCCCACCCCCACCACACCACCACCACAGAGTTCAATGACCGAGTGTCAGTTTCTGGTAGAATTTCAAACTGGATGGGGAAGAGGGTGGGTTGTGGGTGGAGTTAAGGGTGGTGAGGGTGTTGAAATGTATCGTCTCCAGTGTTCTAGTATAGTGTTTCACCTCAAGCCTTCGTCTAGGCCGGTATGTGTGGTATGAACAGTGCCTTTACTGTACGTAACACCACCCCTGTGTCGGCCTCTTGTTTTCTTCTCCCGTCTTCTTCATCACGCACATGCTGCTCTCTCTCTCTCCTCTCTCTCTCTTCTCTCTGTCTTTGTCTTCTTGTCTTCTTCTGTGTGTGTGTGTGTGTGTGTGTGTTGTGTGTGTGTGTTTGAGAGAAATTCGAAACAAAATTGTATATCCTCTTTTGTTGGGTTATAAGTCTCTTGCATTCATGTTGTGCTGCGTGCGTGCGTGCGTGCGTGTGCGTGCGTGCGTGTGTGTGTGTGTGCGTGTGTGTGTGTGTGTGTGTGTGTGTGTGTAAATGTGTTGTGTGGGTGTGTGGTGTGGTGGTGTGGGTGTTGTGTGTTTTGGTGGGTGTGGGGGGGGTGTGTGTGTGTGTGTGTGTGTGTGTGTGATGGTGTGGGGTGTGTGTGTGTGTGTGTGTGTTTCCATAGGCTGCTTTTTTTATGTATGTCTTTCTATCTCTCTGTTTCTATAATTGATTCTCGTGTTTATTTTTTTCCCTTTCATCTTCCGATCTTCGAGTGCTGAAATTGACAACTATTGTATCTTTCATGCAATATTTTGTTTAAGAAAAAAACTCTCGGTAAAAACTGTATCTGTTTCACGTCTGCATTGAAAAGAATAAACGTTCCTAGAATAAGTATATCGACATCATTCATCTCATTTATCCCCATCTTCCTAGAGTTGCCAAAAAAAATTGTTGAAACGGGTTATGACTTTTTTTGTTTTGGTTTCGTTTTTTGTTTGTTTGGTTTTTTTTTTTTTTTTTCGAAAAATAGGCGCGGTAGATTTGGCGTTGATGTTTGTTGTCACAATTGGAGAGACCTTCCGCATCTCCTTTTAACACTGCAGGAAACCGGACGACCGACCCTTAGCAGTTATACTGCATGGTTGACCTGCCCCGGCTCAGAAACACCAGCACTTAGCCACAAGAGACACACATGTTTCTCTCATCTGGCCCTTGTCCGGGAAAGGGGGCTAAGAATATGTAGCAAGCGAAACCTTGAAATATTTCCATAAAACAGCGAATAGTATAAGATGCTGTAGTTGGTTTGTAATAACACATCCGCATTAAGTCAAAGAAGGATACAGACAATCTGAGACATCCTGAATTAGTTAAAAAAAAAAAAAAAAAAAGAAGAAAATTAAGAAAATTAATACATTCGTTTTCTTTCTCTCCTTTTTTCCCCATCAAATTAGAATATGAAGGGTATAATGTCTAAGTTAAAATATGAAAGTAATGAAAATATTTACGAACCATTCTCACATACTAGGCCGATGCAACCCACAAAATTTATAATTAATCAGACGAGAGAGAGAGAGAGAGAGAGAGAGAGAGAGAGAGGCGGCCACATTCTGGTCCACTTCAGCATTCCCTGACCAGTGAACTTCACCCCTGATTGAAGGGCTCAACAACAATGGAGGCCGCCTTAAGGCGTCACGCCTGGCTGAGAAAAACAGGTGCTGAACACTTCCTCACACTGCGTGACTGTCTGCCCCGTCCCCCCCCCCCCCCCCCCCACCTCCTCCCTGCCACCGGCCCCCTCCATCCCATCCGATCCTGCCCCGCCACCCCTACATCATCTACATTCCACCCCATCCTCTCTGTCATACCCATCTCCCCGCCCGATCGCTGCCCCACCCCCCACCCCACCCACCCCAAATTCTCGTGTTACTTAAGAACTATTCCCGTGTGGGCCGTTCAGAGGGGGTTGTTGGGGGACTGGAACAGCCAGGAACAACACTTGAGAGCGCTTCTGCTGGTCTTTGACTGGGTAGATGTACCTCACATTGTGCACAGTACACTGAAGACGTTTCCATGTTGCTGCCCGGTGCATCGTGTATGTGTACACAGACCGACAGACTCGCTGCTTCTGCAGTCCATATCTTCCTCATCCCACCCGTTTCCTTCCCTCATGTTCTCCTGTCGTCTCTCACTATCTTGTAGAATCATTTGCTCGTTTTCAGTCAACGCCTACCTTGCGCTGAAGAGATCAAAGCCAAGTGACAAACTCGTTCATTTTCATTGTCCTATTTGTTTGTGTCTTGCTTGAAGAAGACCTAAGAGGTCGAAACGCGTCGTGGTTTGTCTTGGACTCGTTTGTCCACGTTTCTCTTGGCGGTTCGGTAGCATTTATTTAAGATTTGTTTAGATTTCCGCCTGCAGTCGTCTCACTTTGCAACTAGATCTTGTAGAATCATAAACAGTAAATAAGTAGGGTAACTTTTGCTCCAAAAAGAAAACCTAACACAAGTGACTTTTATTCAAGACTGGCACAGCCTTTTAAACTTGAACAAAATCAGACAGATAAACAAATAGTGGGGGGAAAACAAGCGCAGGCCAACAACTCAACTGTCTTCATAGTAATGACTTGGCAAAGATTTGAACTTGGGGGGGGGGGGGGGGGGGGGGGGGAGGGAACGTTGAAGATGGAGAAACTGGGAACATAAAATTAAGAAAATATATTATAGATATGAAAACTCTTCACTAGCTGCATGAGGGAACCAGTGAGAAGACAGTTGAGTTGTTGGCCTGCGCTTGTTTTCCCCCACTATTAGATTGTTCGTCTTTGTATCTGTCTGATTTTGTTCAAGTTTAAAAGGCTGTGCCAGTCTTGAATAAAAGTCACTCTGTGTTAGGTTTTCTTATGGGAGCAAAAGTTACCCTACTTATTTACTGTTTATTGTTTACTGTTCCCTGCCTCACTTCTTTCTCAATTTTGTAGAATCATGTTACGATTATAAACCTCGATGTGCAAACTAAAGGTGACTGCTGGTGTAATTCGTTTGGCCATGTTCATTGGCAGAGTTATTTCAAATACCTTTTAAAATCTGGATGTGCGAGCTTCACTTCGTTATTTTTTTTTTCTCTCTTTCGTTGTTTGATTACTAAAGTCGTTGGCTACTCTTGATGGTTCCCTTATGCAGCTAGTGAAAGTTTTCATATCTGTAACATATTTTCTTAATTTCATGTTCCCAGTTTCTCCATCTTCAAATTCCGCCCCCCCCCCCCCCCCCCCCCCTCCTTAAGTCCAAATCTTTGCCAAGTCATTACTATGAAGATAGTTCAGTTGTTGGCCTGCGCTTGTTTTTTCCCCCACTATTAGATTGTTCGTCTATGTATTTGTCTGACTTTATTCAAGTTTAAAAGGCTGTGCCAGTCTTGAATAAAAGTTACTCTGTGTTAGGTTTTCTTACGGGAGCAAAAAATACCCAACTTGTTTACTGTTTATCGTTTACTGTTCCCTGCCTCATTTCATTTCCGATTTTGTTTTGATTAAATTGAGGTTATTTGTGTTTGTTTCTGTCCGTCTGTGTGTTTGTCTTTTGATCTCCCTTGCATCTTTGGGTGGATCCTCAAGCGTAGGCTCAAAGATTGTCCCCTATATTTTATACTGTTTGCATAATGTCTTTAGTTTTTCAGCAACTTTTTTCCTCCCCACACTTTCGTTTGGTTTCATTTACTACTCTTCGCTGGCTGCTTTGGGGGTGCTATTGGATTCTTTTTTGCACTCTTGGTAGTGAGAACACCACAGTATTATGGACTGTGGTGTGTCTCTATTTGACGCCAGGAGCGCAGACACAACCAGCCGTGTCTCCCTGATGAGTCCGACCCAGCGGACGAAAGGCCTCGGAGCAGGCAATACAAATATATCTGCCTTCAAAGGGGATTGCGATGGTTCCCTTACGCAGCTAGTGAAGAGTTTTCATATCTGTAACATATTTTCTTAATTTCATGTTCCCAGTTTCTCCATCTTCAAATTCCGCCCCCTCCCTCCTTAAGTCCAAATCTTTGCCAAGTCATTACTATGAAGATAGTTCAGTTGTTGGCCTGCGCTTGTTTTTTCCCCCACTATTAGATGTTCGTCTATGTATTTGTCTGACTTTATTCAAGTTTAAAAGGCTGTGCCAGTCTTGAATAATGTTACTCTGTGTTAGGTTTTCTTACGGGAGCAAAAAATACCCAACTTGTTTACTGTTTATCGTTTACTGTTCCCTGCCTCATTTCATTTCGATTTTACTCTTGTAATGTCATACATTTTTGACCACATGTCTCATAAATGATTGATTGACTGGTTGGTTGATTAAACGGCTGATTGGCTGTCTTTGTCGACAGACACAAGCACGTCATTTACACTGCGAAATTCAACACTGTTTGTGTTGTTCCCTGCTTGATAGGCTGACTAGTGATAGAAAAAGCATCTGAAGATTCTCTCTCTCTCTCTCTCTCTCCCCCCCCCCCCCTCTCCTGTCTCTCTCTGTGTTTGCATGGTGGGTTGCTGGCCGTGGCATAACTGCAGGCAGAGGCCACAGCGCAGCTCCCCCTGTCGGTCTGCCGGGAGGGTCAGTGTAGGACTCTACTGGTCAGTGGCCAGGGCCGACATCCGGAGACCGCGCCGAGTGTGGACGTTGGCGCTGTGTGTTTGACCTCCTGCTGTGACAGGGGCTGCGCTGTGGACACTGTCCACTCACTGAGGTGGTCAGCACACTGTGCGTTCGGGGTTTCACCACAACCCCCTCCTCTTCCCATACAATTTATTTTTTTCTGCTCGTGCTGAATTCTGTGTTCCCCCACCCCCCCACCCCCGCCTCCTTCCTTCTTCTCTTGATACTTATTTGAGGGAGAAGGAAGGGGGGGGGGGAAGGGGCAGTGGAGGGGGTGATGGCGGGCCAAGAATGGAAGAAAGGGCTGACAAGCTTACTTTCCAGCTTAGTGAGGATCATTAGATAGACTGTCTCTCTCTCTCTCTCTCTCTCTCTCTCTCTCTCTCCTCTTCCCTGTCTGTCTGTCTCTCTCTCTCTGTCTCTGTCTCTCTCTCTCTCTCTATCTCTCTCGTTCACACACACACACTTAATAGAAAAATAGATAGGAGGAGATAGACAGACAGATAGACAGACAGATAGATAGAAAGATAGATAGAACGATAGATAGAACGATAGATAGATAGATAGATAAATGGATGGATGGATAGATAGATAGCTAAGGGAGAGATAGATATTAGTTATCAACTGATAGATAGATAGATAGATAGATAGAAGGATCGATACAGACAGACAGACAGAAAGACAGACAGACAGGCAGATGTATTGATTAAGAACTGTGTTCAACGTCTTGCTCTTTCCATTAACAGATACCCAAGGCGGTGCAATGAAATGCTGCTCACACATGGTTCAACAGGTTCAAAAAACTGGGTTCAACAGGTTAAAAAACTGGGTTCAACAGGTTCAAAAAACTGGGTTCAACAGGTTCAAAAAACTGGGTTCAACACGTTAAAAAAACTGGGTTCAACACGTTCAAAAAACTGGGTTCAACACGTTCAAAAAACTGGGTTCAACAGGTTAAAAAACTGGGTTCAACAGGTTCAAAAAAACTGGGTTCAACAGGTTAAAAAAACTAGGTTCAACAGGTTAAAAAAACTGGGTTCAACAGGTTCAAAACACTGGGTTCAACAGGTTCAAAAAACTGGGTTCAACAGGTTCAAAAAACTGGGTTCAACAGGTTCAAAAAAACTGGGTAGCTCATGTACAAGATCCTTGTATTACCTCCCCCAACAAGATGTGTTCCCAAACAGGTCTGTATGTATGTATTCTTTCTGTCTGTCTATCTGTCTGCATTTTTGTTAGTCTGTCTGTCTGTCTGTCTTGTCAGCAGTATCATGCAAAGCCAGCTGTCAGCAGGGGGATTTGTAGGAGGGAAGGGGGTCCTGCGTGCGTTGGATCAGAACAGGCACCACTGAACATCACTGACGTGTCTCGACAGCAGTGCGGTGTCTCCTTGAGTGGGTTGCCTTATGGTTACGTGATATTGACTGCTGCCTGTGGAGTGTCTTTATAGGCTGCGGCAGGACACGTCAGAAGACAGGATGAACGGGAAGCTGATATGAGTGGCATGGGGAAAATTGCCTCTGAAATGACATGGAACATCAGACAACAAAACAAAAAGGAAGAAAGAAAGAAACAAACAAAAAACAAACAAGGAGACAAAGAAACAAACAAACCAAAATGTTTCTTGGAACATGAACACTGTGAAGCTAATGTTTACAAACTGATAGGTACTACTGTTTAGAAATGATAACTATCTATCAAGTAATGTATTTCCATTGTATGTAGAAATGCTATTGTTCAAGAATTGATAACTATTACTGTTTAGAAAAGATAACTGTCTATCAAACAATGTATTTTCATTGCATGTTGAACAGCTATTGTTTACGAATTGATAACTATTACTGTTTAGAACTGATAATCATCTATCAAGTAACATGTTTCCATTGCATGTGGACACTTTTGAGTGCTGTAAATTTTGACATTTTGTCTTTCTCTATCCTATGACAAAAAAAACAAAAACAAAAAAAAAACCCACACACATAGGAAGTGACTCTTTCAATCCGTACCTACTAATGCATCTTCTGGCAGGAAATAACTCTTGTATATGGTAAAGGTCTACGTTCTCCATTAAGCCGTTCTCGTGTTCACATGGACATAGGCATGTTTGGAGCATGTATAATGTTGGAAATGTTCTACTGTTTCTCAACACTTTCAAACATTGTATTGTACGGTTGTTGCTTTCTGTCAAGAGGATATAATTCACTGACGTCCTGCCCAGATGATCTGAAATACCATAAAGACATCTGTAGCCCAAATTGTACAACCTCTTATCATCTGTCGGACCAAAAATAGTACGCCCTACGGGGGTCCGTGAGGCGTACTATTTTTGATCGAACGTCAGCGAGCTCTGTGCTTATTGAAATACAGTACAATATCTCTCAATAGTATTTCTCACTTCAACAAAAAGCAATTGTTAGTGCATCCTATAACTTTGTAATAAATATCAATGGAGGATTTATCTCATTTTCTGACGGAGTGTCAAAGATGTACTGCTTGATGTAAAAGCCCCCCCCCCCCCATCCCCCCCCCCCCACACACACACACACATCTACTCCTCTATTATTACAGATTTCCATCAGGTTTTAAGGCTCAGCGACCTCCCTGCTTGGAAACATCTGACCGGATGATCGTTACATCATTACATAAATGAGAAGAAATACGCATCAAACCTGATCAAAATAGACTAAACAGAATGCGTGCCTTTGTTTATGCGGTTAAAGTAAGGGAGATTGTAAAGCTTATTCTGTTACCTTCAATATAGGTAATTTTGAGTTCATATGACTTCACAGAGAGAGAGAGAGAGAGAGAGAGAGAGAGAGAGAGAGAGAGAGGAGAGAGAGAGAGAGAGAGAGAGAGAGAGAGAGAGAGAGAGATGAAACACAGAACGAGAAGTCAACACGATGCAAAACAGGCAGAGTGGCATGACTGGCAAGCTCTTAAAATTATGTGCCAATGAACTGACTGAGGTATACCAACTACTTTTCCAAGCTTCACTGGACCAGGGAGTAATACCTGATGAGTGGCGAGATGCTAGCATTGTTCCTTTATTCAAAAAGGGTGACAAAACAAAAGCAGAGAACTATAGTCCTGTACCTCTTACATCCATATCAGCAAAATTACTTGAACATATAATATATAGTAGCATAATGGACCATCTTGACAAATATGACTTCTTAAATAACGCCCAGCATGGTTTTAGACAGCGAAGGAGTTGTGAGACTCACCTTATAACAACTCTCAATGATTTTAATAACTGTCTTAACAACAGACAGCAAATAGATGCAATTTTATTAGACTTTTCTAAAGCCTTTGATAAGGTTGACCATGAGGGCCTGCTACTTAAATTAGAACACATTGGCATTGGCGGTTCTTTGCTAAAATTAATAGTCTAGATCATTCCTCGTTGGGAGAACGCAGAAAGTTATTGTGGAAGGGTCGTCAACCCATTGTAAACCAGTCTTGTCAGGTGTACCACAGGGAACTGTTCTGGGGCCCTTGTTTTTTTTTAATAATTTATATAAAGGACATAAGTAGAAATCTCTCTCCTGGAACTACTATAAGGCTTTTTGCAGATGACAGCTTAGTATATAGAACAATCAGAAGCAAGAATGATACACGCACTCTACAAGAAGATCTAAACGCTTTACAAGAGTGGGAAAGAACTTGGAAAATGGAATTTCATCCCCAGAAGTGCCAAGTGTTGCGTATATGTAATAAACGCTCACCAACTAGATCCGAATACTGTATTCACAATACTATTC
>CM065720.1:13110346-13122846 GCA_033310375.1 Conus canariensis
CTCTCTCTCTCTCTCTCTCTCTCTCTCTCTCTCTCTCTCTCTCTCTCTTCTCTCTCATGTCCTTTGATTTGCAGATATCACCCCCACTCCCAGCCGCCACCCCTCCGTGAAAGTTCTCACTAGAATTTTATCGAAATGAAATTGACGCCTGGCTTTCGTGTAGGAGAGTTGTATTAAACGTCCTTCTCCCATGAAATTATATGAATTTGCATAACGATCGTAGACGTATTTCTGTTTGTTGTTTTACCACTACAGACATAATGATATATGGGTTAACATAGATTGCTTATTAGCATTAAGATCTTATAATAATCGACAAGACAAATGTATATTAAGAGAGGACATGTTATTTATTTTCTCTGTGGGAATAAAGTTAACTAGTATTCTCATTTATAACCCCCCCCCCCCCACCACCACCACCACCACCTTGTCCCTTATTGACTACAACTTATTAATTTAGATAAACAAACAAACAGAAAGAGCAAAAGTAACAACATCAATCAGAAAATACTAAAATCCTTCTCATCAGCCTTCTATGTGTTCACCATTCTCGTCATCATAGTCATTGTCGCTGACATTGTTCTGTTTAAAACTGTTCGAGCTGGCTTGCGCAGGGTAAAGATATTTTACCGAATCCAGTGTCTCTCGCTTCAAGACCATAAATGCTCAACTGATTTAAGTAAGAATGAGTATGTTTGGCGTTTCAGTTTATTCTACCCCCTTATATTCACAAATCTTGGGTCTGTTACTTCATCTGTTTAGGAATTGCCTGCAACGACGAAGAGAATCGACCGTACGGTCTGCGGCCCCGAATGTGATGAGGCGACCAATGACAGGGGTCTGCCACTGCTTGAAGGCACCAGTGACAATGACCTGGTTCTTGCGAGTGCCGATGGTGAGCCTAGAGCATCCCGACGACGAACATGGCACTCCCCAGTCTGTCGGTACTACTACAGCCTGAGGAACTCTATCCACGTGGACCACCAGTACCGGTCTGGCATCAACAGGGATAGAACAGGGACATATCCAAAAGCTGACCTTGCTGGTGACCGTGACCTTGTTATGGTGAAATTCAAGCAGCGGGTGTAGAAACACAACGAGAGCGAACAACACCACCCATCACAAATTCAGTCTGGACAAACTGACAGCTCTCGACATCACTGAACAATTCCAAACGGCCATAGGAGAACAATTCGCCCCACTACTGTTTGAAAAAGACCTCAGAATCTTCACGAAGCATTTGAACCCAATGATGATTGGTACAGCAACAGAGATTGTGGCGATTCGCCGGTGGAAATCCAAGCCATGACTGACAAGCAATATCTTGGAGATTTGTCACTCTGGAAGGAGCTTAAAACCCCGCAACGCAAGACTGAGAAATGGAAAGGATACGGCGCTATGAGCAAGTAGAACGTTCAAAAAATGATGAATGCGAGGTGAAGCTGAATAGAACAAACAGTGTAAAGACACTGAGGGAAAACCTAGACAACACCGGCACAAACCAAGCACTTCAGACTGTCAAAGACTTGACAGAACAGAAGCAACGTAGCGTCAGCTCCATTCCAGATAAAGAAGACAACTGCCTGAGGCAGGAAGAAGGTATCACTAACACGTTGACTGAACATTGTCCTGAATGTCTCGGGTATCACCCTGACATACAAGGAATCCTGGACAGAGACCAGAATCCACAGAAGGACTAGACCCCAGTCTGCAAAACTTTCCTGCTGCCACAGAACAAAATCTACCACTGCTCTATTTCAAAGCTACCAGCAATCCTCTACGTTGAATCTGTAACGAAAAGTATGCGATTTAGACGTTACGGAGTGTAGCTGAATTCAGTTCTGTTTGTGGATTTGTTTTCTTGTGTGTCTGTCTGTACGACTGGCTGGTCAGATCTTCGTAGAAACGTGCAGGAATGTTTCAATACGTACAATCGGCACATTGTGAGCTGTCTGATGTCAAAACTTAAGAGATGCAGAAAAAACAACATTTGCAAGTTATTCATTTAAGGGGAGCTTTTTTCCCCAGTTGTCAATTAAGCTCACCAGGGCTACGTTTTCTTATAGGACACTTTTGCTCAGTTGCAGCGGTGTCTATACGGTGTAGAAAGGCAAAAGCTCCAGAGAACTGTCTGGAATGCATACAGATTAGAGGAAAAAATCCCAAAAAGTAAATCGCACACACTAAAACATGATTGCCGTGCTACTGCACATGTCTGAATGAATACAGACCCACAGAAAGATCGTGTATAATTTCACCATCATTTTAAAATGGTGAACAGAGCGCAAGATCCTTTGAGAACAGAACGGTTGATGTTACAGCGGGCAATAGCATTAAGACCTCAGAGGAAATCAGAAAGCATTAAACGATTCTCATGCGGAAATTGATAAATCATGTTTACTGCCGGGACCAAAGCTTGGAGTTCTGCAGTGATGACAGAAAGGGGGAGTTGCCAGACAGACTAACCGCTGACAGTACACGAAGTTTTGGTGCTCAGCTTCGTCATTGCACGAGATCTTACAAATCTGCCGGCAGTTTTCTCGGTGTGTGCCAAACGAGAAGCAGGCCACTCACAGTACAAAGCGACATCTTCGGTTCCAGTTAGGAGCCAGACGTTGTGAATTTACATTGTTCAGCTGTAGAATTCGAGGAAATGATGCCCAGACGTTCATTTCATCATCCATATTGCTGGCACTCGCATTTCTGCTGAGTTTTCCTGTGAGATACGGGACAAAACTGCCGGCTGTGACATCCACTTTGTTGTCTCCCCTGAGGAAGTGTTATGACGGCACTGGCAGTGGCACTTCCCCTTTCGTCATGAGAATGGACCGTTTGGAAAAATATAACAGACATAGAAGGCAAAGAACCCTCATCTTCATCTGATTTGGATCAGTCATTAAAGACTTCTGGAAGTTGGGAACAGTTTGACATAGTTAACATGAAACGTTTTCTACGCACGTTAACATTTGATTTTTTTTTTTTTTTTAGATCAAAACGTAGGACGCGGAGATTGAATTGTCCATGGCAGATGGCACAGGAATATAGAAAGATCTCAAATGACTCCAGTTCCACATCTGCACCTTGGAGGCGTACAAGGATACAAATCACCAGAGGTGGTACTAATCGCAACTTTTCGTCACATCTGTCTTTCAATTTTAGATTGAAAACTGTGTTCATGCACAGGATTTTCTGGTGCCACTTCAACTTAAAATTTCATGCTATTTAAGTCTAAAGTCAGGAACTGAGAGAGCTCCACCCTCTCTATGTTGACTGTATACACAGGAGTGACGTGGGAAATTCATAGACAAGACGTGGGAAATTCATAGACAAGACGTGGGAAATTCATAGCCAAGACGTGGGAAGTCCACAGACAAGACGTCGGAATTCATAGCCAAGACGTGGGAAGTCCATAGACAAGACGTGGGAAATTCATAGCCAAGACGTGGGAAGTCCATAGACAAGACGTGGGAAATCATAGCCAAGACGTGGGAAGTCCATAGACAAGACGTGAGAAATTCATAGATAAGACGTGGAAAATCCACAGACAAGACGTGGGAAGTCCCTAGACAAGACGTGGGAAGTCCATAGACAAGACGTGGGACGTCCATAGACAAGATGTGGGAAGTCCATTAACAAGACGTGGGAAGTCCACGGACAAGACGTGGGAAGTCCATAGACAAGACGTGGGAAGTCCATTGACAAGACGTGGGAAGTCCATAGACGAGACGTGGGAAGTCCATAGACGAGACGTGGGAAGTCCATTTACAAGACGTGGGAAGTCCATTGACAAGACGTGGAAAGTCCACAGACAAGACGTGGGAAGTCCATAGACGAGACGTGGGAAGTCCATTTACAAGACGTGGGAAGTCCACAGACAAGACGTGGAAAGTCACAGACAAGACGTGGAAAGTCCTAGACAAGATGTGGAAAGTCCATTGACAAGACGTGGGAAGTCCACAGACAAGACGTGGGAAGTCCACAGACAAGACGTGGAAAGTCCACAGGCAAGACGTGGGAAGTCCATAGACAAGACGTGGGAAGTCCATTGACAAGACGTGGGAAGTCCATAGACAAGACGTGGGAAGTCCTAGACAAGACGTGGGAAGTCCTTGACAAGACGTGGGAAGTCCCTAGACGAGACGTGGGAAGTCCATAGACAAGACGTGGGAAGTCCATTGACATGACGTGGGAAGTCCTAGACAAGACGTGGGAAGTCCATTGACAAGACGTGGGAAGTCCATAGAGAAGACGTGGGAAGTCCTAGAAAGAGTGGAAGCCATTCACAAGACGTGGGAAGTCCATGACAATGACGTTGGAAGTCCCAGACAAGACGTGGGAAGTCCTGACAAGACGTGGGAAGTCCATAGATAGACGTGGAAAGTCCCAGACAAGACGTGGGAAGTCCATAGACAAGACGTGGGAAGTCCATTGACAAGACGTGGGAATCCATTGACAAGACGTGGGAAGTCCCTAGACAAGACGTGGGAAGTCCATGACTAGACGTGGGAAATCCATGACAAGACGTGGGAAGTCCAAGACAAGACGTGGGAAGTCCACAGACAAGACGTGGGAAATCCATTAGACAAGACGTGGAAAGTCCCAGACAAGACGTGGGAAGTCCATGACAAGACGTGGGAAGTCCATAGACAAGACGTGGGAAGTCCTAGACGAGACGTGGGAAGTCCACAGACAAGACGTGGGAAGTCCATAGACAAGACGTGGGGTGCCATTGACAAGACGTGGGAAGTCCATAGACAAGACGTGGGAAGTCCATTGACAAGACGTGGGAAGTCCATAGACAGACGTGAGAAATTCATAGACAAGACGTGGGAAGTCCATAGACAAGACGTGGGATGTCCATTGACAAGACGTGGGAAGTCCATAGACAAGACGTGGGAAGTCCATTGACAAGACGTGGGAAGTCCATAGACAAGACGTGAGAAATTCATAGACAAGACGTGGGAAGTCCATAGACAAGACGTGGGACGTCCATTAGAGGACCAAGACGTGGAAATCATAGACAAGACGTGGGATAGTCCATTGACAAGACGTGGAAATTCATAGACAAGACGTGGGAAAGTCCATTAACAAGACGTGGGAAGTCCATAGACAAGACGTGGGAAGTCATAGACAAGACGTGGGAAGTCCATTGACAAGACGTGGGAGTCCATAGACAAGACGTGGGAAGTCCCAGACAAGACGTGGGAAGTCCATGACAAGACGTGGAAAGTCCATAGACAAGACGTGGGAAGTCCACTAGACAAAGACGTGGGAAGTCCACAGACAAGACGTGGGAAAGTCCCTAGACAAGACGTGGGAAGTCCATTGACAGACGTGGGAAGTCCATTGACAAGACGTGGGAAGTCCCTAGACAAGACGTGGGAAGTCCATTGACAAGACGTGGGAAGTCCATTGACAAGACGTGGGAAGTCCCTAGACAAGACGTGGGAAATCCCTAGACAAGACGTGGGAAGTCCATTGACAAGACGTGGGAAGTCCATAGACAAGACGTGGGAAGTCCACAGACGAGACGTGGGAAGTTCATGGACACAAAGTCGGAGCCCTTGTTGGCGGGTAGTGTCTGACGTTGCGAGACAGGAAGGTGATTCAGAGCCATGTGCAACACGGCCCTAGTCCGGCTTGGAACGGACCACAGCTGTGTACAGCTGGACAAGACTTTCATGCTCCCTCTGTGCCCCTCTGGTTTAGCCGAACAACTCATATGATGTCAAGAGCTTATTTATTGTATTTCTTTCTTCTTTTTCTTGCGAGACGCTGTGAGATACTGAATATTAAGAAGTTTATTTTTGCTTGAAGATTAGGCTTCGTAATTTGTTTTTCTTAAAAACTAGAATGCCTATTTCCATATCGAGTTTATGGATGTTAAAACAGTTGACAGTGTTTTTTTTTTTTTTTTTTTTTTTTTTTTTTTTACTTGTTTTAGATCAAGACTAAGCAATTAAAACTGAACGATTTTCTCCACGTTGCCTTCTGCTGGATTTCACACTTACGTTGAACTGAACACATGCAAAAGGCTTTTCCTGTTCATTTGTGAAGAGTGCGAAATTATCCACAAACAGTTAACAAACTTGGAACTTAGGAGAACAAATTTAACAACATTGTATATTTTTGTTCTTAAAAGATGCAAACACCAGGATGCTATCAAGGGTAACGCAAAGCTCCCGCTTATGAATTCAAGATGCCGAAGACTACACAGATGGCGAGAATGATCCTGATCTCTGTGTGTATTGCTATTCTCTCGGAACCATTGGAGGTCTGTGTGGCATTGAAGTCGATCCAGACCAGCCTCGTGCAGCATAGGTTATACAATAATTCGACTCTCGTAGCCTGTGGCATAGGTCATTCCAGATCAGCCTGTGGCATAGGTCATTCCAGATCAGCCTGTGGCATAGGTCATTCCTGATCAGCCTGTGGCGTAGGTAATTCCTGATCAGCCTGTGGCGTAGGTAATTCCAGATCAGCCTGTGGCGTAGTCATTTCAGTCCAGCCTGTGGCGTTGTCGATTTCAGACCGGCCTTTGGCGTACTCGATTTCAGTCCAACGTCTGATGTAGTCGATTTTGGAGCAGGATGTGGTGTGGTCGATTTTGGAGCAGGCTGTAGGCGAAATCGACTCTGAAGCAGGCTGTGGCGTAGTCGATTTTGAAACTGGCTGTGGCGTAGTCGAAGCAGACTGTGGCGTAGTTGATTTTGGAGCAGGCTGTGGCGTAGACGATTTTGAAGCAGGCTGTGGCGTAGTCGTCGAAGCAGGCTGTGGTGTAGTAGTTTTTGGAGCAGGATGTGGCATAGTCGAAGCGGCCTGTGGCGTACTTGGTCTTGGAGCAGGTTGTGGCGTACTTAATTTTGGAGCAGGCTGTGGCGTAGTCGATTTTGAAGCAGGCTGTGGCGTAGTCGAAGCAGGTTGTGGTGTAGTGAGTTTTGAAGCAGGCTGTGGCGTAGTGAGTTTTGAAGCAGGTTTGGTGCAGTCAGTTTGGACAGGCTGTGGCAGTTGTTTAGGAGGGGCTGTGGCGTAGTCGATTTTGGAGAGAGGTGTGGCATAGTTGATTTTGAGTGCAGGTTGTGCGGAGTCGACTTTGAGAGGTTTGCTGTGGTGACTTTGGAGCAGTTGTGGCGTAGTCGATTTGGAGCGGCTGTGGCGTAGTGATTTTGGAGCAGGTGTGGCTAGTTGATTTTGGAGCAGGCTGTAGCGAGTCGACTTTGGAGCAGGTTGTGTGTAGTCGATTCTGGAGCAGGTTGTGGCATAGTTTGATTTTGAAGCAAGTTGCGGCTGTAGTTGATTTTGGAGAAGGCTGTGGCGTAATTGTTTTGGAGGGGTTGTAGGCGTAGTTGATTTTGGAGAAGGCTGTGGCGTAGTTGATTTTGGAGGGGTTGTGGCGTAGTTGAATTTTGGAGCAGGCTGCAGCGTAGTTGATTTTAGAGCAGCTGTGGTGTATGGTTTTGGAACAGGCTGTGAGCAGTTGATTTAGAAGGCGCTGTGGCAAGTGTTTTGAGCAGGCTGTGGCGTAGTTGATTTTGGAGAAGGCTGTGGCGTAATTGTTTTTGGAGGGGGTTGTAGCGTAGTTGATTTTGGAGAAGGCTGTGGCGTAGTTGATTTTGGAGGGGGTTGTGGCGTAGTTGATTTTGGAGCAGCTGCGCGTAGTTGATTTTAGAGCAGGCTGTGTTGTATTAGGTTTTGGAACAGGCTTGACGCAGTTGATTTTGAGGCGGCTGTGGCGTAGTCGATTTTGGAAGCAGGCTGTGGCGTAGTTGATTTTGGTGCAGGTTGTGGCGGAGTCGACTTTGGAGGAGGTTGTGCTATGTAGTTGACTTTGAGCAGGTTGTGGCGTAGTCGATTTTGAGCAGGCTGTGGCGTAGTTGATTTTGGAGCAGGTGTAGCGTAGTCGATTTTGGAGCAGGTTGTGGTGTAGTCGATTTTGGAGCAGGTTGTGTTGTAGTTGATTTTGGAGCAAGCTGCGGCGTAGTTGATTTTGGAGAAGGCTGTGGCGTAGTCGATTTTGAAGCAGGTTGTGGCGTAGTTGATTTTGGAGCAGGCTGTGGCGTAGTTGTTTTTCGATGGGGGTTGTAGCGTAGTTGATTTTGGAGCAGGCTGTGGCGTAGTTGATTTTGAAGCAGGCTGTGGTGTATTTGGTTTTGGAACAGGCTGTGGCGTAGTTGATTTTGAAGGCGGCTGTGGCGTAGTCGATTTTGGAGCAGGCTGTGGCATGGTTGATTTTGGTGCAGGTTCTGGCGGAGTCGACTTTGGAGGAGTTGTGCTGTAGTTGACTTTGGAGCAGGTTGTGGCGGAGTCATTTGAAGCAGGCTTAGGGCGTGGTCGATTTTGGAGCAGGTTGTGGCGTAGTTGATTTTGGAGCAGGTTGTGGCGTAGTCGATTCTTGAACAGATGTGGAATAGTCGATTTTGGAGGGGTGGTGGCGTACTCAATTTTGGAGCAGGCTGTGACGTAGTCGAATTTGAAGCAGGCTGTGGCGTAGTCGATTTTGGAGAGGCTGTGGCGTAGTTGATTTTGAAGCAGGCTGTACTGTAGTTGACTTTGGAGCAGGTTGTGACGTAGTCGATTTTGGAGCCGGCTGTGGCGTAGTCGATTTTGGAGCAGGCTGTGACGTTGTCGATTTGGAAGTTGTGCGTAGTTGATTCTGGAGTAGGATGTGGAGTAGTCATTTTGGAGGGGTGGTGGCGTACTCAATTTTGGAGCAGGCTGTGACTGGTCGAATTTGAGCAGGCTGTGGCGTAGTCGATTTTGGAGCAGGCTGTGGCGTAGTTGATTTTGAAGCAGGTTGTACGTGTAGTGACTTTGGAGCAGGCTGTGGCGTAGTCGATTTTGGAGCCGGCTGTGGCGTAGTCGATTTTGGAGCAGGCTGTGCGTTGTCGATTTTGTTGCAGGCTGTGGCGTAGTCGACTTTGGAGCAGGCTGTGGAGAAGCTGGGCAGGTGGACTGGTCGAAGTTTTCATCTTGCTGGTTGCACGTGCACAAGGCACTGTCCGCCGGACATCCAGGATAAGACACACGGCAAGCGTAGCGGTAAGACGACTGGGCGGTCTCGCCCCGCTTCACGTACAGAGTCACGGCGACACGACCGCCGTCCTGTCTGCTGAAGTCGCTCAGCACCACTCTGGAATCGTTGTGGGCGTGGCTGGAGCCGTTGGTGGTGAACAGCGTGTCGGGGGCGCTGTTCCCAGACCCTTCCTCCACCAGCGTGCCGGACACGCTGGCTTCTTTCAACGTGGAGGTGCCCAAGGTCCTCCACTGACGGACACCTTGTGGACACTCATCACGCTCACCTCAAAATGCTCCACGCTCACCGGAGCGGTGGCGTTTGCCTGATCCGAAACGAAATCGTCGTCCACGACCACCTCAGTGGAGAACTGATCAACAACACCGCCCAGATTCCTGTACCCACCACGCAGAAATAGCGACCCAGTTGCTCCTTGCCGGTGATCGGGAAGAGAAGCTTCAAAGACACGGACATGCTCGTCCACGACCCGTTGGAGGTCACCCGGAACACGCTGAGGTTTGGGGTCCCCACGGGCTCCTGTTCACCTGGGGTCAAGTTCGCCAGAGTGAGGTTGGTGGACGGGTCAGAGGTGAGGGAAGAGGTGAGCAGTCCGAGGCGGAGGATGTTGGCCAGCGGTGGGATTCGTGGGGAAGTCTGCACTGCAGGGCCAGCAGTTTGGCGGAGCAGTCCAGCTGGAGCGAGGGCTGTGGCAGGTCGGGGGTTCCAGTCCAGCTACAGGCGGCAGCCAGCAGGAGAATGGTGAGTAGCTGCCAGCGTCGTCATGCTGGTGGTGGAGGTCTGAGACCTGTCACAGAGTGGAACACATTGGTGTGGGTTATTCCTGGTCAGATGGTTTGATTGGAGAAAGGGAGGGAGAGAGAGAGAGAGAGAGAGAGAGAGAGAGAGAGAGAGAGAGAGAGAGAGAGAGAGAGAGAGAGATGATGATGATGATCATGATCATGATCATGATCATCTTTATTCCAAGGATAACAGTTAAGCAAACACATGCTTTTTGTTTCATTCGGCCTTTGCCCCGCTAAGGGACTAAGCATGACCAGCGACTAAAACTTAAAAAAACAAACTTTTGATTAACATAATTATATGTCTTCACAACTACATAAAAATGTTGATGAGTTGTTCCTCCATTAACATTGAGAGAGGGAGGGCGGGAGGGAGAAAGAGAAGGAAAGAGAGAAGGAAAGAAAGGGAAGGAGAGAGAGAGAGAGAGAGAGAGAGAGAGAGAGAGAGAGACAGAGACAGAGACAGAGACAGAGAAGAGAGAAGAGAGAGAGAGACAGAGAGACAGAGAGACAGAGAGGGAGGCTGGAGGCAAGAATGGAAGAAAGATGGATATCAGAACTGGAGAGGGACAGATGTTGATTTAGCCAGCCACATAATGGCATATTGGTATATTTCAACAGATGCCAAGGTGTCTTTATTAAGTAACGGCGTACGTTAAAAGACAAGAAATTCGCTTCTCTAAATTGTAGTAATTGTAAGTGATACCATTGTCGGTTTACTGAACTATGGCATATTTTGATTGAGACTACAATTGCTTTTCTAGATAGTGGTAGAGTTTGATTAATACCACGGTCACTTTACTAAATAATTGCATGTTTCAATAGACATCGAGATCGCCTAACTGAACAATGACATATTTTGATCGGTGCCAAGGTCGTTACGTATCACTGAATCAGTATCGTTTGCACAAGGAACAACATACTGTTCTCACCGCTCACTCGCACGACACAAACCAAACGCACTTTATTGACTCTGGTATCAGTTCTCATGATCATAGTTTCAGCTTCATCAGGGATCTAATGCTGCGCATGCTCTAGTCCGTGTACGTACACCATGTCCTCTAAGCCATGAGACCATAGCGCGCAGGGTTTGCGTTTAGATTGCTGAACAATAATAACTAACAGATAATAAAAGAAAAAAAGGATGATGATTAGATCAGGGTCTGATGGACAACATTATCAAATGTTTGACCAGCACCTTGACCCAACGCGAAGGAAAGACCTTGGAGGGTTTTAAAAAAAAATTATGAGTCATGTTTTATTTCGAAACTTAAGAACAAATTACAAATAGGAATACAAAACGCATATGTATTGTCGTAAGATAATAATAACAACAACAAAATATACTCATCATCATCATCATCATCTCGTCATTATTCATCATCATCATCTCATCATCATCATCGTCATCATCATCAACATCATCACCATGCTACTACTGTGATTACTAACACCACTCTTTTCACTACTACTACCACCACCACAAAAACTACTCCCACGATTAAAATGATGTACATTTAACAAATAACATCATATCATTTCTTTATATAATCACGGACACATTAACACAATAATTACTCCAAGGGTAAACACAAAAACAACAATTGTTAAATACATGGAAACAAAATGACAGAAACAAACAAATAAATTAATCCAAAAAACAACAACAACAACAACAACAACAACTGGTCGTTGTCATATCATTTGGAAGCCTTGAAAAAAAAACTAATGCATTAATTCAATAAAGAAGATTATGGGAGCCACTGTAACAAATCTTGTGACTGACATTTCAAGACATGCAGCATATTTTTCTATTTCATATCTTGCTTTCAAATACACAATGAAAACTTGAAGGAATGGGAAATCTTTTTTTCATATTTACATTTGTAAAACATAGAATATGGCATTAACAGAATGAAGGGGGTGCTCTTTCCCACGAGGCAGTCCACTGAGGTTTCTCGTGCACTTCACGCATGTAGCAGATCCCAGGGCAACGAAGGTATTTTTTTGTTGTTGTTTTTGTTTTTCCCGGCAAAACTGTAGGAAAACCCATTTGGACAGGTCACAAAAAGCACACAGACAGAGGAAAAGTGACACTACACTGTGGCCATGTGCTTTCCCTGGGGACAGAAGACCGAATTGTACTCAGGGGTATTTTGTTGTGACGATGAACCTTGTGCAAAGCAATAACACCAAATATTGACTTTAGAAAGTGTTCATACCGTGATTCGAGTCATTCTCCACTCTCAGCTTTGTGTGTAACGGAAAGAAAGCGTGTTTAAATATTTTGTTCTTCTTTTTCCTCCAGATGAAGTAAAACGAACAAATTAAATCTTCGCTCCAAATGTTTCTGGGTGTTGGTTTTATGTCGTACGTTGAACATCGCCACAAAATTAATAAATGAATCTTAAGAACGAACAGAAGAGATCCTTGAATCATTATTTTAGGCTGTTATCTTATATCGCCCGGAAACGGCTTTACACGTCGAGCGAAACGCTTTCTATTTGGGGTATTTTCTAATCATTAACATGCATACAGTTCTTCAGTCTCCCTGTGTTCGGAGTACCTGTTCATGGTCGTTCCCAAAATGATCAGTAATCAGATGACTTTGTCAAGACAGGAAAAAAAGTGACACAGTGCATTTCTTTTCCACCTTCATTGTTTTGACGATTATTGGTTTACCAAGG
>CM065720.1:13130346-13137846 GCA_033310375.1 Conus canariensis
GTAAGAGAGAGAGAGAGAGAGAGAGAGAGAGAGAGAGAGAGAGAGAGAGAGAGAGAGAGAGATGAACTAATCAGCCATTTTCACTGTCAGGAATACGGCACATCAATAATTATCAATTCAAGTTGACAAGTTGAATTCCAGGAAAAGGAAGGGCTGTTTGGATGGAAATTTTGTCCTGTAGGCGGAACTCAACTATATTGCACACACACACAACACACACACACACACACATGGTTTTCTTCTTTTTGTTACTTTTCTCCTCGTTCTTTTCTTCTCCTCCTCCTCATCGTCATGCTTTTCTTCTCTGCGTCATGACTCCCTCCTCCTTCTTCATCATCTTGTGTTTTTGCATCGTCCTATTTCTGGTCTGCCCCCCTCCCCCCACCCTCCCCCACCCTCTCTCTCTACCGCCTTTCTATTCGTAAGCCCAATGAAGAACCAGACGAACGTAGAAAGCTGCGTCACCAACCAAGCGGAAACGTCAACAGAGAAAAACACGTCATAGGGACATTCCATGCTCCCAGCGCCTGGCCCGAGAGTTAACGTGAAGCGCCACGCTACACGCCAACACTGGCATCATCTAGCTGTGTCTTTCCTAGCAGGCCATTGATTGGTTCATAGTGTGTGTGTGTGTGTGTGTGCGTGTGTGCGTGTGTGTGTGTGTGTGTGTGTGTGTGTGTGTGTGTGTGTGTGTGTGTGCGTGCGTGCGTGCGTGTGTGCGTGTGTGTGTGTGTGTGTGTGTGTGTGTGTGTGTGTGTGTGTGTGTGTGTGCGCGCGCTGTATCTGTTTGTATTGCGTAGGTATGCTTTATATACTTTTCCCTAAGTGGAAACATTACCTTTTACAGGGTTTTTGATTGATTGATTTATTTATTTATTTGTTTATTTACTTATTTATCTATTCATTTGTTTATTTGTTATCTATTTATGCTTTTCAATTTATTTAATTATCTACTTACCTATTTGTTATGCATGTATTTATTTATATGTTTATTTATTTATCTATTAATTTGTTCATGGATTAATTTATTTCTTTAGTTGTTTGTTATTTCTTTATCTATTCATCTATCTATCTATTTATTTTTCTAGATATGCTTGGCGTGGTTTCAGTTTTGTTTGCTCGTTTGGAATGCCTCGGCTTATAGCATAGTTTAATTCGACTTGTTTCGTTTGGTCTGATTTGGTTTGGTTTGACTTGGTTCGGTTTGGGTTGAGTTGGTCTGCCCTGGTTTGGTTTGGTTTGACTTGGTTTCAGTTGGTTTGATTTGGTTTGGTTTGACTTGGTTCGGTTTGGGTTGAGTTGGTCTGCCCTGGTTTGGTTTGGTTTGACTTGGTTTCAGTTGGTTTGATTTGGTTTGGTTTGACTTGGTTCGGGTTGGGTTGAGTTGGTCTGCCCTGGTTTGGTTTGGTTTGACTTGGTTTCAGTTGGTTTGATTTGGTTTGGTTTGACTTGGTTCGGGTTGGGTTGAGTTGGTCTGCCCTGGTTTGGTTTGGTTTGACTTGGTTTCAGTTGGTTTGGTTTAATTTCACTTGGTTTGACTTGGTTTGTCTGGATTTGGTTTTTTAAGTTAGTTTGGTTGGGGTCGGTTTGGTTTGGTTGCCTTGGTTTGGTTTACGTTTGACTTTTTTTTTCTTTTTAATTCGTTTTGGTTTGTTTTAATTTAGTTTATTTTGGTTTGACATGGTTTGGCTTGACATAGTTTGGTTTTAACTTGCCTTTTTTTTCAACTCGGTTTGGTTTGGTTTGATTTGGTTTGGTTTTGGTTTGATTTGACTTGGTTTGGTTTGATTTGACTTGGTTTGGTTTATTAATATTTTTGACTTGGTTTGGTTTGACTTGGTTTGGTTTGGCTTGGTTTGGTTTCTCATAATAAAGTTTCGTTGGGTCAGTTTGGTTTCGTTTCTTTAGATTTAGTTCAAACTGATATGAACTGGTTTGATTTCAATTGATTTGGTCATGGAGTTGTTGTTTTTTTCCTTTCTTTTTTTTTTTTTTTTTTTTTTTAGGTAGACTTGGTTTGGTTTGGTTCACGTTTGATTGATTTGTTTTTAATTAAGTGATTTTCGTTTAACTGACTGGGTTTGGTTTCTTATCTTAAGATTTCAATTAGTTTCGTTGGTTTGGTTCGATCTGATTTGCTGTGGTTCACGTTGGTGTGTGTGGTTTGACATGATTTGATTTGAACTGATTTCTTTTCATTTGGTTGGGTTATATTTGGTTTGGTTTTAACGTGATATGGCTTAATTTGCTTTGGTTTGACTTCGTTTGGTTTGGCGGAATTTATTTTGGTTCGATTTGATTGGTTTGATTTGATTTGGTCTGTTTTGACTGACTTGATTCGTTTTGATTTGATTTGGTCTGACTTTGGTTTGGTTAGATCTGGCTTGGTTTAGTTTGGTTTTCTCCTCGTTTCGTTTCAATTCACTTACTTTAGTGTAGTATAATCGCTTGGGTTTGTTTTGGTGTGGTTTTGCCTTTTTTCGGTTTGGTTTAGGTTCACTCGATGAAATGTGATTTTCTTGCTTTGGCGCAGTTTGTTTTGGTTTTATTTATTTTTTTTTTTTAATTTATTTATTTTTTTTTGCATTTGTGTCGTTTCGTTTTGCTTTAATCAGGAGTTGTTTGGTTTAAATCTTGTTATTGTTGTTAGCGTTGGTTTTCCTTTGTTTCGTTGGCATGCTCTGGTGGTGTTTAATATGTGGTTTGGTTTTGACCTGCATGGGGTTGGACTGGTTTGTATGGTTTAGTGTGGTTTTGATGCGTTTGGTTTGGTATGATCTTGTCTGGTATGAATGATTTGGTGTGGCGTAGACTGAATCCAGAACGGGTACTGTGGACCCTTACCTACACCCCAACTCCACGCTGTGTGCTTTTATTAGTATCGATCCCATGACACCTGAAAAGGTGCGTGTGGTTGTCGAGGAGGAGGAGGAGAGCGGGGTTGGAGAAGGGGGGGGGGGGGGGGGGAGGGCTAGCAGGGGAAGAGGGGAGGGGGACAGAGGACAAGTCCAGTGGTCCTCACCGAAGACGTCCAGTAAGTACGCTGGCCGGTGGTCAGGCAACGAAGCGTGTCGGGCTGCCATTTGTCAACACGGGTTTAGCCAACGGCTCGCGAACTGTTGGAGTGGAACCGAGGGCTTCTACCGGCTGACCTGACAGAGCTGCCGTATTTCCTGCCGTAAACGAGCGCGGATACCTCTGCAGTAGGTGTTAGAAGCTGACAGGAACATTGCTCTGCCGCTGGTCCTACCCGTCTTCTCATGTTGGTGTCGTTCTGGTGGTGATGGTGTGTGTGTGTGTGTGTGTGTGTGTGTGGGGTGTGTGTGTGTGTGTGGTGTACCTTCCGTTCCCTGTCCTTTCCACCTCTCTCTCTCTCTCTCTCTCTCTCTCTCCTCTCTCTCTCTCTCTCTCTCATGCACACACACACGCACACACACATAAACGTGCGCACGTGCACGCACGCACGCACGCACGCACGCACGCACACACACAGACATACATACATACACATACACACACGCATGCACGCACTCACGCACGCACACACACACGCGCGCGTGCACACACACACGCACACACACGCAAGCACGCAAGCATGCAAGCACGCACGCACATCACCATCACCCCCGTATGTGCGCGCGCACACACACACACACACACACACACACACACACACACACACACACACACACACACACACACACACACACACACTTCCCTTACCCCCTGCGACCGCGCTCTCCTCTGGGCGAAGGGTGACCTTTATGACCTGAGTGAATCAGTCAACACAAGCTGAGGGGTGATTTTATGACCTGCGTGAATCAGTCAACACAGCTGAGAGGTGATTTTATGACCTGAGTGAATCAGTTAACACAGCTGAGAGGTGATTTTATGACCTGAGTGAATCAGTCAACACAGCTGAGGGGTGATTTTATGACCTGAGTGAATCAGTCAACACAGCTGAGGGTGATTTTATGACCTGAGTGAATCAGTCAACACAGCTGAGGGGTGATTTTATGACCTGAGTGAATCAGTCAACACAAGCTGAGGGGTGATTTTATGACCTGAGTGAATCAGTCAACACAGCTGAGAGGTGATTTTATGACCTGAGTGAATCAGTCAACACAGCTGAGGGGTGATTTTATGACCTGAGTGAATCAGTCAACACAGCTGAGGGGTGATTTTATGACCTGAGTGAATCAGTCAACACAAGCTGAGGGGTGATGTTATGACCTGAGTGAATCAATCAACACAGCTGAGGGTGATGTTATGACCTGAGTGAATCAGTCAACACAGCTGAGGGGTGATTTTATGACCTGAGTGAATCAGTCAACACAAGCTGAGGGGTAATGTTATGACCTGAGTGAATCAGTCAACACAGCTGAGGGGTGATGTTATGACCTGAGTGAATCAATCAACACAAGCTGAGGGGTGATTTTATGACCTGAGTGAATCAGTCAACACAGCTGTGGAGTGATTTTACGACCTGATTGAATCAGTCAACACAAGCTGAGGGATTATTTTAAGAGCTGGGTGAGTCAGTCAACACAAGCTAAGAGGTGATTTTATGACCTGGGTGAAACAGTCAATCATTAACACAGCTGAGAGGTGATTTGTAAGATTTCAGGGAATGAGTAGCATAGGTGAGGGTGATGTATAGCACATCAAAGCATCAGTCGGCATGTTTACTTACTTACGTACTTACTTACTGACTAACTTACTTACTTACTTACTTGCCAACATACTTACTTTCTTATCTTATCTACTTACTTTTTACTTACTTACTCACTTACTTGCTTACTCACTTGCTTGCTTTCTTGCTTGCTAGCTTACTTACTTTCTTATTTACTTACTTACTATCAAACGTACTTACTTACTTACCCACTTGCTTGTTTGCTTGCTTGCTTACCTGCTTGCTTGCTGATTCAGTCGCTTAGTTAGTTTGGTAGGTAGATAGTAAGTACGTAGAAAGATAGGTACGTAGGTAGATAGGAAGATACGTAATCGCTTATTTTTTTGCGTACTTATTACTTAAATGCCTTGCTAGTTATCTGGCTAGTCAGCAAGTTATCTAGTTAGCTAGTTTGCTGGCTAACTAGCAAGCTTACGTCTGTTTGTTCGTTCGTCTGTCATTTTTAGTTAGTTAGTTAGTTAGTTAGTTAGTTAGTTAGTTTAGTTAGTTAGTTAGTTAGTTAGTTAGTTGGTTGGTTGGTTGGTTGGTTGGTTGGTTGGACTGTCACGGTCAATGAATGAATGAAATACTGACCATTTTTGTCTATTTTCAAGAATTCGATTCGTTGAACAGCCGAAAAAGACACGAAGCAAATATCAATCCAGAGAGTGAAAATTAGATAAAATTGATGAAATACAATATGCTAACATAAGCTTGAAATATATACAATACAATACAACACAACAAACATTCATATTCCCCCACAGTCCCATCTCCCAAGACGTTACTTAACTAACTAGCTCGCAATATCCTTGTCCAGACTGTCTTTATGACGAAAGAGACTGGCGAGACTTGCTCCTACCAATCAGAGAATGATTCTGCTTTTGGTGGATAGTGGACCCCCAGAAAATGACTGAACAGGCTGCACATCCAAAAGTAATGCGCCAAGCTCCTTGCTGAAGGAGTCGAGTATTTATAGACTGGCGCAATTGGATTATTTTGAGAATTTTCATCGTGTCTGAAAGTGGATTCTTCTCATTTTCTTTGCTGTGGCCATCATGGTACAAGCCAGGTGGTTCCAAGCAGACAGATTAAAAACCAAAGGATGAGACTAGTTTCACGCTTTGAGCTGGCGCAAACATAGGGTTACGGGTGAGTGCAACGGCCTGAAATGTGTGTCAGCAAAGGGGAAGGTCATGTATTTGAAGAATGTTTGTGATTTCATTGGACTGTTTGTGATTTCATCGGTGAAAATCCCCCCCACGCAAGGGAAATAATTGGTGGGGAGTTGTTCTTTTAATCAATCGTCAGTTTAACATGAAAGGCTGACTCAACTTTATGGTAGGCCTCTAAACGCTTACATGGATTATATGGTATTTTAGTTCAAACTCCTAATTGTGGCGTGTGGCCACATCATTGGAAAAACTTCCCTCTCTCATCTCCAATTGTTTACGACGACATTTTTCTTCCTTATGTCGAAGATGAAGCGGATTTCA
Source organism: Conus canariensis (assembly GCA_033310375.1). Lineage (NCBI taxonomy): Eukaryota > Metazoa > Mollusca > Gastropoda > Neogastropoda > Conidae > Conus > Conus canariensis. Next base: position 13,136,515 of record CM065720.1, read on the forward strand.
AACGGTAAGGAGATTAATTAATCAACTGACCGTTTACTCTTCAGTTTGTGTGTGTGTGTGTGTGTGTGTGTGTGTGTGTGTGTGTGTGTGTGTGTGACTTCTGTGTTTGTAGATATCAATATTATTGCCTAGTCGTGCTACATGTTTCTTCTTCTTCTTCTTCTTCTGCGTACGCAGGCTGATACTCCTGCGGACGCTCCCTATATGGACAGACAAGTATTAATCCCATCTACCCAACAAAGTGGGAGTTTTGTGTGTATGACCGTTTTTTAATCCCGCCATTAAAGCAGCCATACTCCATCTTCGGGGAAGGTGCATGCTATGTGTAACGTGTCATCCATACCAACGGCCAAACTGGCCTTCCCTTCCGAAAGTTGGTGATGGGATTTCACGTGTGTGCGTTTTCACACACGGAACCTCGTTTTATAGTCTCATTCGAAGGACTGTGTGGGGAATGGAGTCAGAACCAATGTTAACTCCGAGGGGAAAAAGAAAAACCCTGTAACGAAACGGCCCGGCGGAGAATCGAACCCGCGACCCTTGGATTACGAATCCGGCGCTCTACCGACTGAGCTATTCCGGCCCCCTACATGTTTCATCCAGTTCTATCCCCCATACGATCAGACGTGACAGCTTTCTGTGTTCTTCTCTTGTTTATGCCCTCAACTCACTTCACCAGTCACGTGCAGACGACGCTGCTTCCAGGTGAGTGAGGAATGACGCATTTGTAACAGGAAATACGGTAACCGTTAACCTGTTCTTGAAAAAAGAAACAAACAAAAAAAAAAGATGTAAAGGAGTCTCCCTGTCACTTTTTCTTGTTTGACTAAGAAAAGAGACTGGGGGGTGGGAGGTGGGGGGCAAGGGAGGAAGAAAGGGGGGGGGGGGAGGGCAAGGGAGGAAGAAAGGAAAAAAAAAAGGGGGGGGGAGGGAGGTAGGGGAGGAACGAGAGCAGGATCTGGATGTGGAATGAGGGGGAGGGGGGGGGGGGAAGGAAGGGGGGGGGGTGTGATGGGTGCGGTTTTATGTGGTAGTTATGCGCATGTCAAGGAGCCAGGAAAAAGTGTCCCCGTATAAAGCCGGTGTGCGCGCGCACCCCTGTTTAGTCCGGGCTGTTTTCGGGGTTGGTCATTCGTGAAGTTCTGGTCTAGTGCGAAGCGCTCTCTGTGGCCTGGGATTTCTTGTGGGGTTGGTTGGTGGACGTTCTGAACTTCAGGGGGTTTTCTATCACCACCACAATGGGAGAAGAAGTGAGCATTTTCGTTTGGTTTTTTTTTTATGTTCATATCTTCTGTTTCGTGATGAGTTTCTTATGACTGTTTTCTGTGGTGT
>CM065720.1:13162846-13185346 GCA_033310375.1 Conus canariensis
AACGAAAACTAGATGGTCTACAATGAAATTTTGATGGAAATAATTTACTTCTTAGGTCATTTAACACTGGACAGCTAAATATAAAATGAATTTCATCTTCAGTTGCTGAACGACATAAACGACATATTGCAGTTCCATTTCCGCCATATCGATATCTCTGGGAGTGCACGGCAATGTCAGATACGTCAAACCTAAACTTGGTTAATGCTGCCCTTACAAAGCTACACAAAGACAATGAAACGTATGGTTCAATCAAGTGATTGACTTTAAACAATCTGTACAATGAAAATCTGTCACTCGTCCGAATATGGGACTCCCAATCCTGCCACCTACAATCTATAATACGTTGCTTGAAACAAGCCAAAAAAACTATTTGCACACCCGACACCCTGGTTCATCCATACGTAATAAAAACCATAATTACATAAGCAATTACGTACGCTACTTGCCCATGTTTGCTTACCTCTTTGATCAAGTATATACATATTCTTATAAGCCAGAGCATGTAGTCTGTTATCATTCATTTGAACTACCTTTAACCAGTACCTAATACTTTTCGTGTAAGCGTTTAAGTAAATAGGATATCTTCCAAGTTCTCCGTATATAAAATCATTGGGAGTCTTTTGATCAACATGCAAAAATTTTTTCATAGCAAATAAATGTACCTTTTCAATTTCTTGATTATTATTCAAGCCCCATATCTCAGCTCCATATAGAGCCACTGGTTGAACTTGTGTATCGAATAGTTTAAAAAATATACTTGGGGAGTGGTTTTGAAACTTATACATTAAGGACAAAATGGAAACAACAGATTTTTTTGCTCGACTGACCAAATCTTGGCAAGTAAACCTAAAACTTAGCTTAGTTGAAAAATATAATCCCAAATATTTATATGCATTCACCACAGACATCTGACTTCTTCCATATAACCATGTTTCACGTGCCGCTAGATACCCACCTTTACGAAAAACTATGATGTTAGATTTTTCCATGTTCACTTTTAGCTCCAGTCTCTCCGCTGCCGCATATAACTGATTTAACTGATTTTGTAGACCAATCGGAGTTTCAGACAATAACACAATATCATCTGCAAAAAGCATAATAAATATTTCTACTAAATCAAATGTAACTCCATGTTTACCATTTTCATTAATTTGTTGAGCCAAATCATTAATAAAAAATGAAAACAAAACGGGACTACACACATCGCCCTGTTTTACTCTTCTTGTACATTTTATTAGATCACTAACTCTAGCACCACATTTGATTCTAGCTTTGACATCCTGATACATACTTTCTATACAACGGTAAAGTTTTCCTTTTATTCCGCTATTTCTAAGTATTGGCCATAAAAGTTTTCTCGAAATCGAATCAAAAGCTTTTTCAAAATCTATAAAAGCTACGTACAATTTTCGATTATTTGCGAACTGCTTTTGTACAGCTGCCAAAAGAGTAAACATATGATCAGTCGTTGAATAATCTTTTTTAAACCCAGCTTGATGTTCACCGGTGATATTATTCATTTCAGCCCAATTTGAAAGTCTACTGTTTATAACTGAACTATAAAGTTTACTTGATATATTACATAAGGAAATTCCCCTATAATTGTTAGTATTGTTGACTTCACCTTTTTTTATATAAAGGCATAATCATAAACTCTGACCAGCCCTCTGGATACATTCCTTTGTCAAACAGCGCATTGAACAAGTTCACTAAAAAGTCAACAGCACATCCCCCCAAATTCTTAAAGAATTCCCCTATCAAGCCATCGGGCCCGGGAGCTTTTCGATTTTTCAACTTCCTGATTGCTAAAAATTTCTTCCTTTGTGATAGGTTGGTCCATGTAATTAATGTACACGTCATCTGCAACATTCTGAACTGCTTGAGGCGGGTCATCTTTCTCTAACACTAATTTAAAATGTTGGTGCCATTCCTCAATAGTAATATTATTTCGAGGCTGTGATTTCTTTTTGTATACTGAGCGCAGTGATTTCCAAAACTCTTCTTGATTATTCACAGAATTAAGTATTTTCATAAACTGAAAATCATTATACAACTTCTGCTTTCTAAGCAATAGATTTTTATATTCTCTCCTCGCTTTACAAAAAGCTGCCCCATCTTCTTTATCAGACGTTTTCCAAAATATTCTTAAAAGTCTGCGCGTTTTTAATTTCTCTGCCTTGCATTCTGTATCGTACCAGACATTCTGTCTGTTTGAACTGTTAACACAAATACGCCGTTTCATACAGTCTGCAACATCTTTCACAATATCATTGAACATGTGCAACGCATTGTTTACATTAACATCAATAGACATTGTTGCTGATGAAAGCTTTTCACGAATGTGCTCGGAGTTCATCATGTCACAAAAATGTTCAGCATGATCATCATTCCACACAAATTTTTCTACATATTCCTTTTCATCAAAACTTTCAACTACACCTAATCCAACATCGGACATGTTCATACAGAATTCCAAAGGCATATGGTCGGATTCAATTTTATCTGTGACAAACATACTACAATGCTTAGTTATATAGTCAAACAAATCATACGAAGATACAAAGTAATCATTTACGCTATGACCTGAATCAGAAATGTATGTGAAACGACCGGTCTGGTCGCCATTACATACACCGTTTAACATAAATAAACCCAGAGTACTACACATGTTCAAAAAAGATTTTCCATAGGTATTCAATACTCTGTCCTCCGAACGTCTATTGACAGTCACTCTATCACTGTTCTTAAAATAAGAGTACATCGTAACTTCATCACTGTACTCAGGGATAATATTCGCTGTTCTGGCATTAAAGTCACCACTCATCAGTAAGGACAACTCTTCTATAGATATAAAATGATCAATTAAACAATCTTCTAACTGGCTAATTCCATTTTCAACATCAAATGCGGTGTAGTATGGTGAGTGTTCTGGAGGAACGTATGCACAAATATACAGAACATTTTTTGAAAAATTAAATAATGTTTTGTCAAGCACAAACAGTAAAAAATTCCCGTTACCCACATCGAGTCGCTTCACATTCGCAACAAGGCTATTTTTAATCAAACATATTACCCCCCCTGAACACCTTCCCTTGTGTGACAATTTGACGGCAGGCTGAATGAAAGCCGTGTGCTCAGTGAACACTGTATTGATAAAATCTTCCACGAAAGTTTCTACCAAACAAATAAAATCAAACGAAGATACATATTGTACAAAAACAGAATCTGAAAGCTTAGACATTAAACCGCTGACGTTCCAATGGAGAAACTTATATTCTCTATGTTTGTTATCAGCCATCCAAATGTATTGTGTTGCAGTTTTTAAATGTGCATGATTGTGTTTTGTTTTTCGATGGCCATTACAAACTCCTACCACAATTTGAGTGTGGCCCCGACCTCAACGTTTGATGGGTGAATCGTTTGCATATAATCCATGGAACGACTCACAAAGAGTGAAGGGGAAAAAAGGGGCGGACGTGAAATAAAAAAGAAAAATTGAAATATTAGAGAAGGAGAGAGAAAGAAGAAGAAGAAGAAGAGAGAGAGAGAGAGAGAGGAGAGAGAGAGAGAGAGATGAGAGAGAGAGAGAGAGAGAGAGAGAGAGATATTACAAATTGTCACAAAGTAAATCGACCGACAGATTAATAATTGTTATTGATGACTGATGGATTGACGACTAACTGATCGGTGAAGCGGTTGATGAACGATCCTGTGTATGTGTGTGTGTGCGTGTGCGTGTGCGTGTGTGTGTGTGTGTGCGTGCGTGCGCTCTTGCTTGTGTGTGCGTGTGAGTGCGTGCGTGCGTACGAGCGTGTGCGTGCGTGCGTACGTGCGCGTGCGTGCGCGCGCGTGTGCGTGTGTGTGTGTGTGTGTGTGTGTGTGTGTGTGTGTGTGTGTGTGTGTCTGTCAGCTTCCTTCCTGCTGCCCTACGTGATAATGCTGGTGGTGGCGGGACTGCCCCTCTTCTTCCTGGAGCTGGCCCTGGGTCAGTTTGCCTCCGAGGGGCCCGTCACCGTGTGGAAGATGAGCCCCTTCTTCGCCGGTCAGTACGCTACTTTCTGCGTGTTCTTCAGGTTGTCGTTGCTGATGGAGCTGGTGGTGAGAATGGTGGTGGTGGTGGTGGTGGTGGTGGTTGTGGTGGTGGTGGTGGTGGTGGTGGTGGTGATGGTGGTGGTTGTGGTAGTGGTGGTGGTGGTGGTGGTGGTGATGGTGGAGGTGTTGATGACGGAGGTGGTGATGATAATGGTGGTGGTGGTGGTAATGATGGTGGTGGTCTTCCTCCCCCCCTCCCTCCTCCCCCCCCCCCCCCCCCCCCCCCCCCCCCCCGTGTGTGTGTTCTTCATGTTGTCGTTGCTGATGGAGCTGGTGGTGAGAATGGGGTGGTGGTGGTGGTGATGGTGATGGTGGTGGTTGTGGTAGTGGTGGTGGTGGTGGTGGTGGTGATGGTGGAGGTGTTGATGACGGAGGTGGTGATGATAATGGTGGTGGTGGTGGTAATGATGGTGGTGGTCTTCCTCCCCCCCCCCCCCCCCCCCCCCCCCCCCCCCCCCCCCCCCCCCTTCTTGTTCTTCGTCTGCTTCTTCTTGTTCTTCGTCTACTTCTTCTTCTTCTTCCTTCCTTCCTTCCTTCTTTCCTTTCTTCCTCCCCCTCCTCTTCCTCCCCTCCTCCTCTTCCTCCTCCTTCTTCTTCTTCTTCTTCTTTTTCTTCATCTTCTCCTCTTTCTTCCCTCGTCCTCCTCCTCTTCATCCTTCTTCTTTTATTTCTCCTGTTCCTTCTCCTCCTCTTCTTCTTCCTTCCTCCTCTCCTCCTCCTCCCTCTCTTCTTCTTCTTCTTCTCTTCCTTCCTTCCTCCTCCTCTTCCTCCCCCTCCTCCTCCTCCCCCTCTTCTTCTTCTTTTCTTCTTCCTTCCTCCTCCTTCTTCTCCTCCTCTTCTTATTCCTATTTTTCCTCTTCTTGCGAGGTTACTCCGCCCCTTAGGAATCCATCAGTATATCAAACATTAGTATTGTCTTTGTCCTTCAGTATATCAAACATTAGTATTGTCTTTGTCCTTCAGTATATCAAACATTAGTATTGTCTTTGTCCTTCAGTATATCAAACATTAGTATTGTCTTTGTCCCTCACGTCACCTTCCCGTTCACGTTGTTCGTGATGATGATTTGGTTGTTGTTGTTGTTGTTGTTGTTGTTTGTTCTTGTTGTTGGTGCTGTTTGTTGGGGTGGAATGGGAAGATGGGGAAGGGTACCCTTGGTTTGACCCGTCACATCTGAATGATGAGTCGCTTCTTTACTCGTGAGTTCAATTTTTGGTTGTGCTTGTTCTTAATGTTGTTGTTGTTCACATTTGTACTCAAATACACATGATCATAATTATGGACATACGCAGACTGTATAGATCAAAATCAATCTGAAGTTTATTTAAACTTCTCACCAACGACCCACCCATCGCACATACACGTATTGTTGAACAGTAACAGGCCTACGTAATCACGGCAGTATACGCATTAAGCTTTCACCATTCAGACCTGATATATAAAATTATGTTTGAAATTATTATAAGTTTCAATAACACTCTGTGTGTGTGTGTGTGTGTGTGTGTGTGTGTGTGTGTGTGTGTGTGTGTGATTCTGACAGTGATCTGGTTTCAGTCAGTTAGTATGATTCTCTTCGATGAAAATCTCTGTCAGCGTTATACCAGTTTGATTTAAAAAATTTTTTCTTACTGTTGTCTATCAACATTGGTCCGTTGATGAGATGGAAATCCAGGTATGTTTGCGTTTAATGGAATATTAACCACAGCAACAACGAGGACAGCAACAACAACAATGAGAAAAGTAACAACAGCAATAAGAAGAATTCAGCATCATCATCATCATCAATTTTGTCATCATCATCAAGTTCATCGTCATCATCATTATCCCCATCATCTTATCGTCATTAATTTCATCATCGTCATCGTCATCATCATTTTTGTCGTCAGCATCATCGTCATAGTCATCGTCATCATCACCATCATCATCTTTTTCATATCATCGTCATCATGATCATAGTCATCGTCATGATCAGCAGCAGCGGCAGCAACATTACCTACACTATTTCAGTCTTATTTGAACAACTGTTTCAGTCTTTGCTGTTGATGCGAGTTAGCCAAGCGTCACGATGGCCGTCCGTCACAAAGTCATCTTCATCAGCATCAACCATTCCAGAATAGCTCAGTGGTAGAACTTCGGACTCGTAATCTTGGTGATCCTGGGGAAGCGGATTCGAATCTCCGCCGAACCATTTCGGTACAGGGGGATTTTTCCCTCGGAATTAACATTGGTTCTGACTCCATTTCCCATACAGTCCTTCGAATGAGACTAAAAACCGAGGTTCCGTGTGTGAACGCATGCATAACATCTTGCACACACGTAAAATCCCATCACAAACTTTCGGAAGAGAAGGCCAGTTTGGCCGTTGGTATGGATGACACGTTAAATATAGCAAACCCCTTCCCTGAAGCTGGAGTATGGCTGCCTTAATGGCAGGATAAAAAAAAACGGTCATACACACAACTCCACTCCCTTTCTTGGGTAAAGCATCATCCATGTCCACCTTGTCATCACCCGTTGCTCTCTGTCTGAACTGCAGGCACGGGTTTCGCCATGTGCATCATCAGCGGCGTGGTGGCCATCTACTACAACGTCATCATCACCTACGCCATCTACTACATGTTCGTGGCCTTCGTCAACCTGGACAACGACCTGCCCTGGGACACCTGTGACCCGGAGTGGGCCACCTCCAAGTGCCGCAACGAACCCTACCCCAAGTTCTCCACCATGAACGAGTCACAGGCCATGAATGCCATCAAATGTAAGAGCCCGGCCTGTGTGTGAGTGTGTGTGTGTGTGTGTGTGTGTGTGTGTGTGTGTGTGTGTGTGTGTGTGTGTGTGTGTGTGTGAGGAGGCGCGGGTGGGGGAAGGGGAGGGGGAGACGGGAAAAGGGTAAGGAGTTTGGCGGAAGAAGGAGAGGGATGCATGGGTGGGTGGGCGGGAGGAGTGCCACCTCAAAGTGCTGCATTGAACCCTACTGCAAGTTCTCCGAGTTGAACGGGACAGAAGCCATACATGGGTATGGATGTGTAAGTAGTGTACGTACACATGTGGTGAATGTGTATAATTCAGTGTGTATTTACTGTTAAGTTTCTGCTTTCGAGAGAGAGAGAGAGAGAGAGAGAGAGAGAGAGAGAGAGAGAGAGAGAGAGCGTGCGTCCGTGCGCGCGCGCGCGCGTGTGTGTTTGTGTTAGAGCAACTATCTTTGGTTAGAGAGACAGAGAGACAAAGAGTGTTGCTCATAGCCCAGCCGACCGCAAAGGGATGCTGTGAGTGTGTGTGTGTGTGTGTGTGTGTGTGTGTGTGTGTGTGTGTGTGTGTGTGGTGTGTCTGTGTGTGTGTGTGTGTGTGTGTGTGTGTGTGTGTGTGTGAGTGTGTGTGTGTGTGTGTGTGTGTGTGTGTGTGTGTGTGTTTGTGAGTGTGTGTGTGTGTGTGTGTGTGTGTGTGTGTGTGTGTGTGTGTGTGAAAGAGACAGAGACCGAGAGAGATAATATGTTGCTTATAGCTCAGCTGATTGCGAAGGGCCAAACAGAGCTGATGTGTGTGTGTGTGTGTGTGTGTGTGTGTGTGTGTGTGTGTGTGTGTGTGTGTGTGTGTTCATGTGCGTGCGTGCGTGCGTGTGTGCGTGTGTGTGTGTGTGTGTGTGTGTGTGTGTGTGTGTGTGTGTGTGTGTGTGTGTGTGTGCGCACTACTCGACACTAAAAAAAAAAAAAAAAACTGTGTGTAGTACTACTCAATACCAAACAAACATGCGGTGTGCAGATGACGTGTACAGCGACACGTGCATCCGGGACAAGATGATGAACGGAAATTTCACTGCCAGAGTGAACTCCTCCTACCCGGGGGTCACCACCTATTCCGCCCTCAACTCCACCATCATCCTCTCCGACATGTTCTCCTCCTGCAAGAAAGAGTTCGTCAGCCCCCCTGCCGACTACCTCAGGTAACCGTCACTACCGGTCCTGTGGGTGGTCAAGCTGAGCCTTGCTCCCCACCCCACCCCACCCCCTCCCCCCCTCCCCACCACTCAGGGTCACACGGCTCCACTTCCACGTGATGTTACTGGTGGCAGTGGAGAAAGACAAATCTCTCTCTGTCTCTGTCTGTCTCTCTGTCTGTCTGTCTTTCTTTCTGTCTCTGTTTCTGTCTGTCTGTCTATCTCTCTCTTTCTGTCTGTCTGTCTGTCTGTCTGTCTGTCTCTCTCTCTCTCTCTCTCTCTGGATTTGTATGATTGTGTGTATTTGTGTGTGTGTGTGTTGTGTGTGTGTGTGTGTGTGTGACTGTGTGTGTATTGTGTGTGTGTGTGTGTGTGTGTGTGTGTGTGTGTGTGTGTGTGTGTGTGTATGTATGTATGTGTGTGCGTGCGTGTGTATGTGCGTGTGTGTGTGTACATATGAGTGTGTGTGTACGTGTGTGTATGTGTGTGTGTGTGTGTGTGTGAGAGAGAGAGAGAGAGAGAGAGAGAGAGAGAGAGGTGTGTGTGTGTGTGTGTGTGTGTGTGTGTGTGTGTGTGTGTGTGTGAGCGTGTGTGTGTGTGTAAGTGTGTGTGTATGCGCGCGTGTGTGTGTGAGTATGTGTGCATGTGTGTATGAGTGTGTGTGTGCGCGCGTGCATGTGTGTGTGTATATGCGTGCGTACGCGCGCGCCTGTGTATGTGCACGCGCGCGCGCGCGCATGTGTATCTTTAAAGCCACCCACCAGACCAAGAAGAAACCCTGAGAGGTGCCTTGATGTCGGTGCTGTGTTGGTTGCAGTCAGTACGTACTCCGTGTGCAAGAAGCGGACAGCCTGGGAGACCTGGGCGGCATCTCCCTCAAGATGATCTTCACCCTGGGCCTGGCCTGGCTCCTCATCTTCTTCTGCCTCATGAAGGGCGTCAAGTCCTCCGGCAAGGTGCGAGAACCCGAGTCTTCCTTCTGTCATGACTTTTGACTTGCCTCCCTTTAGGCATCAAAAAAAAAAAAAAAAAAAAAAGAAAGAAAAAAAAACAACCCACCTGTGGGCCCCCGATGCAACAGGCCGCATTGTCTCCTTATAGCAGTCCCAAATAGAGCATTTTTTGCAGTTTATTTTCGGCATGTTTGTTGATTAAACACAAATGTATGTATTGTAGAATCCGCTGCAAAGAAAAAAGAATGAATGTATACCAAAGTATCGTCTGCTTTTGGCGCGTTCAATCGAGTTCGTTTATTATGAAAACGACACTGACCTTGATATGTGACAGATGAAACCTCTCTTTCAAAGAGAAGTTACCTTGTGTCGTTTGTAACAGGAGACTCTAATCTGAACATACCACTTCCCCTTTTAATTTTTCTGTTATTTTCTTTGGTGTCCTTTTCTTGTCTTTTTTTTTTTTTCTTTTTCTTTCTTTCTTTCTTTTGCTTTTCTTTTTCTTTTGAGAGAAGCATTTTATAGCGTGCAACCTCGGCATTGCTGCAACTATGGCATCCAGTTCAAGATCATGATACTTCGAATGCTTGGACTAAATAATCTGTGTCCGCCATATTATTGTCGCTAAGTTCGTAGCAAAATGATTAGCTACCACGAACAGATTGACTTTGAATTCTGTGGATGGCATTGTTCCACCTGACCATCTTTGACCGACTGTAAACGTCTGTCCAGCTCACCTACGGTTTGTAACGTATCAGACAAAGAAGTCATAAGCATCAGACTGATTCAATCAGAAGACTTGAAGTCATTTTCGTGTTGTGTAAACTGGTTTCTTAGACCTGACTAACAGCGGGATACATTATTAAATGAAAAGTGTCGAGTACAGCAGTATCATGAAGTCTTTAACCAAAACGGAGCTCCGTTGCACTATCTTCGTCATCCTGATTCTCATTGACCGTCAATTGTAAAACATCGCAACGTCTGTGGCTTTCAATGTCCCGTTCATGCACTGACCTCACTTTCTATTTCTTCTCCCGGTCTGTGTTGTGGGTCAGGGGGTCAGTATCGGCAAGTTGTCCGTGTTGTGGGTCAGGGGGTCAGTATCGGTAAGTTGTCTGTGTTGTGGGTCAGGGGGTCAGTATCGGCAAGTTGTCTGTGTTGTGGGTCAGGGGGTCAGTATCGGCAAGTTGTCTGTGTTGTGGGTGTGAGGGGGTCAGTATCGGCAAGTTGTCCGTGTTGTGGGTCAGGGGGTCAGTATCGGCAAGTTGTCCGTGTTGTGGGTCAGGGGGTCAGTATCGGCAAGTTGTCCGTGTTGTGGGTCAGGGGGTCAGTATCGGTAAGTTGTCTGTGTTGTGGGTCAGGGGGTCAGTATCGGCAAGTTGTCTGTGTTGTGGGTCAGGGGGTCAGTATCGGCAAGTTGTCTGTGTTGTGGGTGTGAGGGGGTCAGTATCGGCAAGTTGTCTGTGTTGTGGGTCAGGGGGTCAGTATCGGCAAGTTGTCTGTGTTGTGGGTCAGGGGGTCAGTATCGGCAAGTTGTCCGTGTTGTGGGTCAGGGGGTCAGTATCGGCAAGTTGTCCGTGTTGTGGGTCAGGGGGTCAGTATCGGTAAGTTGTCTGTGTTGTGGGTCAGGGGGTCAGTATCGGCAAGTTGTCTGTGTTGTGGGTCAGGGGGTCAGTATCGGCAAGTTGTCTGTGTTGTGGGTCAGGGGGTCAGTATCGGCAAGTTGTCTGTGTTGTGGGTCAGGGGGTCAGTATCGGCAAGTTGTCCGTGTTGTGGGTCAGGGGGTCAGTATCGGTAAGTTGTCTGTGTTGTGGGTCAGGGGGTCAGTATCGGCAAGTTGTCTGTGTTGTGGGTCAGGGGGTCAGTATCGGCAAGTTGTCCGTGTTGTTGGGTCAGGGGGTCAGTATCGGTAAGTTGTCTGTGTTGTGGGTCAGGGGGTCAGTATCGGCAAGTTGTCTGTGTTGTGGGTCAGGGGGTCAGTATCGGCAAGTTGTCGTGTTGTGGGTCAGGGGGTCAGTATCGGTAAGTTGTCTGTGTTGTGGGTCAGGGGGTCAGTATCGGCAAGTTGTCTGTGTTGTGGGTCAGGGGGTCAGTATCGGCAAGTTGTCTGTGTTGTGGGTCAGGGGGTCAGTATCGGCAAGTTGTCTGTGTTGTGGGTCAGGGGGTCAGTATCGGCAAGTTGTCCGTGTTGTGGGTCAGGGGGTTCAGTATCGGCAAGTTGTCCGTGTTGTGGGTCAGGGGGTCAGTATCGGTAAGTTGTCTGTGTTGTGGGTCAGGGGGTCAGTATCGGCAAGTTGTCTGTGTTGTGGGTCAGGGGGTCAGTATCGGCAAGTTGTCTGTGTTGTGGGTGTGAGGGGGTCAGTATCGGCAAGTTGTCTGTGTTGTGGGTCAGGGGGTCAGTATCGGCAAGTTGTCTGTGTTGTGGGTCAGGGGGTCAGTATCGGTAAGTTGTCTGTGTTGTGGGTCAGGGGGTCAGTATCGGCAAGTTGTCTGTGTTGTGGGTGTGAGGGGTCAGTATCGGCAAGTTGTCTGTGTTGTGGGTCAGGGGGTCAGTATCGGTAAGTTGTCTGTGTTGTGGGTCAGGGGGTCAGTATCGGCAAGTTGTCTGTGTTGTGGGTCAGGGGGTCAGTATCGGCAAGTTGTCTGTGCTGTGGGTGTGAGGGGGTCAGTATCGGCAAGTTGTCTGTGTTGTGGGTGTGAGGGGGTCAGTATCGGCAAGTTGTCTGTGCTGTGTGTGAGGGGTTCAGTATCGGCAAGTTGTCTGTGTTGTGTGTGAGGGGTTCAGTATCGTCAAGTTGTCCGTGTTGTGGGTCAGGGGGTCAGTATCGGTAAGTTGTCTGTGTTGTGGGTCAGGGGGTCAGTATCGGCAAGTTGTCCGTGTTGTGGGTCAGGGGGTCAGTATCGGTAAGTTGTCTGTGTTGTGGGTCAGGGGGTCAGTATCGGCAAGTTGTCTGTGTTGTGGGTCAGTATCGGCAAGTTGTCTGTGTTGTGTGTGTGAGGGGGTCAGTATTGGCAAGTTGTCCGTGTTGTGTGTGTGAGGGGGTCAGTATTGGCAAGTTGTCTGTGTTGTGGGTGTGAGGGGGTCAGTATTGGCAAGTTGTCCGTGTTGTGTGTGTGAGGGGGTCAGTATCGGCAAGTTGTCTGTGTTGTGTGTGATGGGGTCAGTATCGGCAAGTTGTCTGTGTTGTATGTGAGGGGTTCAGTATCGGCAAGTTGTCTGTGCTGTGGGTGTGAGGGGGTCAGTATCGGCAAGTTGTCTGTGCTGTGGGTGTGAGAGGGTCAGTATCGGCAAGTTGTCTGTGCTGTGGGTGTGAGGGGGTCAGTATCGGCAAGTTGTCTGTGCTGTGTGTGAGGGGGTCAGTATCGGCAAGTTGTCTGTGTGCTGTGTGTGAGGGGGTCAGTATCGGCAAGTTGTCTGTGTGCTGTGTGTGAGGGGGTCAGTATCGGCAAGTTGTCTGTGTTGTGGGTGTGAGGGGGTCAGTATCGGCAAGTTGTCTGTGTTGTGGATGTGAGGGGGTCAGTATCGGCAAGTTGTCTGTGTTGTGTGTGAGGGGGTCAGTATCGGCAAGTTGTCTGTGTTGTGTGTGAGGGGGTCAGTATCGGCAAGTTGTCTGTGTTGTGGATGTGAGGGGGTCAGTATCGGCAAGTTGTCTGTGCTGTGTGTGAGGGGGTCAGTATCGGCAAGTTGTCTGTGTTGTGGATGTGAGGGGGTCAGTATCGGCAAGTTGTCTGTGTTGTGGATGTGAGGGGGTCAGTATCGGCAAGTTGTCTGTGTTGTGTGTGAGGGGGTCAGTATCGGCAAGTTGTCTGTGCTGTGGGTGAGGGGGTCAGTATCGGCAAGTTGTCTGTGTTGTGTGTGAGGGGGTCAGTATCGGCAAGTTGTCTGTGTTGTGTGTGAGGGGGTCAGTATCGGCAAGTTGTCTGTGTTGTGTGTGAGGGGGTCAGTATCGGCAAGTTGTCTGTGTTGTGGATGTGAGGGGGTCAGTATCGGCAAGTTGTCTGTGTTGTGTGTGAGGGGGTCAGTATCGGCAAGTTGTCTGTGCTGTGGGTGAGGGGGTCAGTATCGGCAAGTTGTCTGTGTTGTGTGTGAGGGGGTCAGTATCGGCAAGTTGTCTGTGTTGTGTGTGAGGGGTCAGTATCGGCAAGTTGTCTGTGTTGTGTGTGAGGGGGTCAGTATCGGCAAGTTGTCTGTGTTGTGTGTGAGGGGGTCAGTATCGGCAAGTTGTCTGTGTTGTGTGTGAGGGGGTCAGTATCGGCAAGTTGTCTGTGTTGTGGATGTGAGGGGGTCAGTATCGGCAAGTTGATGGAGACTGGTGTCTGATAGACGTGATGTCGCCCTCCGGACAGAGACCCTCGCCGAAACTATCTCCAGCAATGTTCTTTCTTTCTTTCCTTCCCTTTCTTTCGCGTTCCTGGCCATGCTAGATCCTCAATCGGTTAGTAAGGCAGTCTACGGTCCGCCGCAGAGACCCCACCGGTCCTCACAGATTCTCCTGGACTTCAAGCGGACTTGGCCATGACTGGCGTCTCAAGGCTTCAAAGGAGGAGCAGGACTGTAAGATGTGGGTGGGAGTTTGGGAGCCTGTGCCATAAGGGCACTGGTCAGTATGAGAGAGAGATGGAGACGTGAGAGATGGGAGAGGAGCTGGCTTTGTCCTGTTCACAGCCTGAAGATGGTAATTTGAGCTGCTCTGTCGAGTTGGTGGATGCTGTCGTCCTCTTCAGTCCCAATGTCCAGACGTTGGCGTCACATTCTTCTGAAGTTGTTGCTCAGGATGGTTTTAACTTCATTGTAGGACATTGGATCCCCTGACTTTCCCTGCCTGCTGCCGATCTTGGACAGGCGGTCTGCCTCCGTATTCCCTCCAATGCCACAGTGAGAAGGGATCCACTGCAGGACTTCAGTAGTTCTCTCTTGCAGGAGACTGAGTTCTTCTCTAATGGCACTAAGCAATCACTGGCGTCAGTTGGGGGGGGGGGGGGTCTTAAGAAGATGGGGGGGGGGGGGGTCTTAAGAAGATGGAGTCCTGCATAGGCTGGGTCAGATCAGGCAGCACCGAACACCAAGGAAATGATCCGGCAGCGGTGCAGTGTCTCCTCCGCCTGGTTGCCCTGAGACGGCTTGACGTTGGTTTCTCTCTGTAGACGGTCGGTGCTGTGCTGAAGAGGTTGTGACTGCGGAGTTGAGCGTGTGACTGTGTTTGGAAAAGTCTGCATGAACGCCGTAAGGGGGAGCGGGGGGAACGTGGGGGGGGGGGGGGGGGAGAGGTGCTACGGAGATGAGAGCAACAATATTGTAAAATGATGAGAAAGGCCAAAAGATCCATTACTGAGGATTAATGAGAAGGAAAAACATCAAACTGTGAACTCTTTGCTCGTTTTTGATAGGCGAAACAGACAAGTCGTAAGCAGGGAAACAGACAAGTCGTAAGCAGGGAAACAGACAAGTCGTAAGCAGGGAAAGAGCTAGGGGTGAGGGGGAGGGGGGAAACCAATACATGTAAACTTTATAAAGATCTCTGTCTCTCTGTCTCTGTCTCTGTCTCTCTGTCTCTCTGTCTCTGTCTCTCTCTCTCTCTCTCTCTCTCTCTCTCCCCCCCCCCTGCTACCTTCCCTTACGTCATTCTGATTGTGTATGACGTCATCATAATGTGTGCACTTCATCCTCTGTCCTAGGTGGTATATTTCACTGCTACCTTCCCTTACGTCATTCTGATTGTGTATGACGTCATCATAATGTGTGCACTTCATCCTCTGTCCTAGGTGATGTATTTCACTGCTACCTTCCCTTACGTCATTCTGATCGTGTATGACGTCATCATAATGTGTGCACTTCATCCTCTGTCCTAGGTGGTGTATTTCACTGCTACCTTCCCTTACGTCATTCTGATCGTGCTGTTGGTAAGGGGCCTCACCCTGGACGGTTACAAAGACGGCATTGAGTTCTACGTCATCCCCAAATGGGACAAACTACTCAATGCTAAGGTGAGTTCTACATCATCCCTAAATGGGACAAACTGTTCTACATCATCCCCAAATGGGGCAAACTGCTCAGTGCTAAGGTGAGTTCTACGTCATCCTCAAACAGGACAAACTGTTCTATGACATCCCCAAATGGGACAAACTGTTCAACGTCATCCTCAAATAGGACAAACTGTTCTACATATTCCTCAAATGAGACAAAACTGTTCTACGTATTCCTCAAATGAGACAAATTGTTTCACATCATTCCCAGTGGCACAAAGTGCTCAACGCTAAGATCAGTTGTACATCATTCACCAGTGACACAAACAACTCAACGCTAAGTTCTACATCATTCCCCACTGACACAAACAACTCAACGCTAAGTTCTACATCATTCCCCACTGACACAAACTACTCAACGCTAAGTTCTACATCATTCCCCACTGACACAAACTACTCAACGCTAAGTTCTACATCATTCCCCACTGACACAAACTACTCAATGCTAAGTTCTACATCATTCACCACTGACACAAACTACTCAACGCTAAGTTCTACATCATTCCCCACTGACACAAACTACTCAACGCTAAGTTCTACATAATTCCCCAGTGACACAAACAACTCAACGCTAAGTTCTACATCATTCCCCAGTGACACAAACTACTCAACGCTAAGTTCTACATCATTCCCCAGTGACACAAACTGCTCAACGCTAAGTTCTACATCATTCCCCAGTAACACAAACTGCTCAACGCTAAGTTCTATATCATTCCCCAGTGACACAAACTGCTCAACGTTACGCTAAGTTCTACATCATTCCCCAGTGACACAAACTGCTCAACGTTACGCTAAGTTCTACATCATTCCCCAGTGACACAAACTGCTCAACGTTACGCTAAGTTCTATATCATTCCCCAGTGATACAAACTGCTCAACATTACGCTAAGTTCCACGTCATTCCCCAGCGATACAAACTGCTCAACGTTACACTAAGTTCTACATCATTCCCCAGCGATACAAACTGCTCAACGTTACGCTAAGTTCTACGTCATTCCCCAGCGATACAACTAAACCCCTGCTCTCAATGCGTTACGCTAAGTTCTACGTCATTCCCCAGTGACACAAACTACTCAACGTTACGCTAATTTCTACATCATTCCCCAATGATACAAACTGCTCAACATTACGCTAAGTTCTACATCATTCCCCAGTGATACAAACTGCTCAACGTTACACTAAGTTCTACGTCATTCCCCAGTGACACAAACTACTCAACATTACGCTAAGTTCTACGTCATTCCCCAATGACACAAACTGCTCAACGTTAAGGTGAGTTCCATATCACTCCCAGCGGCACAAAAGTGTGTGTGTGTGTGTGTGTGTGTGTGTGTTGTGTGTGTGTGTGTGTGTGTGTGTGTGTGGTGTTTCGAGAAAGCGTATGCACGTGTTTGCATGATTGTGAAATGACTGCGAGATGACTCATGATCATTAAATCATGAAAATGAAATACAATAATCCCATGCAACATTAAGATATAATAATGATGATAATGGTGATGGTGAAGATGAAGATGATGATGACAATAATGATGATGATGATGATGATGATGATGATGATGATGATGATGATGAAAACGACGACGACGACGATGCACGGTGTACAGGTATAGGGTGACGCAGCCACTCAGATCTTCTACTCCCTACGTGTGGTTGCAGGGGATAATAATGACGATGATGATTATGTTGATGATGACGACGACGATGACGACGACGACGACGACAATGATATGCACTGTGTACAGGTATGGGGTGACACAGCCACTCAGATCTTCGACTCCCTTGGTGTGGGTGTGGGGGATAATGATGATGATGATGATGATGATGATGATGATGATGATGATGATGATGATGATGATGACGACGATGATGGTGACGATGACGATGACGATGATGATGGTGATGATGATGATGACGATGACGATGATGATGACGATGACGATGATGACGATGACGACGACGATGATGGTGATGATGATGATGACGATGATGATGATGATGACGATGACGATGATGATGATGATGATGATGATGATAACGATATGCTCTGTGTACAGGTATGGGGTGACGCAGCCACCCAGATCTTCTACTCCCTGGGTGTGGGATTCGGGGGCTTGCTCACCATGGCCAGTTACAACAAGTTCAAGAACAACTGCTACAGGTGAGAACAACGGTTGCGTTGGCGAGAGCAGCTGACACATGAATAATCATATAAATCAGCTGGCTGTAATCGGTATCTTTGTCGTTATGTTGTGAATAATTATGTGGTTTGTTTCTTGGATGTTTTTCAATCTTTTTGTTTTGTTTTCTTGTTTCGTTTGTTGTGGAAAGGGGTAAAGAAGGGTAGGAGATTAAGATAGGGATTGGGAGTAAGATGAGCAGGGTTAGGAGGGTTAGGAAGAAGATTCGAAAGGGGTAGTTTTTGAGTGGGTGAAACAGCAGAAAAGGTAAACTGTCAACTTACAGGTGGAAATGCTGTTTCACTTGTTGTGTCGACATGCTGCAGTCAACCTCCAACTCTTTTTTTTTCCAAGTTTTTGAGTACTTTCCATGTCTAATCTCCCATACCACTCCTTCTGCCTCCCCAGCCTCCCCCCCACCCCCCCCCCCCCACCGCACTCCCCTTACACCATTAACCCCACCCCATGTCTTGCTCTCCTCCCATACGTGGACACACTTAGACTTGTCCAGTGGCAGTCTCGATAGCAGAAATCTGCCAGAAATGTGGATTTGTCGACGTTTTAAACACAAATCCACTCTATGTATGACTATGAGGGGCCGCATCACATAGAATATTTTTTGATGATAAGAACGATGGGGATGAAGATGATACAGCTGATGCTGTGGAGTTTGTGGCGTACCCGGAGGGGATCTCCTACTTTGGTGTTAAACCACGTGACTCTTATTCTTTACTCTTATTCTTTATTTTGGCGTCAGCCCGACCCGAGAGATACAGACACCTGCAGTGTTCGTCTGGAAACTGGAGCAACAGTCTCAGAGAAGCATCCATAAAGTGGATACAAATCGATTGTCTGGTCTCAGTCTTCCATTTGGAGCCCTCAAATACCTCAGCTCAAGGTAGGAGGTGGCCAGTGTTGAAAAATCCCACATATCTGCCCTGCGCTGGGATTTGAACCCAAGAATGCTCAGCCGCTTACCGCAACATTTACCACTCCCCCTCCCCACCCCCACTCAGTGGCCAGAAAGTTATTGCTCACTGTGCTAGACAGTCAGAAGGTGACAACACATTAATTTCCTAAGCTTTTCTTCTTCCTCCTCCTCTTCTTTGCTTCTTCTTTTGCTCTTCTTCTTCTTCTTCTTCTTCTTCTTCTTCTTCTTCTTCTTCTTCTTCTTCTTCTCTTCATCCTCCTCCTCCTCCTTCAAATTCTTCTTCTTCTTCTTCTGCTCCTCCTCCTCCTCCTCCTCCTCCTTCTCCTCCTCCTCCTCCTCCTCCTCCTCCTCCTTCTTCTTCTTCTCTTAAGATCTTCGTCGTGTTGTTGTTGTTGTTGTTGTTGTTGTGTTTTCTTCTTCTTCTTCTTCTTCTTCTTCTTCTCTTTGACTTACTTTTTTATTTTTGAAATTGATGGGTCGCTCGATTGATGGATGGTTTGATTGATGGATTGTCTGTCTCCACTTCCCTCCAGGGACGCCATCCTGGTGTCGGTGATCAACTGCGGCACGTCAATCTTTGCAGGATTCGCCGTGTTCTCCATGCTCGGTCACATGGCTCACGAGAACAACCAGAAGGTGGAGGAGGTAGCCGACAGCGGTAAGTCAGCCTTCTCTTCCTGTTGTTGCTGCTGTTGGTGGAGGTGTGGCGTGGAGGGGGGGGAGGTTAGGGGGGTGGGTGATAATCATGCTGATAGCTTGCATGACAGGTACACGCTGTTGTGTGAAAATGCTCATGGTCCTCCATATATGAAACTCAAAACCAAACCCTGCTTCGACCACACAGTATTAAAGAGAGTGTGTGTGTGTGTGTGTGTGTGTGTGTGTGTGTGTGTGTGTGTGTGTGTGTGGTGCGCGCGCGCGCGCGCGCGTGTCTGAGAGAGAGAGAGAGAGAGAGAGAGAGAGAGAGAGATTCTTAATTTGGATTCGGTATATACTTTGTTGTTGTTTTTGTTACCGTTCGTTTGTAAAAGGCTGAATGTATACTTGTTTGCTGATTCTGGGCATGACCTTGAATATTTCAAGTCAACGCTCACTATTAATTTTCTGAATCTGTTAATTTTCACGTTTTCTTGTGTTGTATCTGTAAATTTTCATTTATTTTCAGAATCAGCAACTGCTGCACGTCATGATAACAAAAGCTCAGAAACAAGTTTCAAGTTTCAGTTATGGGAATTAAAAAAAAAGTCAAATGTGTTGGTGTTTTAGTGTTCAAACTTGCCACTTTAATGACTCAAACCACGTCATGGCTGTTATTGGTTTTTGCTTTCACCAGGCCCGGGGTTGGCGTTCGTGGCGTACCCTGAGGGGATCACCAAGCTGCCTGCTTCTTCCCTGTGGGCCTTCTTCTTCTTCTTCATGCTGCTCACCCTGGGTCTCGACAGCCAGGTGAGGTGTTGAACATGATCCATTTTGAATGATCAGGAATATTCTGGTTTTTTGATTGGATAATGTCATGTTGTAAGTCACAGTGTAAGCAAGCAAGCAAGCAGGCAAGCAAGCAGGCAAGCAAGCAGGCAAGCGTGTGTGTGAGTGTGTGTGTGTGTGTGTGTGTGTGTGTGTGTGTGTGTGTGTGTGTGTGTGTGTGTGTGGAGTACAATCATGAGTTAATCTGACAATAAATTGGTTTCAGTCAGTCAGTAAGTGTGTGTGTGCGTGTGTGTGTGTGTGCGTGTGTGTGTGTGTGTGTATATGTGTGATGTTGTAAATCGCAGTGCAAGCAAGCAAGCGTGTGTGTGTGTGTGTGTGTGTGTGTGTGTGTGTGTGTGTGTGTGTGTGTATGTGTGTGTGTGTGTGTGTGTGTGTGCGTGCGTGCGTGCGTGTGTGTGTGTGTGTGTGTGTGTGTGTGTGTGTGTGTGTGTGTGTGTGTGTGTGAGAGAGCAAGTGAAAGTGACGTGCAAATTAAGGTTGCTTTTCGGGACAGCAAAAAGGAGAGAGATAGACAGAGAGAGACAGACAGACAGACAGACAGAGACAGAGACAGAGAAACAGAGAGAGAGAGAGGCGTGAAATATCACGAGTTGTTGAAATGAAATATGATTATGAATCTCATAAACTGTGAGAGAACATGTCACGATGATGTTTAGTAATGTTGAGTAATGACCGTTCACCACGACACAAGACTGTGACCACGGTGATCTGTGGAGATGTGCATGAAAACATGACATGATGTGGTGTGATGTGGTGTTATCAGTACTTGGCTATACAGAAGACGTGACCAGCAGAGAATCTGGACATTATTCCCTGATGCGTAGAGAAAATTAGTTCTCTATGTGTGATGTGTGATGATGTATGATGAGATGTGACGATGTGTGATGATGTGCTACGATGTGTGACGATGATGTGTGACGATGTGTAATAACATGTGGTCACATGGTGTGCCGGCAGTTCGCCATGATGGAGACAGTGATCAGCGGAATATCCGACATCTTCCCCGGCGTGTTGCGGAAGAGGAAGGTGCTGTTCACCTTCATCTGCTGCCTCATCGGCTTCCTCCTGGGCATCCCACAGACCACCAAGGTGAGTCAGCGTCTCTAGGACTTCTACACTCACCTGCAACGACCTCAAGACAACCTCGACTGACAGGTCTCTTTCTCTGGGAAGGGTCTGGATAAAGACAGTGTACCCCTCAATGTGCATCCTTCGTCAGGGAGGGGATGAGGGGGGTGGGGGGGGGGGGGTTATTGGGATCTATACCTCTTATTGAGATCCTTTGTTTGGCAGGAAGGGATGTATACCTCTCATCGAGATCATTGGTGGTGGCAGTGTATCCCTCATTTCACGTCCTTTGTTGTTTAGGAGGAATGGAGGAGGATGACATTGTTCCAGTCGTTTTGGAAATCCTGTGTTTGTTGGGGTGAGGGAGAAAGGGGTGGGGGTGGGTCTGGAGATTGACATTGTACCACTCTTCTCACAGGATGACATTGTTCCACTCACATCGCCTCCTGAGTTTGTTGGGGTGAGGGAGAAAGGGGTGGGGGTGGGTCTGGAGATTGACATTGTACCACTCTTCTCACAGGATGACATTGTTCCACTCACATCGCCTCCTGAGTTTGTTGGGGTGGTCCCTACGGAACGACATTGTGCTACTCACTTTACGTCTTTTATTAGGGATGGGATCTGCACTTCTTCGTTCACATTCTTTGTTTGGCAGGGATGGGATCTGTACCTCTTCATTGAGATCCTTTGTTCAGCAGGGAAGGATCTATGCCTCTCATTGAGATCCTTTGTTTGGCAGGGAGGGATCTGGGTGATGACGCTGATGGACTGGTACAGCGGCAGCTACAACCTCATGTTCGTGGCTCTGATGGAGTGCATCTGCGTCATGTATGTTTACGGTGAGGGCTCTCTTTTTTCCCTCCCCCTTGTAGATGCTCACAGGGACAGCAAATAGGAAGAACTATCTTCTATGATTTTACTGGCATAATATTTTCAAGAAAAAACAGTGGCAAGAATACATACTTCCTTAGCATTTTTATCAAGCACGAGCCTGTCTTTAAAATGAATTATTATGCAGTTGAACCGAAAACAAAACGAATTCATTTGATAACGTCAAAATCAAATGATTATTTTGACGATGGTGGTGACAATGGTAATGACATGGCTTATGGTGATGGATTCATGTATGTATGTAAGTATGTATTATGTATGTGTGTATGTATGTATGTATGTATGTATGTATGTATGTATGTATGTATGTATGTATGCATTCGTTTATTTATTCATGTATTCATTTCTTTATTCATTTATTCATTTTGTTTATCTATTCATTCGTTTTTTCGTTTTCTTTTTTTTTTTTGTTTAATGTTGTCTCAATCATCACTGTTGTTTTGATGTTTGTGATAGCTACCATTATCGTTGTTATTATTGTTGTTCTGTTGTTTCTGCAGGGTTCAGAAACTTCAACAACGACATTGAGATGATGATTGGCTTCAAACCGAACATATACTGGCTGGCTAACTGGCTGGTCATCACGCCCATCGCCATCGCTGTGAGTCAGGACACAACAGCACAATGATCTGGTCAAATCTCTCCCACCTCCACCCACCCCCTCCCCACCTACCCTCCTCCTTCCTCCTGCAATCCCTCACCTTTGTCATGCTTACACAGAAATGTTTTTTTTTAATTGAGCTCAGTCACTTCTTAAATATTATTTTGTTTTTCTCGGTTGTTGTTCATCACCTTTGTCTATAATGTAGAAAGGCTGAAGTCGAAACGCGTTGCTCGGTATCATCGTTTTGCTCCATACCTTTGGCTGTCTAGTTACCCATCCCCCACCCCCACCCCCAGTTTTTGTTTTCTCCGCGTACGCAGGCTGACACTCCTG
>CM065720.1:13187846-13190346 GCA_033310375.1 Conus canariensis
GGTAGACCTTTTTGTGTAGCGTGTATGGACTAGTCAGGGACACCCCCTTGATGACACTGAAGATGACTGGTGGTGGTGGTGGTTGTTTTTCAGCCTGCCTGCTTCAAACCTCTACCAGAGTGGGGCCCCAATAAACCAGAGGACCGCACGGGCCGCTACGCCCCCGTGGGCCTGCCCTACACCGTTCAGAACGAGAAGAACGGAGGAGCCAACAGCCAGGGCGGGGCCTACGACAACGCCGGCTACACCAAGAACCCCGAGTCTGTGCGACTGTAAATGACGTCACCGCGATGCGCTCTGTCTGTGACGTACAGATCGTGATGACGTCAGTCAGAGTGAGCGAGCGGGGCCAGCTCGAGTTAACACTTCCAGAGAGTTAGTTTCAAAGAACGGTGACGCAAACTGAGTTAAACGACCCGTCATTGCTGCAGACAGACACACAAAAAATGATGCTTTTTTCTGTCGCCAGAACTGATGATAAGATCTAAACGAACCGTCGTATATATGTCACAAAACTGTTTTGAAACATTCGAGAGTGACAGAAGTTGAAAGTTCCAACGCTTTTCCTTCCGCAACGTCGAACGTAGACTAGCCTGAAAAAAGAATCCACCAGAGTGATTTGGGCAATCCATTTATCATTCCAACATCACAGTTTACGTGGCATTTCCAGAACAGATTAAATATTTGATAACTTGACGTCTGATTTTTTTCCCCCGTTCTGACCAACAAGTGTCACTAGGAGGGGTTTTTCTTTAAGGTGTATTCTTGAGATTGGCAATGATTTGTTTGCTTGACGGAATATAGCAATACTTGAATCAAGCCTTTACGATCTATCAAAGCGGGCATTTCCGTCCACTGTTAGGGACAAGGGAAGTAATCAGCTAAATGTTGGCAGAGCTCAACCGGATTTGAATACGACGCCATTTACGTGTTCCAACGAGTTGGCTGCTCGATGCGAGTCATATCAATCCACCCGATTGCAGCTCTCAGTTCCATCTTGCAGTGATTATTAAATATGCATATCCACACAAGACACCTTTGTGCTGAGCCGACGAGGAGATTCGGGCGAAGATTAAGAAGTTTTCGGTTGCAGACCTCTGCTACGTGTTCTGGGGAATTGGAAAGGCTATCCTACGTAATGCACAAATTATCGTCATTGTCGTTTTTCTCTTTCCTTAAAAAAACATGCATTCTCGACAATTCCAGACTAAAGGCAAGCGCTGTTGAGTTAAATGTAATTTCTAGCATTCCTCTGTGACTAGAATACTCTTAGTAACACGCTGAACAGCGATCATCTCTTAAATTTTAATCAACTTTGATTGATGTCGTGAACATCAGAAAAATGCAGGCAGCCCGCAAGTGACGTCACAGTTTTATCTCCGTGGAAGCTTGTTTTGAACACAGAAGGGAAAACAGGTTTTTTTTTGTTTGTTTTGTTTTTGTTGTTGTTGCTGTTGTTTTTTTTTAAGCTATTCGGCAAACGTTCCCGTGGCATGTATCCCGTACTATGTTTATACGACGTGCAGAGCTGTTTTCAACAAAATCATTACCAATCTCGAGGGTAGATGTTTAATACTCGAACGGTATGCAGTTGGTTCACATCACTGAAAGAAAAAAAGGACCTGGGAGGTGGGGGGGGGGGGGGGGGGGGGGGGAAATAGGGGCAAGAGTGGTGTTTGCAAGAAGGGTGGAAAGGGGGGAGTATCGGTAAAGGGGGCGTATTGATTGGCGCACTGTTGCACCTATCCCTAGCATAATTCAGTGACGTCATCAAGTATCCAGCGTCAATCAGTGACGTCAGGCAAAATGGGCACTATTGAGTACCGATGAAATCCATAGACGTTGTGCTGAACTGATCATAACGTACGCTTCAGATACGTGTATTAGGCTCGCATCGTTTGTCTTATTCTACTTTAAAAAAAAAAAAAAAAATTTAAGTTAATTACCAATGCGTTGAACAAATCTGTTGGTCAGTGAAGAGGAGAGTGAAGGGGGGGGGGGGGGGGGGGGGGAGGGGTGTTAAAACCGGATGTTCATACTCCTGCTTGTTGCTCATTGTCAAGGACCGTACTGTGCGCCCTGACCGTCTTCCACTTCATCGGCATGGTGTCTTCCCAGTCAATGGGATTCATTACCTCACTTTACCTCACCTAGGACATTGACTGTAAATACGCTCGGAGATTTTTCTTGCAATTTATTTCCTGTTAAATGCGTTTCATGTCATCTAGCGGTGTTGTGATTGTGGAGAGACTGTATGAACATTCCTTCCAACTTCTCCACATTCCTACGTCATACTGACGCTGCCTTAATTAATCTCCATCTCCTATTTCCTGTTTGGGAATTTACGCTTTCGGGTACGGTTTTTTCCCCCGCACACAATGTTTAATACAGCTGATTTTAGTCGAGAGAGAGAGAGAGAGAGAGAGAGAGAGAGAAAAGGATGTAGGCGTACTGACGTGTCTTCGTTGACATGTCTGCTAGTTTTGTTGAGTCTGTCCAG
>CM065720.1:13195346-13202846 GCA_033310375.1 Conus canariensis
CAAAGACAGGAGGAGTAAATTTACATACAGACATATACACACACACACTCACGTATTCACATAGCACGCACGCATGCATATGCATGCATGCACGTACCAGCCCGCACACGCGATTATATGCTAACATAAAAGATCTTCCTTGTGATTAAGTGAAGTAACAAGACTACTTCCCATCCAATAAGAACGGAACGATCACGTCAGAAACACCGAGTTTGAATACAATAACAACAAAGACTCGAGGAATGCGGATTGATTTCTGATTTGCATCGTGTGAAACTGAGAAAAATTGTTCCCTCTCAGACTCTGGCATTTTTTTCCCCCTTAGGAACCAGCAAAGGTTTTAGAACAAAACGGAAGGCATAGGAAAATAATGTATGCCAGATGCGTGAAGGCCACGTTTTCTTCAGTTGTCGTTGACCAGACTTGTATATGCACATAACGCCTGCAAGTTTGCAACACTTGATATTACGACAGGTTTCGTTCACATTCTGTGTGTTTAAAGACACCAGTCATGAAACAGCTACCATGACGTTAAAATCAATGTTTGAAAAAAAATCGAAAATCCATGTTTTAAAGTCTAATAACAATGAATGCTAAAATCAGATATAAATTATTTGGACTAGCACGTGATTCACTTATGGTTTGAAACAAAGAAACAAGCAAGAAAAATCCGAATATTATAGGTCAGAGCAAAAAACGAGAGAGAGAGAGAGAGAGAGAGAGAGAGAGAGAGAGAGAGAGAGAGGAGAGAGGGGACGCAAGGAGAAAATTTCTGAGCAAACTGTAAAAAAAAGCAAATGAACAAAGAAAGAATGAAAGACATGACAAAGTCAAAGCTGAACATTACAGACCAGCATTAACTGAAAAGAAAAGTGACAAAACTAATAAGCGGTCATGTGACGTTCGTGTTTCAGTCTTCGGCTGTGATTTTCTTCTTCCTCTTGCCTGGTTTGTTCATCTGTCTCCAGTTGACCGCTGTCACAGTGTCGCATTTGGTGATGGCACTTCCGTCCAAGTTCCGTAACCCCGGCAGAGCTGAGATGACGTAGTTCCTGTATCCCTGCACAGCAACGGATGAAAAGAGGTGTTGATCACTATGACTGTGAGGAAGCTTACAAAAAATTTGGCCAATCAAGGAGCCCGACACTTAACACACATTATAGATAAGATGATGTACGATAAACGTTATCAATTAAAAAAAAAACAAACAGATATTATGCCAGGCACAACAATAATCATCACAACAGCAAAAATGGGCAGATGACTGAACATGAAAGTAACAAGAGACAACCCTATTCCTGGGATATCAAATATAAAACACGAAGTTTAACAGTGAATACAACATATCTCAGTGATGATAAGATTGTAAAATTTAACCTCAGAATGAGTTTAAAGATTAAATTCAAATAAT
The DNA here is from genome assembly GCA_033310375.1 of Conus canariensis. Classification (NCBI taxonomy): domain Eukaryota; kingdom Metazoa; phylum Mollusca; class Gastropoda; order Neogastropoda; family Conidae; genus Conus; species Conus canariensis. Next base: position 13,196,758 of record CM065720.1, read on the forward strand.
GTCATGGATGCAAGAACATCACACACACACACACACACACACACACACACACACACACACACTACTCTCTCTCTCTCTCTCTCTCTCTCTCTCTCTCTCAAACACACTTCCGTCGAAACACCCCTACTACCATTCACCCCGCTCCCACCCACCCATCCACTCATACAGAGAGAGAGAGAGAGAGAGAGAGAGAGAGAGAGAGAGAGAGAGAGAGAGAGAGAGGGAAGGGGAAGAGGGAGAGAGAACGAACGAACGAATGATTTAATGAGATAAGCTTACAAAGCCCATTCTCATGCAGCGGTTACGATGGGGGTGGGGCTGTTCGAAAATGAATGTCAAGGAATGCACACAAACAATGAATGACAGAAAACAACATCGCGATGAGGAAACCAAATCACGCAAATAATTAACAAACTTCGAACACCGATGTGATTGTCACTGAGGCTTGCCAAATGTTTATCCACAGCCAACAAGATTTCCGTTCTCCACAGCTGAATTGCCGCTGGAAGCCAGTTGCGCACTGTCTCTGTCAATAGCATGGACGCTTTCCAGGTTTCTTATCATTCCCTGTAGTTATGCCACAATGTTACTGGTGGTCACGTTCTCTGGAGGGTCGTTCTGTTGTTCATTCGCCGGAGGCCTGTCCGGATCACAAACCACATCGCAATGTTTATCAGCACAGTCTTCAGCGCTTGGCTTCACTGATCCAGAATCCAAGACCGACAATTCTTCGTGTGAAACTGTCACAGATTCTTTGTCACACTGCTCCAAGTCGATCTCTGTTTGCTTCTCTGTGCTGTGCTTGTTCTGCAGGCTGAGTTATAGGCGGAGGGAGATGGTTGTCACACTTCAAAATTTCATCACATGTAACACGACTCTCGCTGGTTCTGTCAACGTGGTAAAATACGCAAGGGGGGTCGGCAAAAATAAACCGGATGGAGAACATAAATGTTCACTCGCCTTTTCTTTTGATTGCTTCTGTAGGTCTCTGCTCTGTGCCTGTCCCTGTTCAGCTGTGACGGGCACTTAGACAATATGTAATGCTGTGGCTTTGAGTCTGCGTGGCAGGGGGCTGTTCGGCAGTTGAAGAGAGTCGCAGAACGACAACAGTTTGTTTTCCTCTGCCCTCTATTTTGAATGACGACAATGCCATTTCTTCCAGTGCAGCATTGAGTGTGGCTTCTACAGTGCATGGGAGACCTTCAACAGGCATGCTGTACGACTTACAGTTGATACGAGTAGAAATTTACCGGAGCGGCTGAAACACGTCTTGCCGGATGCCGAACAAGGGAGGCCACGAGACACAGAGAGAGAGAGAGAGAGAGAGAGAGAGAGTAACTGGTTCACAGTCGTTCACATACTCACGAATAAACCAGGTTCAAGGGGGGGGGGGGGGGGGGGGGGGGAGGGGGGGGTATACGAGTATTAAGTAGTTAACGAGTGAACTAACTGATTTACGGATCAAAGTCTTAAGATATGAAAACAAGGGTGAAACTTAACAGCAAACAGCCTCATATCTGATTCAGCTTCTTTCAGCTTCTAACCTACTCAGTCTTCCATAAAAAAAACGAGATACAAACTGTCTTTGAGGCTTCGACGTTACAAACAAATTCAATTCCAAATATGCACCACCTTTATTTCATTTCTTGTTTTTTTTTTTTGTTTTTTTTTTTTTTAACCATGTACAGTCAGTAGTGTAATCTCCCCTAACAGCTAAATCATTTTGACCAGAAGCGCCACTGTCCACAGGCGTTAGAGTCACTTCATGATTGGAGGGGTTAGTTTCAAAGGGAGGTGACTGCAGGCGGACATTGAAACAAGTTTTAAGAAGAATTCTTAGTGAGTCCGCCAAAAACAAGGACAGACAAGCTACAAGAAAAACACGACGCGTTTCGACCTCCTAGGTCTTCTTCAGCCAAGATAAGCAACATTCAGAACAATGAAAACGAAAAACGAGGAATCACTTCTCTTCTCATATTCGACGCAAAATGGGTGTTGAATCAATTCTTGCGCCGAATATGAGAAGATAAATGATTGCTCGTTCTTCGGTTTAATTGTCCGGAACCTTGTTTATCTTGCCTGGAGAAGACCCAAGAAGTCAGAACGGTTCATGTTTTGTCTTGTAACTTGTTTGCCCTTGTTTTTGACGGACTCACGATGAATTATTCTTAAAACTCATGTTTGGAGGTTAGCGACCTATTAGTGTTCGATCTTTCACAACAGGCTGTTTACAAAACAAATGGCACTGACAGTTATACGGAAACTGGGCTTGAGGGATGAAAATCACATGACGAAAATGCAATGTTGTCATGAACGAATTTTGTGCGTGTGTGTGTGTGCGTGTGTGTGGGAAACAACTCTTGTATTCCCAGAGAACCTCGCTTTGGGCTGGATGCATGTTGGGTAAGAGTTCGGGGTCACAGCAAAGGTCAAGTAGTAACCAACGCAGTTTGAACAGATGAAAACCGCCCTGGCTCTGTGAAAAAGGATTTTTGTAATGTGAAAAAGATTATTCCATCCCGGAATATGGGGTCAGTCAACTAGTTCAATGTCATATATCAGCAAAAACAGCAGAAGTATGCATGACTTGTGGACTCCCTGTGTTTCTACGCCATTGGTAGGGCACTAGGGTTTTGGAGTGAAAAGTCTAGCAGACGACAGGAAGATTAAGGGTCATGTCGACCGTGCTTGCATAGAGAAAGAAACGGATATGAGACCAGCCTCGGGACAAAGAACAATTTGTCCCTAAAAGCTTTTGCTGTGAGGAACGTAAAATTCAACCATTCCAGACTTGCCTCAGAGTGAGGCACGGTATGGGTCAAGAGCTGGACTGTGCGATGAATGTGTTTTGGTACTGGCCGATTTGAGTAAGATAAGGTAGGTGCAGCTTTGAGTGTAACAGAAAACATAAAGCGTTTTGGGCCTAAACTGTAACCGTGGACACAGACCAGTACAATGGACGACAACCATCGTGACGCTGAAGATGATACAATTTGTTCTTGCATTCAAAACGAATTGAATTGTAGGTATTTACATATATCTAACCAAAAAATTATCTCCAGCAATCGTAGCAAGACACTGGCAACGAGGATGGTGATACAGAACGTGCGGAACCGGAAGCCCTTTCAATATCAAGCTCTTCATCTTGTTTCAATTGTTCAGTATGTTTGCGAACGTGAAATGGTTCTTATTCCCTTTCCACCTCACCTTTTCCTTTGCAACCCACACCCTTTCCCTGTTTCACCTTATAATTTCGTTATCCTTCTATTTTCCTTCTTACCCTGTTTCTCAATCTACCTTTACTTTTTACCCTGTGTTTCTTTTAACCCCCCCCCCCCCCTTACTCTTCTCATCTTCTGTCTTTATCTGTACCTTCCAATCCTATCTTGGTCCTTCTGGTCAATTTCTTTTTTTTTTTTTCCTTTTTTACTCTACCTTTATTTTCCTTCTCTTGCGGTTTCACCCTCAACCCTTCTTTTTGCTTTTGACTTTTATCTTTTCCTCGTGATGATCACATTTTCCCTTATCACCTGTTTCCTTCTTGTTTCTCACTCTACTTTATCCTTTTCGCTATACCTCTTCATTTTCACCTCCTCCTCCTCCTCCTCCTCCCCCTCCTTCTTCTTCTTCTTCTTATCATTTCAGTTTTCTTTTCTACATCACCTTATACTTCTCATACTATTTTCCTTTCTCAAACTACTTTTTCATTCTCACCCTACCTCCTCCTTTTTAACCCTACCTTCTCCTTTTCACCTACACTCTACTTTTTGCCTACACTCTCTTTCTGACTTACCTTCTCCTTTTCACCCTCCTTCTCCTTCTCACCCTACACTCTTCCTTCTCCCTACACTCTCTTCTCACCCTACACTCTCCTTTTCACCCTATTCTTCTCCTCTCTACACTTCCTTCTCCCTAACTCTCCTTTTCACCCTACCTCTCTCCTTCTCACCCTACTCTTCTCTTCTCACCTACACTCTCCTTTTCACCTACACTCTCCTTCTCACCCTACCTTCTCCTTCTCACCCTACACTCTCCTTTTCACCCTACCTCTCCTTCTCACCCTACCTTCTCTTCTCACCCTACACTCTCCTTCTCACCCTACACTCTCCTTTCACCCTACCTTCTCCTTCTCACCCTACACTCTCCTTTCACCCTACCTCTCCTTCTCACCTACTCTCTTCCTCACTTCTCACCCTACACTCTCCTTTTCACCCTACACTCTCCTTCTCGTCCTACCTTCTCCTTCTCACCCTACACTCTCCTTTTCACCCTACACTCTCCTTTTCACCCTACACTCTCCGTCTGACACTACCTTCTCCTTCTCACCCTACACTCTCCTTTTCACCTACACTCTCCTCTCTCCTACCTTCTCCTTCTCACCTACACTCTCTCTTTCACCCTACACTCTCCTTCTCGTCCTACCTTCTCCTTCTCACCCTACACTCTCCTTTTTACCCTACACTCTCCTTTTCACCCTACACTCTCCGTCTGACACTACCTTCTCCTTCTCACCCTACATCTCTCCTTCTGGCTCTACCTTCTCCTTCTCACCCTACGCTCTCCTTTTCACCCTACACTCTCCTTTTTCACCCTACACTCTCCTTCTGACCTACCTGCTCCTTTTCACCTTTCTTCTTTCACCCGATACTCTCCTTCTCACTCTCTCCTTCTCCTTTTCTCCCTACACTCTCCTTCTCACTCTACCTCTCCTTTTCCCCTACACTCTCCTTCTACTCTACCTTCTCCTTTTCATCCTACACTCTCCTTCTCACTCTACCTTCTCCTATTCTCCCTACACTCATCACTTCTCACTCTACCTTCTCTTTTCCATACCTTCTACTACTCTCTTCTCACTCTACCTCTCTCACTTCTCCCTTACACTCTCCTTTTCTCACTCTACCCTTATCTCCTTTTCTCCTCTACTCTCCTTTTCATCCTACCTTCTCCTTTTCACCCTCCTTCTCCTCTTTCACCCTACCTTCTCTTTTTTCCCTACCTTCTTTCTATTCACTTTCACACCTTCTCCTTTTCACCCTACCTTCTCTTTTCACCCCTTCCTTCCTCTTTTTCACCCTGCACTCTCCTACCTCAATCACTTCCCTATCTACCTCTACCTTCTCCTCTCACTCTACCTTCTCCTTCTCACCCTACCTTCTTTTCACCCTACACTCTCCTTACCCTTTCTTTTCTTTCTCCCCTGCCTTCTCCTCCTCACCCTACCTTCTCCTTCTCACCCTACCTTCTCCTTTTCACCCTACGCTCTCCTTTTCACCCTACACTCTCCTTTTCACCCTACACTCTCCTTCTCACTCTATCTTCTCCTTCTCACCCTACGCTCTCCTTTTCACCCTACGCTCTCCTTTTCACCCTACACTCTCCTTTTCACCCTACACTCTCCTTTTCACCCTACACTCTCCTTTTCACCCTACACCTCCTTACCCTTTGTTTTCTTTCTCACTCTACCTTATCCTTCTCAACCTACCTTCTCCTTCTCACCTTACCTTCTCCTTCTCACCCTGCCTTCTCCTTCTCTCCCTACCTTCTCTTTCTCAAGATACCTTCTCCTTCTCACCTTACCTTTTCCTTCTCTCCCTACCTTCTCTTTCTCAAGATACCTTCTCCTTCTCACCTTACCTTTTCCTTCTCTCCCTACCTTCTCTTTCTCAAGATACCTTCTCCTTCTCACCTTACCTTTTCCTTCTCTCCCTACCTTCTCTTTCTCAAGATACCTTCTCCTTCTCACCTTACCTTCTCACCTTACCTTTTCCTTCTCTCCCTACCTTCTCTTTCTCAAGATACCTTCTCCTTCTCACCTTACCTTCTCCTTCTCTCCCTACCTTCTCTTTCTCAAGATACCTTCTCCTTCTCACCTTACCTTCTCCTTCTCTCCCTACCTTCTCTTTCTCAAGATACCTTTCCTTCTCACCTTACCTTCTCCTTCTCTCCCTACCTTCTCTTTCTCAAGATACCTTTTCCTTCTCACCCTACCTTCTCTCCCTATCTTCTCTTTCTCAACATACCTTCTCCTTCTCACCCTACCTTCTCCTCACTCGTAGCTTCTCCTTCTCACCCTACCTTCTCCTTCTCAC
>CM065720.1:13210346-13340346 GCA_033310375.1 Conus canariensis
AAATTCTTGGTAATGTTAGTGAGTGAACACATTTTGCTTCCAGTGAGTGATTATCCATGTGCATGGTATAACCTTAATATCACATGCAGGTAAGTCGCAAAAACGAGGCGAATTTCTCGAAGTGTAAGTTGTTGATTCTTTTCATTCAACTGCAAGTGTCAAACTCAAAGTGAATAAATGAGTCGTTCGGAAATTGAGCGAGTTGACAATAGGCAGATACAAACTCGATACCATTCGTTTGTAGCGTTAAACTGTGAAACGGTAACCCTTCGTTCAAGGCTGTGCTCAGCACCGATTACCGTGTAATGTTCGTCAGCCTGAGAAACTCAGAAAGACATTTATCTACATCTAGGTTGGTACTCGGGCACTGAATTTGAAATAACAGCGAGGGTATTTCATAATTTCATGGCGCAGCCTTTGGCAGACAAGACAGTTTGGAACTTAACTTATAGTTTTAACCAAGATAAGGATTAATTGTTAATGCAATGCAATATGTAAGCCTTACAAAAATTCATCGTAACACAAGACCAGTTTCCTTCTTTGTTTTGAACGAGTAATTCGTGATTTTATCGTAACACAAGACCAGTTTCCATCATTGTTTTGAACGGGAAATTTGTAATTCAATTGTACAGTGATACATTCATTGCATTGTTCGGTGATGTGGTTTGTTTTCTTGGGGAGGAAACAAAAAAAAAAGAACTCTGGACATTTTGCAATATGGTCACACTCGCGATTAGGATCACACACACACACACACACACACACACACACGAAGTTTAATCAAATGCAAATTATTTCAAGTGAATCCATTCACTTAACGAAAAAAGTTGTGCAATTTAAAGTTTATATTGCAAACTATGTTGGCCATTTTCCATGCATCAAACTGCAATATGAGCTGTATTTTGAGTTGCTATGACAACAAAACTATCACACTCACAGGTCTGAAAGAAACTATATTATAACCTTGTAACATGTAACACACGTTGAGTAGGTGAAGTTGGTTTGGAGCTGCTCAGTCGCTTGCAACGTTACCTGAAGTGATGCTCAAAATTGGCTTTGTGCGAATAAAAATTTATAATTTTGCCATTTCTAACTAACACATTCAAAGGATCATAATGCTATCAAAATGATTGTACAAAATTTAAATAATTATTGTCTTTAACATTACATTGCACATCATATACAAGAGAGAGAGAAAGAGAGAGAGAGAGAGAGAAATTCGGCAATAGAATAAGCATTAATTGTTCAATAATAATTTGCATCAAATTCCTTTTAAGAGTTCTTTTAAATGTTACTTTCGAAGGACATGATTTTAAAGAAGATGGCAAATTGTTCCATATTGTTCCTCCAGAATATGTAAAACTTGACTTGTAGAAGTTGTTGCGGGGTCTGGGAAAGGAAAGCTTGTGTCAGTGTCTATTTTCATTGATTACAAAGTTTTGGATGATTTTCTTTGGAGCTATCCTATTCACTACATTGTACATATAATATATAAACATTTGTTGAAGAAGAGTCAATCTTTAAACGGTTGAATATGTAATGTTTTTGTTATCACTCCCTCTCAAAGTAGTAGATTTCAGATGTTATCTTTGGAGCTCTTTTATGTAGACAACTTATTTGTTTCAAATTAGTTTCACTAGAATTATCCCATAAGGTGGATGCATAGTTAATACGAGATAGAATGTGTGCTTGAAAGAATACTTTCCTGGTTTGAAGATTAAGAAAATGTTTTATTTTTGTAAGTTGATAAATTCTTTTGGATAGATACATTTTCCAAGATCAGTAATGTGATCATACCATGATAAGTCATTGCCAATAATAACCCCTGATATTTAATGAGATGTTATCTCCTCGATCTTTTGATCTTTGATGTATAATGATGCAAACGGGGAACTAATTTTCTGTCGTTTTGACGTGTGGTCACAACATGCATTTAGTTTTATCTGCATTGAGGGCCATGTGGTTAATTTCTGTCCATATATTGTGATTAGTCTATTTATATTGCTCTGAAGGTTATTTACCAGAATGGTAGGATTAGCACTGTTTGATTGTAGTGAAGTGTTGTCAGCAAACATTTCACAACTGCATTTTATGTAAAGGCAAATCATTTAAAATAAGAGGGGTCCAAAAACAGATTCTTGAGGAACACCAAATTTTAAAGGAAGTAACTCAGACCTGTTGGAACTAATTTCAACAAGTTGTTGGTGATCAGTAAGTAAAGATCTAATAATAATAAACTCTATAGCCATACGAGACTTGATGATTTGTAATGTGTAAGCGTTTTTTCATAAGGTGCGAATGGCTGATACGTCAAAAGCTTTAGCAAAATTAACAAAAAGAATTCCAGTTTCAAAACAGAGTGACTGAGGGCGGAAAATGAAGCAAAATTTGTGTGTCTATTCCTGTACTCTGTTTGTCTGTGTCCTTGGCAGTAACTAACCCCCTCTCTTTCCAAAAAAGAATTCCATTAAATTCATTATTGTTTATATTAGATAGACATTTATCTACAACTACAAGCTGTATAAGAGATGAATGGCAAGAGTGATGGTGTGTGTGTGTGTGTGTGTGTGTGTGTGTGTGTGTGTGTGTGTGTGTGTGTGTGTGCACATGTACGAGTGTGTGTGTATGTGTGCATGGGTGTGAGCGTTTGTGTGTGCATATGTGTGTGTGTGTGTGTGTGTGTGTGTGTGTGTGTGTATGTGTGTGTGTTTGTGTGTGTGTGTGTGTGAGAGAAACCATTTACACTTGGATCTTACACTTTGTTAAGGACTTGTACATTCCGATTGAAGCTTGTCTGGTAGACTGAAAGTCATTATATGACACATTCTGTTTCAGCACATCATTCAGTCACCTTTTTTGAAGCTCAATGGATAGCACAAAGGAAAAAGCCTTGCTTGGATGGGTAAGTTGTAGACCTGAAACAGGAAATCTGTAGCACACCCTCTAGGCCTGTACCATATGTTTACTTATTCCCTATTGGCTTTTCAATTTCAGTCGTTATGGTGTTAGTTTCTGAACACATACACCTTGCAAAAGAAAATAGATTTTTTGAATCCTGAATACAATGAAAGTTAATGAATGTCAAAAAGAAAAGAAAAATGGCTTAGCTTAATCATTGAAACTGATAAAAATCCCAAAACGCACTGACAATTAATAACAAGAGAAAAATAAAAAGAGACAATGATAGCTTTTGTTAGTTGAGACTAGTGTTAGTAGTAAGAGCACACTGAAAAGTGACAATTTGATATTGTGAGATGAAATTAAGTGGACGACATAACGCTTACAAACGCACTGAGTGTTAAATTTAGGAAACATCATACCATCATTGATCTCTTAGTACAGAAATAAAAAGTTTGTGAGTGAGTGTGATTTTGTCTCAAAACATTGTGCATATGAACTCTGTATCAGATTACAAACACACATGCACTCGTTCAGTGATACAGATATTCACAAATTTTATAATTAGTATTTAGAAGAAAGATATTCATGTATAGAAGTTGACTTTTTTTCTGTCAGAAAATCTCAGATTGTCAAAGAGCCACCTCCGGGAGTGAAAAGTGTATATGACTGACTTCATGGCACTTGGATTTTACTTTTGTTTTAGACCTGATGACATGAGACCTGAGGACGCCATAATTCTGTTGGATGGACAGAAATCTTCACTTGGAGGGGGAGACAAGTTTACACACTCACACACACACACACACACACACACACACACACACACACACACAAACATACACACACTCATACACACACAAAACATACATGTACACACACACACACACGCACACATGCATGCATGCATGCATGCACACACACAAACACACACGCACACACACACACACACACACACACACACACACACACACACACACACACACACACACACATGTATACACACATATATACACACACACATGCACACACACACACATGTACATGCATGCACACACACACTTACACAGTTACACAGAGATACACCACACACACCCACATACATGTATACACATGCACACACACACACACACATGTACATGCATGCACACACACACTTACACAGTTACACACAGATACACACACACACACCATGCAAAGAAAGATGGGGAAAAAAGGCAACAGCTATTCGATGATGTAAAATAGATTAACTAGTTGAAATGCTGACGTACAACAGTAGAGTATGTGTTTTGCACTGGTTAAAATGCTGACGTACAACAGGGGGTATGTGTTTTGCACTGGTTAAAATGCTGACTTACCACAGTGGGGTATGTGTTTTGCACTGGTTAAAATGCTAACTTACCACAGTGGGGTATGTGTTTTGCACTGGTTAAAATGCTAACTTACCACAGTGGGGTATGTGTTTTGCACTGGTTGAAATACTGACGTACCACAATGGGGTATGTGTTCTGCACTGGTTGAAATGCTAACTTACCACAGTGGGGTATGTGTTTTGCACTGGTTGAAATGCTGACGTACCACAATGGGGTATGTGTTCTGCACTGGTTGAAATGCTGTCTTACCACAGTGGGGTATGTGTTCTGCACTGGTTGAAATGCTGACATACCACAGTGGGGTATGTGTTCTGCACTGGTTAAAATGCTGACTTACCACAGTGGGGTATGTGTTTTGCACTGGTTGAAATGCTGACTTACCACAGTGGGGTATGTGTTCTGCACTGGTTGAAATGCTGACATACCACAGTGGGGTATGTGTTCTGCACTGGTTGAAATGCTGACTTACCACAGTGGGGTATGTGTTTTGCACTGGTTGAAATGCTGACTTACCACAGTGGGGTATGTGTTTTGCACTGGTTAAAATGCTGACTTACCACAGTAGGGTATGTGTTCTGCATTGGTTGAAATGCTGACTTTCCACAGTGGGGTATGTGTTCTGCACTGGTTAAAATGCAGACTTACCACAGTAGGGTATGTGTTCTGCACTGGTTGAAATGCTGACTTACCACAGTGGGGTATGTGTTCTGCACTGGTTGAAATGCTGACTTACCACAGTAGGGTATGTGTTCTGCACTGGTTGAAATGTTGACTTACCACAGTAGGGTATGTGTTTTGCACTGGTTAAAATGCTGACTTACCACAGTAGGGTATGTGTTCTGCAGTGGTTGAAATGCTGACTTACCACACTGGGGTATGTGTTCTGCACTGGTTAAAATGCTGACTTACCACAGTAGGGTATGTGTTCTGCACTGGTTAAAATGCTGACTTACAACAATGGGGTATGTGTTTTGTACACAGCTGGGGAGCCTGCTGGACACAGAGGATGGGTCAGATTCCCTGAGGACTCTGGATTACGGGACCTGCTTCATCAACATTGTGACCTACATGTATGTCACCTGAAAGCAGTCAGTGTCTGTGCTCCTTGGCATGGGAGGAACGATCGTTTGAATGTTTTCAGATCAAAAGCATCGAGATGAACAGGTGTATTCTTTGATATTGAAGCACGATAACAATGAAGAAAAAATATAATGATAATAACCCGTTCAGTTATGATTGTAGTACAAGTAAAAATAAAATGACTCAATATTTGACCATTGAGCATTTTGAAATGTTGCACACTCAAATGCCAATTTGAAAGGTATGAAGTGAAAAAAAACATTTTGAAAATACAGATAAAGTAGACATTATCAGAATTAGAATCCTTCCATAATATCTGCTTGAACTGAATAGTGTAGGGGTGGTGGTGGTGGTGGGGGGGGGGGGTACTAAACATGTGGGTAACAAAAGATGAAGATGACGTAACTGCCAACCCTCCTGAATTTTTCAGGATTTTCCTAATTTAGAAATTATTCCAGGAATCCCGAATTTAGCAGAAAAAAATCCAGAATTTCAACAATTGGTTAAAGAATATGGCTTGGGGGGATCATTTTTTGAACAGGAATGATAAAGCATTGCAGAACAAAGCCGTGAAGATGTTATGTGGATTTTGTAATTTCGTGTACAGAATATATGCATTTACTTTGTAAACCTTCACTTATCAACAGAGACATTGCAAGGTCGGTAAGAAATACTTTCAGTCAGAAGCTGAACTACCGCCTCTTCAGCCCTCCCCCCCCTCTCCTTCCCCCACCCTCTATATCCCCTGGTTCCCGAATTTTGACTCCAGAAGGTATTGAGGAATGCGATGACAGTGATGGTGAAAAATTGTGAACGAATCGTAGGTTGCATTTTTGAGATTACGATCCAGTACACTGCATGCATGCATGCCACGCCTCACAGGCTCAGTTTACTACAGATTCTCTAAGTCCCAGAAACAACACACTGTGGAAGTCCTAACAGACACTTCAGTCCTCCCTCTGTAGGCAGGGCCACACCTTCTGGTTTTTAGCCTTTTCGACAAAGCTGTACTGACAGTGAGAAACAGTATCTTGCTTTGCCAGCTGTGAAGAAAAATTTTCAAGTAAATGTTTGTATATTCATTTATGGACTTTGTATCCTGGTTGTAATAGACTAGAAATCTCTTCGGTAAACTGTTCTTTACTCTCAGAATTCTGGGAATAAAACCACTGTCACTTACATTTTTTTGCTGCTCTCACTCTAAAAATCCTTTTTTTTTTTTTAAAGTTTGATTCACAAAAAAAAGGATTAAGTCTTTTGCAAATCTAAAATTGCTTTCATTTTTCAGAAACTGGTATGCAAGAGTGGTTGAAAAGAATGTATAAACATGACTTGTGTAATCTGCGAACTGTTTCTGCATAGTGCCTGTTTTGGAGGAGATCTATGAAATAATAAGTTCAAATAAGCTTGAACATGTGAAGATGTGTACCCGTATGTTTGTTGTGATTGTTTGCAGGGACAGCAGTGTGAGTGTGGATGACTTTCCCAGTAGGAAGGACAAAGTCTGGGCAACAAAGAAGTTTCTGGAAGGTAAAGGACAACAACGTATAGTGTACACATAGAAACACTCTCATAATGCATTTAAAAGAAAATATCCATGCATCGGAATACCCACTAAAATTGGCAAAACCGTTCACTAAATATGTTCTTTTTTCAGCCTCATTTACTGACGGAATGATTAATTTGTGGAACAATTTACATGATCATATCTCCACCAAAGGAATGCTTAATACCTAAAAAAAATTCTTTAGATAGGCTGTGGAAGGATTATAACTTTCAGACAGATTCATCTAGGGGAGCCTAACCAAACACATTTGCATTGCGAATTCAAGAAAGAATACCAAAAAGTCAACAATTTATCACAAGGATGATGATTGTCGGTGTCTGACACATCCATGTTTTACATCACTGGAAACTGGGAAAGGGTCAGACAGGGAGCCGTTTTCCACGTCCTGGCCCATCATGCTGTCGTGCTGAGTACGATGAACGAAAACACATCAGAGTTTCATGTGAAAATTCAAAACGTAAGAATGAAGGTCCTAGTTTTTGGAAAATTAATATGTTGTTGTCATGATGCTCAGGAACATTTTTATTTACACTTCTTGGTACTTTCACATGAAAAGAAACCCAGTGTGAATTGTGAATGGCAAATTATAGAAAATTGAAAAAAAAAAATCAAAACAGTTTCTTAAAGTGATATGTATCTTGAGTTAGATTTGAAAGTGAAGCTAATGTTACTGGCTTGATCAGTTGATACGGACAGCTGGTCACCATCCCCTTTGTCCTGGTGTATGGCCACGTAGAGGTCTGGACTGTACATCTGTAACTTCTGTACACAGTCAGTTACTATCCCCTTTGTCCTGGTGTATGGCCATACAGAGGTCTGGACTGTACATCTGTAACTTCTGTACACAGTCAGTCACTATCCCCTTTGTCCTGGTGTATGGCCATACAGAGGTCTGGACTGTACATCTGTAACTTCTGTACACAGCCAGTCTCTATCCTCTTTGTCCTGGTGTATGACCATACAGAGGTCTGGACTGTACATCTGTAACTTCTGTACACGGCCAGTCACTGTCCCCTTTGTCCTGGTGTATGGCCATACAGAGGTCTGGACTGTACATCTGTAACTTCTGTGCATGGCCAGTCACTATCCTCTTTGTCCTGGTGTATGGCCACGTAGAGGTCTGGACTGTACATGTGTAACTTCTGTACACAGCCAGTCACTATCCTCTTTGTCCTGGTGTATGACCATACAGAGGTCTGGACTGTACATCTGTAACTTCTGTACACGGCCAGTCACTGTCCCCTTTGTCCTGGTGTATGGCCATACAGAGGTCTGGACTGTACATCTGTAACTTCTGTACACAGCCAGTCACTATCCCCTTTGTCCTGGTGTATGACCATACAGAGGTCTGGACTGTACATGTGTAACTTCTGTACACAGCCAGTCACTATCCTCTTTGTCCTGGTGTATGGCCACGTAGAGGTCTGGACTGTACATCTGTAACTTCTGTGCACAGTCAGTCACTATCCCCTTTGTCCTGGTGTATGACCATACAGAGGTCAGGACTGTACATCTGTAACTTCTGTACACAATCAGTCACTATCCTCTTTGTCCTGGTGTATGACCATACAGAGGTAAGGACTGTACATCTGTAACTTCTGTACACAATCAGTCTCTATCCTCTTTGTTGTGGTGTATGGCCATACAGAGGTCTGGACTGCCGTTGTGACTTCTGTGTACAGCCAGTCACTATTCCCTTTGTGCTGGTGTATAGCCATAGAGAAGTCTTGGGTTACTTGACCTCCACCAATCCTGAGCAGTCAAAAACTGTGCAGACACTATCATGGCAACTACATTATTTTCTTGTTTTTTCTTTTTTTTTTCCATCTGCAGTGTTCTAGACCACCAGAGTTAGTTCTGGAAGAAATTACTGTGAACAAGCGATCAGTTGGCTGCATGCTGGATGGAAATCATTTCGTTGGTGTCAGTCCGTAAAGGCAGAGAACTGGACGCAGCTTGCTCTTATACATGGACTGCCATGTCTGACTTGGGCCAACTGTTAGGATGAGGTGCTGTTCTGTCTGAAAACATTTTGGTCACTTTTTAGAGCTGTTGGTAAAACATCTGGTGTCGATGCTCAGACGAATCTTGCACAATATTGATACAAAGATTTTAATCACATTTTTAAGGTGGGTGGTTTTAGAATAGAAATTGGATGATTGATTTGGTGAAGCTGAAGAGATCTCTACAGTGACATTTTGTTTTGTGAATGTTTCTGTCGTTGCAGATTTTTACAGCATAAGTTTTCTTGATGGCAGCCTGGTTGATTTTAACGTTTTATCAGAAGCAACATTGGACATGGACGCAAGGGAAGAAGTTGCAAAGGTGAGACTGTCGAGAACATGAGCTAACTGAAATATTGTAAGGTTTGTAAATTAGTTATTTGTGAGTGTCTAATCTGTCTCAAGGTGGGCAAAGGATTAGAGTATTCAATTTTTTGCCCAATTTGAGAAGATAAATGATTGCTTGTTCTTCGTTTTCGTTGTCCTGAATGTTGTTCACCTTGTTTGGCACTGATGTTCACAATTCTTAAGAAAAGCTGATGGTTTTGTAATAGTGGGGTTGTTCAGTCGATGGAACAGCTTGAGATCTGAAAGCTCCATTTCAAGGCCTGTGAAGTTCTTGACAAATCAAAACTTAAATCCAGCGTTCTTAGAATTTTGTTGTTTTCCTATGGGGTTTTGTTTTGTTTTTTTCTTTAATAGAATTTGGAGAAACAGGAAAGTTTTAGTATCAAGATGGCAATCCCGAGAAATTCCATAAAGTTACAAGTGTCTCTTACAAATTATCACTAATCTCCCTTTAGGCTTGCTGGTGACATATTTCAGTGGCGTGACCACAGCATTACCTAGCATTTCTTGTCTTTACATCAGTTTGAAAGTCTGTGAAAAATCAAATAGGGGTCCTGAAAAGTCCTGGAAAATGTCTGGAATGTTTTTATGGAAAGAGGTGTATGAACATGTGCTAATATCTAGCGCACAAGTAATTGCCCATCACCAACTTTCGGAAGAGATAGCCAATTTGGCCGTAGATATGGATGACGTGTTACACATAGCATGCACCCTGCGTGAGAAACGGAAAGAATGAAGGAAGTAAGGAAATGGGGTAAACGATATTGCCTGGATGATACGAGAAATGACTGAATCAAGAGGTGGCAGGCAGCTCTTCAGTCAAGACTACCCAGGTAGGTAGCCCGTTGTCTACACGAGAATGTGGATTGTCAGTGCCTAGAACCTTTGGCAAGGCGCTGAGTAAATGCTATGTTATTATTATTGTTATAGCACTGCCTCAGTGATGCTGGTGTTGTTGTCAGGTGCTGCTGTTGTTGTTGTGTGCGGGCATACAAGACAAGAACTCCGACATCCTGACAGCCGCCATGAGGGTGGACGCCTCCTTGCACTGGGACGTGCGGCAGCTGATCGAGGCTGTGGTACGACCCGATGAACCCACCACATCCCTGCCCCTAGACTTTGCCAAAGTCTTGATGGAGAGCTCAGGTCAGGGGAGATGACTCGTGTCACCAGTCACGGAGTGATTTGGCTTTCTCATGGGTGGAGGGTCCTCATGTCATCAAGTTCCAGAAATAATTCATTGCCTTTGGATCAGCACATGTATTTCACAGCTTATTGCTGGTGTGATTGCGTTTGTGTGTATGGTTGGCTGGCTTTCTTCATTGTGTTCATGGTTGGTGTTTTTTTTTCCATTGTGTTTATGGTTGGTTGGCATTTTTCATTGTGTACATGGTTGGTTTGCTTTTTCATTGTATTTATGGGTTGTTTTTTTTTCATCGTGTTTACGGTTGGTTGGCTTTCTTCATTGTGTTCATAGTTGGGTTGTTTTTTTTTCATCATGTTTATGGTTGGTTGGCTTTCTTCATTGTGTTCATAGTTGGGTTGTTTTTTTTTCATCGTGTTTATGGTTGGTTGGCTTTCTTCATTGTGTTCATAGTTGGGTTGTTTTTTTTTTCATCGTGTTTATGGTTGGTTGGCTTTCTTCATTGTGTTCATAGTTGGGTTGTTTTTTTTTCATCGTGTTTATGGTTGGTTGGCTTTCTTCATTGTGTTCATAGTTGGGTTGTTTTTTTTTCATCGTGTTTATGGTTGGTTGGCTTTCTTCATTGTGTTCATAGTTGGGTTGTTTTTTTTTCATCGTGTTTATGGTTGGTTGGCTTTCTTCATTGTGTTCATAGTTGGGTTGTTTTTTTTTCATCGTGTTTATGGTTGGTTGGCTTTCTTCATTGTGTTCATAGTTGGGTTGTTTTTTTTTCATCATGTTTATGGTTGGTTGGCTTTCTTCATTGTGTTCATAGTTGGGTTGTTTTTTTTTCATCGTGTTTATGGTTGGTTGGCTTTCTTCATTGTGTTCATAGTTGGGTTGGTTTGTTTTTCATCATGTTTATGGTTGGTTGGCTTTCTTCATTGTGTTCATAGTTGGGTTGTTTTTTTTTCATCATGTTTATGGTTGGTTGGCTTTCTTCATTGTGTTCATAGTTGGGTTGTTTTTTTTTCATCATGTTTATGGTTGGTTGGCTTTCTTCATTGTGTTCATAGTTGGTTTGTTTTTTTTTTCATCATGTTTATGGTTGGTTGGCTTTCTTCATTGTGTTCGTTGTTGGTTGGCTTTTTTCATTGTGTTTATGGTTGATTTTTTTTTTTTAATTGTGTTTATGGTTGGTTAGCTTTCTTGTGTTTATGGTTGGTAGTTTTCTTCATTGTGCTTATGGTTGATCAGCACTCTTTACTGTGTTTATGGTTGGCTTGCTTTCTTGTCTAATACGGTAGCTGCCAGCCCACCTGAATTTTTCAAGAATTTCAATATTTTGAAGATTATTTCCAAAATCCTGAAATCAGTTAGAAAAGATGCAGAATATTAACTTTAAGGTTGGAAATGTGGAGTGTGGGATAATATTTTTGGAAAGTACTGATAAAATCTTGCAGAACGAAGCCAGAATTATATCCTGCAATTGTCAGGAAGTGTATTTTGGAGTGAAAAGTGCTTTCTTTATGAGCCATACTTAGATAGCAATCAAAGCCATGAGGTATAACATTTTGTTTAAACACCAAACTGGCCCATAATCCATGTCTTCCAAATCTGGACTACAGAAGGCTGGCAGCTGTATTTTCTTTTCATTCTTAATATTAAAAAAGAAATTTAAAAGAGACTTGATTGAAATAGGTGGGGAAAAGGTGAGGACAGTCATAGAATTTTTTTTTTTTGTCTTCAGAATTTCTGTCACTTGTTTCATGCTCTTGACTTTGGCCTCTGCAACCCAATGTGCCACTCCCTTTTTCCATGAATTTCATAACTCGGTGCTGATCACTGGAGTAAAATGATTGCCTTTTTACATCCAGCTTGATTAAAATGGATGATGATCGTAAAAACTTAAGATGGAGAGGCAGTCGAACTCAACTGATGCTGCTGCTCTGACAACCACAGTGAAGGATGTTCATGTTTCATTGTGTACTTGACACTTCACATGTACATGTATACACATGTGTACACATACGCTACATCTTCAGTGTTCATGCTTGTGCATTCTGGCTAGTCAACAAAAGTGTTGTTTTCTCCATACATCTCTGCCCCTGCCTGTCAGCCTAACCCCCCTGAAGCATATTTTGGGTATCTTCTGTGGTGGTGCTTTGGTTGGTGTGTTTCATGAGGCAGATTGATTGTATACCCTCACAGAATCGCTTCAGTGACAGCCCTGGTATGGGCCTCTGCGGTCGGCTGGCCTATGAGCACCGTTAGATCCCTTGAAATATGACAGTTCTGTCACGATGCTTTGGTCATGTTTCATGAGGCAAAATAATTGTAAGGCCTACCTTACAAATCCCTTGAAATATGACTCTCTTTTTGTCAAACACTTCTTTGCACTTGTGGTTGGAGAGGCTTCTGTGTACAACTGATTTCAGAAAATTACTCCTTTGCTTCAGATAGCTATGATGATTGCTTGTAGATCGATTTTATAATGTTACACTATTATGCTCACTTTCCTTTTTTTTCACACATATTAAAGCACGCTTTCTAGCATTTCTTTTGCAGAGAATAACTTAGAAGAAGAAAACTTTTCACTTCGATCAATTACATTTTATTTTTGCATTTAGAGCTTTGAGTATTTTTAAAAAGAAATGTGGTGTTTGTAAAAATGTTTTTAACAAGTCTCATCATTTTGTGTGTGTGTGTGTCTGAAATATGTAAAAATGTGTTGATGTGATCAGTAGTTTCCTGTTTTGTTTTCTTTTACCTGTGCTTGTAGTGTTCTGGTTTCTGCTGCTTCTTTAGGCCCCCGGCCTAACGACAGTCCTGGCTTTTTCTGTCGCCTAGCGAACACCAACTCCTCTTCGTCTTCTGGGGGCCTCCCTGCTGCGTCGTCTGCAAGGCTGGCAGCATGTAGGTTCTTTAACGTGTGCACACCGCTGTTGGCTGGAAACACAATGAAAAATTCTGGGGTTATTCCCTTTTTTTGTTTTGATTTGTTGTTTACGCACATGTACATGCATTTTTCATTTTCTTGCTTTCTAGTCTTTCTGTTGTGTCACATGTTTTCCATGTGCTGTAATCATGTTGAGGCAATTTTTTTTGTGAGCATAATTTCTGCTTATGCATTCTTCCATTGATCCTTCAGTTTGTCCTTCAGTTCTTTTTTTCTTTGGAGAGAAAAAAAGTCTTTGACTATATCTATGAATATAATTATCTATATATAGCTGCGTATCTGTTCGTATGTCCATGAATTTTAAGAAATATTTATTTGTCCAAACAGATGCCTTTATCCTGCCTGGTGTGAAGAACATCATTGACAAGATGTATTAAAAAAAAAAAAGAAAAGAAAAATGAAAGAAAAGAAAAAGAAGGGAGCTCAGTTCTATCTTTCAGTGTGATCTAGTATTTCCTCAATCTCTCATGCAGATCTCCTTCGAACACGTGCTACTTCTGTGTAAGTTGTGTCTTCAGTTTCTTCGACTCAGCGAGATGGTGGTAGGGGAAGTCTTTCTCAAAACAGTAGGAACATTCCTTTGTTTCAACCTTACCTGTCCAAACAGTGCCAGATCACTGAAAAAGAAGAAAGGCTGGGGAGTTAAAGTTCAGGGTGATGGTGCCAGTGTCTTGAGCTGTGTGTGACCTTGTAGGGTTGTCACTGTTCTGGCTCGGGCAGGGAACTGAACCTAGACATTGTCTTAAAATTACCAGTAGAAATTTATGCTTTTCAATTTAGGCCAAGGAGAAATTGATTCTGGCATTTACCATTCCATGTGGGCTTTGTGTTGTGACCTGAAAATACAAGAGCTACATAACCTGTGCTACCCTTATTTCTTGGTACGCAGAGAAACAATGTCCTGTGGGAAATAATTCAGCAAAATCTTTTAGTTGGGTAGCTGATAGCCTGGCAAGCTGCTTCCAATGTAATCCTTTGGAGGGCCGACTTTTTTTTTCCAGCATTAAAAAGTGATTCCGTTTGAATTTGGTCAAAACCTGATTTTACCATCATTAATATCATCTTTTCTTTTGCGGTTTCTGCTCCGAAGGCCCAAGCAATGTCAAGAAATTTTGTGAATGAGACTGTAAACACTTCAGCAATGAAGCTGAGTGTGAGGAAGTGGAAGTGTACTTGGCTTGCTGAGTCGAATGATCAAGGAAACAATATCAGAAGTTGAAGCGAGAAAATCGCTTTTGATTGAAATCGCGTTCCATGGGAGGCCAGCCACAGACTGAGCGAATATTTATACAGCTCCCTTATCCCTTAAAAAAATCTCTCTTTTTTTTCGGTCTGGGCTTTAAGAGCATTATTCACACCAAATGGGATTAAGCTTTAAGTCACTTGTTCAGAGAGATAAATAAAAGTTTTAACAAAAAGTCTCCATATGTATTTTAGGGAGAGAGAGAGAGAGAAAGATCTCAATGGCTGAATCGCGTAGAAGGTAGTCTGACAATGTGAAAGACATTATCCATCAAAGCGTTTTGGGTGGTCATCAATTGTTGTTAGTGGATGTTATACAGTAAAGACAAAGAGGTCCAGAAAAACTAGTCTTTGAAGAGGGAGGCTTAATTGTTGATAGGCTTTTTGACGACCAGTGCCTCTTGCAGTGCCGGAGATACGGGACAGCCCCCTGCGTCTGCGCATTGCCAGCCTCAACCTGAGCAACATGAACGACTCCGTGCAGATCACCTCCCCTTTGCGTACCGCCGAGAGCGATTTCCCCTTCACCCCGCTGGAAGAACTGGTTAACTCCCCTCAGCTGGCCAGAAAAGTAAGACCTAGCTATACAGTTCATGCACAGTTTTGGAAACTTAAGCCTTTAGATAGCCAAAAAAAAGTGAGAGTTGGCTTTGTAGTTGGTGTCTTTGCTGTTGTTTGTTTTTTTCCCATTACCAAGGGTGGCGAGTGTTGGAGCTTGCACGCAGCTCATTCCAACTTTTCCAGACACAGCCACACGCAGGTGCCCAGCTGCAGCCCCAGCAGTGCAGTCCTCATGGAGCAATCAGTATCAGACTAGACACAACTGTGGACAGCAGTGGTCCCCGAGAGAAAAATTCCATGAACGAATGCCTCCGATGGGATCCAAACTGTGACCTTCAAGGTTGACCTAAGTTACTGTTGAGTTCTGTCTTCAGTAGAATGACTATTGTCACTTTGAAAAAAAAAAAGTAGATTCTATGCACTTTATTTCACACAAAAATGAGAGCAGAAGTGAAGTTGTAACTCGAACACTATGCAAGTGAGTCATTAACCAGCTAAGGAAGAGAATGATCCGAGCTGAAGTTAAGAGAAAGAGCCAAAAAGACTGCTAGGTATAAAGTGTAACAAGCAAATCAGAATGTGTGAGATAGATGAAGAAGAAACAAATCCCAATGCAAAGAAAAACAAACAAACCCAAAACCAACACACAAAAAAAGAAGAAAAAAAAGGCAATGCTGCCAGACGGTCAGAAAGTAATATGATGAACAGTAGCCATATTTACAAGGACAGAAAGGGAAATGATGGTTTGAGCACAATCTGTGAGTACATGTTCTGCGTCAGTCACTACATCTGCACACCAGCACATTTTGCTTCAGAACATTCTTGAAAATTTCAGTCTGTTCCTGAATTTTATGTCATCTGCTCTTGATAGAAAGATTTTGAGACATGCGTGTCTGATGTGGATATGTTTGAATATGAATAATGGCTGATTGTCTTGTGTGCCCCTTCCTGACAGACAGTGAGTAAAGGAGCCAAATCTAACTCTGTCTGAAAGGCGCATGCTCACATTTTTAGATTGTTGCTATTACTACTGTCACGTTGTAGCAATGTTTGGTGTGTGATTGTGTGTAGGCTTGCCTCTGTGGGTATGTGTATGTCTGTGTCTGTAAAGAGGGTGGAGACTGTGTAAGTTTGTATATTTGTTGAGTGTGTGATTCTGATGGCAATGAGGTTAACAGGCAGTTGAGAAGTGACTTTGTTTAGTCTGAGTGTGTCGGTGTCAGAGCCGATTGAAAACGAGGTGGGCAGTTGTAGCTAATTGTGATGAATATGTTGAGGTCATGTTACAGATCATGTGGAGAGAGAAGGAGTACCGGGTCAAGTTGGAAGTAAGAGCCAGCTTTTGCACATATCAGTGTAACCTCGCTCTGATTGTACAAAGGACTATGTGGTCATTCCCATAGGAATGCCTAGGTCTTGTTCCGCTCCTTCTGTGCTATAAATTTCCTCTTTTCTGTCACTCTGCATTTTACTTTGGTGTTGTCTCCCTTTTCTGCCTTTGTGGCCCATTGTAAAAAAGAAAAAGAAAAAAGCTACTAGGATGTCCTTGTGTTTTGCTTAACAAGTGACATTACCATGATGTCCTTATTGGTTGTGTTTTGCTTAACAAGTGACGTTACCATGATGTCCTTATTGCTTGATTGATAATAGTTGAAGTAACCAGCAAATCCCTTTAATATGACTGTTAATATTGAAGTAACCATTACGTCCTTCTCGCTTGACTATTTGCAGTATTATTGAAGTGACTAGGGTGTCCATTTTAATGGGACTGTTAACAGTTGAAGTAACCATGATGTCCCTGACTGTTAACAACATGTATCAGCAATAATATGATGTCTGTTGTCTGACTGTTAACAAAGAAGTAACCATGGGGTACCTTTTGTGTGACTGTGAACAATAGAAGTAACCATGGGTCCCTGTTGTCCGACTGTTAACCAAAAAGTAACCATGGTATACCTTTCGTGTGACTGTCAAAGAGGTATGCTATGTGTCCCTGGTATGTGTTAGTTACACACAGACTTATGACTGCTAAAATATGCTGTATCACACTGACTTACGACTGCTAAAATATGTTATATGTCTATATGTGTTTATTACACACAGCTAAATGATAGTAGAAGTATATCCCAATATCTCTTGTAGCGTATTTGTTTCACATGTTAACGATAGGTAAAGTAAGCCATATGTCTCTAGTGTGCATTCGTTTCACACAGGTCAGTGATAGGTGAAGTATACCACAAGTTCCTCTTGTGAGTTCCACACAGGCTAACGGCAATTGAAGTATGTCATATACCTCTGTTGTGTGTAACGCACAGGTTGATGACAACTGAAGTATGTCCCATGTCTGTGTTGTGTGTTGGTCAGCGCCAGCTGAGCGAGAGAGAAGAGAAGCTGAAGAAGTGCCAGGAAGATTTGCGGACAGGGACACACCTGAGGGATGAACTGGAACTGGACCTGCAGGAGTGCCAGGCCCAGATACACAGCAAAGGTGAGGCCATGGTAGACATAGGACCCACCTGTGTACACCTTCATAGCAAAGGTAGGCTGATAATGATAAGGTGTATCTCCTTTGAAACGATGAGGGAAGGTAGATAGAAGACAGCCCTTTGTACACCTCCATAGCAAAGGCAGGCTAATGATTATGATAGAAGCACCTCCGTAGAAAAGATGAGGTTGAGGTAGATAGAGGATGACCCTATGTGTACCTTCATGGCGAAAGTGATGCAGTGATATTAGATACATCCACATGCACAGGCATAGAAAAGAAGAGGCCATGGTAGAGAGTGGATGCACAGCTACATACACCATTTTTTTCAGAAAAGGCTTCAAGTTTTCTATGAGAAATACAGCACATTTTGTGTGCACATGTCTGCTACACCATGCTAGGTTGTGTTGTGTTCAGGGCGCAGGATTGGTGAACTGGTGGAGGGGGTCCAGGGGCTGAGAGCTGCGCAGTGTGTGGCCCATCGTGGTAGGGTTGCGCTGTGACCAGTATGGAGCCTTCCTTTAAATGCACATATGACCCTCCCTGACATGCCAGAATTGGAAGGGATGCTCTCTGGAAATCTGGTTAGAAATCGATGGGATGCAGTAATCTGTGTGACCGAGATCAATGACAATCCGAACTGGTTTAGTTCACCTGCTTGGGCACTGCATTTGAGTGTTGTCTGAAAGTTCAGTTTCTGCTCCCAGCCTTACTTCCCTTTACAGGAAGGCAGGATATAACAAAATCTATAATTTCTTGTGGTCCCAGCTGAATTTGTTGATATTTTCCATCGCACCCCATTCTGTGCGAATCAAACTGTACACCCATGACTTACTTGAAATTACGACCCTATCCTCCATTTTTTAAAAAACTAATATTCTGCAAGTGGAACCCATGAAATCGGCAAGAGGACTTCCTAAAATACGCCAGTGATTGTCCCAGGGACTCCATAGGTTAGCCAGCCACAGGAAGCCCACAGGATGCAGGAAGGGTGACCTGGTGGAGTCAGTCCAGCCCCTCAGAGCTGCGCGGTGAGTGATCCCTCTTGGTATGATTGTTTTGTCTGCAGACTGCCGCATCCAGGAGCTGATGGAGCAGGTCCAGCGTCTGAGAGCCCTGCAGGACCAGCTGAATGAACTGGGCGCTGTGCACGACTCCAACGTGGAGCTGGAGCGGGACGTGGAGACGTGCGTTCAGTTCACATGTATTTGAGTTTAGTTGCTGCTTGGCTGGTCAGCTGTACAGACCATCTTTTACTTGATTGTAAATTGTAGAACAGACTGACGGCAGTTTGTTATCAGATCAACTTTAAGTTGTACTCAGCTCTGGCAGTCTGAATCCAGTTTGTTGTCAGGTTAACGTTAGTGTGTACTACATGCTTGCAGACAAAACTATGGAAATGTATTTCATAACGAAAAGTTCATTGGTTCTCGTGTAAGTTCATCACTTATCTCACTCAGGAACATCTTTTTAGATGATTGTTTATTGATGGTCAAAACTGAAGGTGTAGGTTAATGAGGGTCTGCAAGAAGTGACTTCCATATGCGTCTTCAGGAATTTTACATTATTCACCAGTGTGTTCATATACTGCATGTGCATTGGAGTGTAGGATGTGCACAGTTTGGATTAAAATGTTCTTAGTCTTGAGTTTTCAGCTGGATCTGTTCAGTCAAGAATGTTTGATGAGAGCAGTTTAGAGAAGGGGTGAAAATGTCTCAACAGTTATTTCAGTCTTACTAAGGGAGTACCAAAAAATGTGAGTTTGGATTGTGTCAAGATCTTATTGGTTGTGATCACTTTGTGTGATATGATGTCCACGCTTTCGCATACTGTATCATAAGTGGCAACAATTTTACATCAGCGGAGTTGGATGCTTTTCATAATTTACCGAGTTCTTTAGCTACACTGGGATTCTATTTTTTTTCTGTTGTTGATATATTATTTGTAAGGGTTAGGAGTTTCTATTATGATTACCAGTTTTGCTAAGTCCCAGAAGTAAGGAGCTAAGCTGTTTGCATTACATGATTTCAGTGTGTGATTTAGTGTGTTCCAGGAGCCATCATTGTCAAGTCATAAGAGGCATTGCCAGACCTGTTCAAGCATATCATTTTGGCATATTCTGTATACACGTTTTACTCAAGTACAGCAAATATAGTGAACATAAAGTACACAGAAAAAGATTTAGACACAAAACTCTTGACCGGGTAATGGTACCAGTGAAGTATAACGATGGTGTGTCTTGGTGGACCAGTTCAAGTGTTTTGACAAATGAGTGATGACTCTTGCTAACCATGCGTGCAAAATCCCATCTTATAAATCTGCCACTTTGACAACATGCCAAAACATACAAACAAGGTTTGGGCCATAGGACGTGAAGTATCAGACAAAAGCAAAGTAAGAAAGCAGGAATTTCTTTAAAAGCATTGCCAGTTAGGAAGCCATTTAAGAATCAAACTTAAGTTCATTGCAGTTAAAGTAAGATCAACTTCAGCACTGCCATCTTGGCATATTCTACATCACCTGCTGTTGTTCAATTTTTTTTAATCTCCCTGTGAGAGTATACATACTTTTGGCAAAATACATGATTTTCGTGGACACATACTCCATCAGCATTTTTAGGATAAACAGGTCTGCACTGCACCAAATCTCTCTGATGGTGCTGTATTGAGACTGTTCAGATGCAGCCTATGCAGGACATCACCTGTGAAGCCCCCAACTGACAATAAGCAGTTGTATGAATTTTTTGTTATCAC
Source organism: Conus canariensis (assembly GCA_033310375.1). Lineage (NCBI taxonomy): Eukaryota > Metazoa > Mollusca > Gastropoda > Neogastropoda > Conidae > Conus > Conus canariensis. The sequence continues at coordinate 13,230,739 of CM065720.1, forward strand.
TATTACATTTTATGCGCATGTTAATGATTGTGGTGTGTCATTCACCACGTGTGCATGGTGTGCCTGTTCCAGGCTGCGCAGTGTTGCCCAGACCGCAGACACCCTGAAGCAGTGCTGCCAGTCCCTCAGAGAGGAGAACAGCAGTCTGTACGAAGACCTCAGCGCCCTGCGTGATAAGGTTCAGCAGTCCTGCCTTTGTCTGTGATGTAGTGATAGTCCTACCTTTGTGATGTAGTGACAGTCCTACCTTTGTCTGTGTTGATGACAGTCATACCTTTGTCTGTGATGATGTGATAGTCCTACCTTTGTCTATGATGTAGTGACAGTCCTACCTTTGTCTGTGTTGATGACAGTCATACCTTTGTCTGTAGTGATAGTGAGAGACGAGAACAGCAGTCTGTATGAAGACCTCAGCCCATCTCTGCTGAGCTCAGATCGAAACAAAACTCAAGATTCAGCATCATAACTCCCACCAAAAGCACATGAATGTACACATGCACCAACACGTTGCTTTCCCCCTCCTTGCTGGCCTGAAATCAGCACACCACACACATGTCCCCCACATGTGCACACACACACAAAAATATGAGTGCATGACTTCACACACACACACACACGCACGCACAGTGACACACAGACACTGCACACACACACACACACCACACACACACACACACACACACACACACACACACACACACACGTGTGTGCACACCACACACACACACACACACACACACACACACACACACACACACACACACACACATTAGTGTGCCACAGGCACCCTCACAACGGGGCAAGAGAAGTACAAATGGACCAAGACAAGAGCAACTGCTGGGGGGTTGATAATCGTTAAGTCAGGCTGTTGAACCTTCTGCTCTGTTCCTATGTAGAATTGTGCAGCTTTTTCACTTTTGTGATACATGTGTGTTGTGTGTGTGTGTGTGTGTGTGTGTGTGTGTGTGTGTGTGTGCGTGCATGTATGCATGCATAAATGTGTGTAGGAGACTGGAAGAAGGGAGGTTGCAGGTAAGGGGGAATAGTGGACGGGTATGTTGGTGATGCATTTGTGTTAAGTGTTCATGCATGTTTGATTGGCAGATGTTAAACCTCCATATTTTTTATCAGTTTTGTTTGTTTTTGTCAGTACGGACCTGTTTACCCACAAGACTTTGTTGTATTTTTTATTACGTTTGGTGAAAATATAATGGATATGGTGAACTAAAAGAAAGTGTTTGGGGGAAAAAAAAGAGACCTTGAGATGAAATTTTTAAGTGGTAATTGCACTTTCAGAAATTTTTGAGCAGTAATTGCACTTGTGGAGTATATTCATGATATTGTCTTGGTGTGCTTTGACCAAAGAGTGACAACTGTTGCTAACTCTTGTGCACAAAATGGCATCTGACTGTATGTCTTTCAACAGCATACTGATAATGGCAATTACAGGCGCTGAAATTTAAAAGAAATAAAGAGAAAAAAAAATGGCAACAGGGTGTGAATTTGTGCCAAGGTATGCTGATGAATCATATTTGAAAGTAATGTGTCGGAAGCACCTGTTTTTACTGTGCTTGCCAGAAGTTGAGGTATCCCTCTTCTCTGTTGCATACGAAAAGGAACCTATTCCGCTACCCCCTCTCCCCCTCCCTCTGCTTTAAAAAAACAAAACTTGGAAGATTTGTGCTCATTTTTGTTGGTTGAAAATTGCTGATTTTTCTTTAAAAAAAAAAAAAAAAAAAAGTAACCGATATTAGTTTGGGAGTAAACAGGTCTGTTGGTACTCTAAGCTGAACAGGTATGGAGCACCTCATTATGAATATGATTCACCTGGCGTGCCTCACACAATGCCAACCTGCGGGTGCAGGTGTGGAGCACCTCACTATGAATATGATTCACCTGGGGTACCTAACACAAAGCCAACTCAACGGTGCAGGTAAAGAGCACCTCACTATGAATATGATTCACCTGGCGTACCTCAAACAAAGCCAACCCGAGGATGCAGGTATGGAGCACCTCACTATGAATGTGACTCGCACAAAGCCAACCCGAGAGTGCTGTGGCCCTTCACAGGTGAGCCATCTGGAGGCGTGTCAGCAGGAGGCCAGCAAGGAGCAGGGCAAGAGGGAGAGGCTGCAGGGCCGGCTGTCGGAGCTGGAGGGGGAGGTGGACACGTGGCGTGAAGCCTGGGGCAAGGTTCATGAGCAGAAGAAAGCCCTGGAGGGGGACATGGAGGTCCTGAAGAAGGTCAACGCCCAGCAGAGGCAGCAGCTGTTGGACAGGAGTGGATCTGTCGGTGAGTCACCAAGACAGATAGGGGGATGGGAGGTGGTGGTGGGGGAGAGGGTAGTTTGTCAATTGTACAGTTTGTAGGTTAATGAAGCCCCAAGTTTGCCAGACCAAAACAAAAGCTTGGTGTCCTTGTTGTTCTTACAGTGTTCCCTCCTGGCCTTGTTGAAGGTTTCATCATCACTTTCTGGTTTTAGTGCATGACTTTGTCTTGAATCTGTAGACCTCGGGTCCATGCAAGGGGAGGTGGGTGGTGGTGGAAATTGATGGGGAAGGGGTAAAGCCAAGGAGTTTGTATTGTGTCTTATATTCCATCATTGCCTTGAGCCACTGAGAACACACTGTCTGATGGGTGTGGTGACCTGACAACAGTGTCATGTATCATGGTCTGAATACAGAGAACACACTGATGTTTGTAATGGCCTGATGACAGTGTCATGTACCATGGTCTGAATACAGAGAACACACTGTCTGATGTGTGTAGGCCTGACGACAGTGTCATGTATGATGGTCTGAATACAGAGAACACACTGTCTCATGTGTGTAATGGCCTGATGACAGTGTCATGTATCATGGTCTGAATACAGAGAACACACTGTCTGATGTGTGTAGCGGCCTGACGACAGTGTCATGTATGATGGTCTGAATACAGAGAACACACTGTCTGATGTGTGTAACGGCCTGACGACAGTGTCATGTATCATGGTCTAAATACAGAGAACACACTGTCTGATGTGTGTAACGGCCTGACGACAGTGTCATGGTCTGAATACAGAGAACACACTGTCTGATGTGTGTAATGGCCTGACAACAGTGTCATGTATCATGGTCTGAATACAGAGAACACACTGATGTGTGTAACGGCCTGACAACAGTGTCATGGTCTGACTACAGAGAACACACTGTCTGATGTGTGTAATGGCCTGACAACAGTGTCATGTATCATGGTCTGAATACAGAGAACACACTGTCTGATGTGTGTGGTGACCTGATGACGGTGTCATGTGTCATGGTCTGACTACAGAGAACACACTGAAGCGTGTAGGGCACGATGTGACGGTGTCATGTGTCATGGTCTGAATACAGAGAACACACTGAAGCGTGTAGGGCACAATGTGACGGTGTCATGTGTCATGGTCTGAATACAGAGAACACACTGAAGCGTGTAGGGCACGATGTGACGGTGTCATGTGTCATGGTCTGACTACAGAGAACACACTGAAGCGTGTAGGGCGTGATGTGACGGTGTCATGTGTCATGGTCTGACTACAGAGAACACACTGAAGCGTGCAGGGCTCAATGTGATGGTGTGACCTGGGGTTTGCAGGGGACATCAGTGGAGGGGAGTCGATGGACGTGGTCACAGACAAACTGGTGGAGGAACTGCGTGCAGAGCTGCACCTGATGCGGACCACCTGGCTGTCACCTGACCTTCACCTGGCCACCAAACATGACCTGGAAGTCGCCCAGACCTCGCTCAAGCAGCTGCAGGTGAGCAATCGCCGTTCAGTGAGTCGTAAACAAGCACAAAGGCGTGCTGGATGAGAACATTTTGGCATCTTTGCACCAAGTGAATCTGTACTGCCATGATAATGGTAGGCTCCCTTTAGAACCTTCCAACATGTTTCAAAGTCACACTGGCCTGAGCATGAAAGTGTCCATAAGCAGGTGGCACTTTTGACATTAGAAAAGAAATGTGTCTGGGGGGGGGGGGGGGGAGTATATGAATTTATGCCACCTTATGCATAAATATGTACACAGGCATACACACACACTCACACACATACACATATGCATGTATGCACACATATACACACACACACACATACACTTGCACATATATGCACATGCACGCATGTATACACATATTCATTTAAGAGGTACAGATTAAACAAAAATTGGTATAAATTTTAAAAGTTATTGATAAAGTACATAAAAAAAAACATAGACAAACAAATCACAAGACAAAACATGACGCGTTTCGAACTCTTAGGTCTTCTTCAGGCAAGAAAGACAACATTCGGGACAACGAAAATGAAAGAGCAATCACTTCATCCAGTTTGGCGCAAAATAGGCGCACTAAAATTGGTATATAGTCCTTTCAGTCCCTGCCTCTTAAACAGTTTGCTGGAAATATGATTGCCCATGAGTTTTCTACAAACAAGTCTGAATTGATCTTGTACTGAGAAGGCCCTAAAACAAAGCTGGATAACGTTGGTGTGACGACAGATGGAGGGCGACGCTCTCAGACAGACAGTGCAGGAGCTGACAGAGGAACTGCAGGGGGCACAGAGTCAGCTGAGGGAGGCCACAGACAGGTGTCAGCACTTGCAGACGGAAGTGGAACAGGATGCAGTCGACCGTGACCACCTGCAGAGTACCCTGGACGACCTGCAGTCCCAGCAGACATCATGGCTGGCCGACCGTGATGACCTTCAGGGCCGACTGGACAACAAGGGGAAGGAGTGTGAGGGTCTGCTGATCCGTCTACAGAACAGCACTCTGGAGTCTGACCAGCTTCAGGGCACCGTCAGCCGCCTCCAGTCTCAGTGCGAGGCTCTGACCTCTGACCTGCACGACAAAGAGGCAAGGCTGGGCCAGGCCCAGGAGGAACTGGAGCAGAAGAGCGAGCAGTGCGATCAGCTGACCTCTGAACTGGACAGCCGAACGCAGAGACTGGAGGAGAGACAGTCGGCACTCCAGGAAGCGGAAGCGGCAGCAGAAGTCAGCCAGAGTCGGTCCCAGAAGTTGGAACAGACGCTGGCAGAAAGGTCATCTGAAATCACCGACCTTACACAGAGGTGAGTGTGCGGCTCGTCCCATGAGGATGCTGGGGTGTGTTCAGTATGAAAGTCCTTACATCTGATGAAAATTGCATGCCGGAAATCTCCCCTTTGGGCACCGTGTCAAGCAGATTCAAGATATGAACAGTGCTGGCCCCGTTTGGCCAAACTTTGCTGCTAATGCAGTATATACAAAGCCTCACTGACAGCATTGGACTTTGCTAGTGAGCTGCTTTCCCCCTTGAAGCACTTAGTTGTTTCTGCAACTCCTTTTCCTGTTGAAAAGAATTGAATTGGATACCGCTAAAATCACTTATTCTGTTTCATCTTTCTGCCTTTTTGTTGTTGTTGTTGTTGTTGTTGTGCTCAACGTTGCTCACTTAATGACATCACTCCATGTTACAGGTGTGAGGAGGTGAAGAATTATAACTAAGATGACATAAGTCCATGTTACAGGTGTGAGGAGGTGAAGAATAATAACTAAGATGACATCACTCCATGTTACAGGTGTGAGGAGGTGAAGAATTGTAACTAAGATGACATCACTCCATGTTACAGGTGTGAGGAGGTGGAGAATTATAACTAAGATGACATCACTCCATGTTACAGGTGTGATGAGGTGAAAAATTATAACTAAGATGACATCACTCCATGTTACAGGTGTGAGGAGGTGAAGAATTATAACTAAGATGACATCACTCTCATTACAGGTGTGATGAGGTGAAGAATTATAACTAAGATGACATCACTCCATGTTACAGGTGTGATGAGGTGAAGAATTATAACTAAGATGACATCACTCCATGTTACAGGTGTGAGGAGGTGAAGAATTATAACTAAGATGACATCACTCCATGTTACAGGTGTGAGGAGGTGGAGCGGACACTGGCGGACCAACAGGAGGAGAATGGCCGTGTGACATGCGACCTGACCCGCTGTCAACTGTCCCTCCAACACAGTGAGCAGGAAGTGGACAGGCTGAGGTGCTCCCTGCAGAGACAGCTGGACGACCAGAGGAAGGCGGCCACACAGGAGAGAGAGAGCAAGGTGCAGGCCCTCCTGTCTCAGCTGCAAGAGAGTGAGGCCTGTATAACCGGGCTCAGAACAGACCTGGAACTGAAGGAGGAAAGTCTGCAACATGCGCTAGAATCGCAGCGGAAGTTACAGGATCAAATTCAGGAGCTGTGTTCACTGACCCAACATCAGGAGAAAGTGATCTCAGAAAAGCACTCCGAGCTGAAGGAACTTCAGGGGACTTTCAGCGCCATGGAAGATAAACTGACCAAGGTCAGCGCTGAACTCAAAGAGGCCAACATGTCGACAGCCCAGGCGGAAGCTGACCGCAGCCAAACCCTGTGCAGGCTGACCAGCCTGGAAGAGACTGTTCCAGCGCAGCTGATGGAAGTGAGAGAGGAGTGCCGCCAGGAGGTGGTGTCTCTGAAAGCAGCACATGCACAAACCCAGCATGAGCAGGAGCTGAAGATTGCTGAGCTGGAATCCAGTGTCCAGCAGAAAGCAGTTCTCCTTGAGGAGCGGTCTGTGGAAGTGGAGAGAAGTCGTCAGAAATTGGAGTCCATGCAGAATGATCATGCCAGTAAGGTTGAAGAGCTCCAGAGACAGCTGAGTGTGAAGACACAGGAACTGGAGGAGGAGAGGCAGAAACAGCAGAGCAGTGAACAGCAGCTCCACCGGCTGGACGCGAAATTCCACAGCATGGAAAAGACCCTGAGAACTGTGCAGGACGACCATGTGGACAACGAGAAAGTCCTCCTGGATAACCTGCAGTCCCTCCAGACATCTGCAGCTGCCAAAGAGATGGAACTCCAAGAAATAATCAGCACACAGACACGGCAGATCACCAAGCTGGACCAGCAAGTTGATGAGCTGGAACACCTCATGAAACAGAAAGAGAATGCTCTGATAGCAGCAGAGACGCAGCACAAGGCAGATGTTGAGGCCATCCAGACCTCAGCTTCACCCAGGGAAGAACAACTTCAGGGCACCGTCAATTCACAGAGGCAAGAACTGTCAACAGTGATGCAGAAACTGGAAAACCACAAATGTGTAATCAGTCAAAAAGACGAAATGTTACATCAGCTGGAGCTGAAACATCAGCAGGATGTAGAAACGATTCAGCAGAGTGTACAGAAGGAAGAGGAACTGCAGGCCACGATTCATGTCCTTAAGCAGCAGATGGTTGAAATCCAGCACAGTCTGAAATGCAAAGACTTGGCTCTGATCCAGACAGAAATGTTAGAAGTGCAAAGCGAATGTGGAAGGCAAGAGCCTGTAGGTAATGCCCGTCAAAGTCACACCACAGAAAGAGATGCTGAGTTATCGGGACATTCCACCACCAGCAGTTCGGTCCAAGCGGATGCCTTGTGTAGTGCCGTGAACCAGCTGATTGGTGCTGTTGAAACACGCTGTGGTGGTGACACATCCAGTGAGCAGCTGATCTCAGGTCTGGCAGAACTGGGCGCTGCTCCCGCCTCCTGTTTCCTTCAGCTTGCCAAGTCTCTGGACACCTTGCTACAGGAGACCAAGGCATCGGAGCAAGCAGCTCAGAAGAAAGAACAGGAATTGCAGGTGAGACTGAAAGAGGCAGAAAGCTGCGCGTCCCAGCTACAAACCACCATCACGAGACTCTCCCAAGAATCTCAGCAAGTACGTGTAGGCAGCAGCGGTGAAGAACATGCACACGCCATCAAGAAGATCCAGGATGAGAGCGAGCAGAAACTGCAAGCTGTGGTCAACCAGCTGGAGGTGCAAAAATGGCAGAATGCTGCTGAAGTAAAGGAAACGGAGGAGTACTGGAAGCAGCAGCTCAAGTCCCTGCAGGACGACATGGAGATGGATGTCAAACAGCAACGGCTCGCCTTCGAGAACGAACTGGCTGAGCAGAGAGCGGAGTATGACACTTGTCTGAACTCTGTGCTGGAGGAACAGGAAGGGATGCGGCTGGGTCAAAAGGTCATCTTGGAAGACAAACTGCAGAGTCTTCAAGACGCCCTCGCCTCCTCCAAGGCACAGTTCATTGGCACACTGGCGGAGAATGAGGCCGAATTCCAGCAGAAGATCAGCGCCAAAGAGGCGGAAACGGAGAAGAGGGTGGCCTCCCTCAAGGACGCTGAACTGGCCCGCCTGCTGGAAGAGAAGGAGGTGGAGTTCCAGGAGAAGTGGAGCGCTCAGGAAGCAGAGACAGAGCAGCGGCTGGCCAGCCTGAACCAGTGTCTGCAGAAAGAGATGGAGTCCCAGCGCACCATCGGCAGACAGATGGAGCAGGACCGAGCCAAGATACAGCGTCTGGAGGTGAGCCCCCACATCTCAGCATCTGTCTTCAGAGTCAGAGATTGTCTGACAGTGCAGTGTTTTCCTTTCAGCTGATTTCACAGTGTGTCACTTTCTGTTAGTTCTGTGGTATCTAACTTTCCTTTCAGATAGTTTGATAGTATATATAGTTTTTCCTCCAGTTAATCTGAAACTGAAATGCACGGGTTTCCTTTCAATTAATCTGAAGCATACGGCTTTCCTTTCAATTAATCTGAAACACATGACTTTCCTTTCAATTATTAAATTTATTCTGAAACATACAGCTTTCCTTTCAATTACTGAAATACATAGCTTTCCTTTCAATTAATCTGAAACACATAACCTTCCTTTCAATTATTAAATTTATTCTGAAACATACAGCTTTCCTTTCAGTTACTGAAATACATAGCTTTCCTTTCAGTTAATCTGAAACATACAGCTTTCCTTTCAATCAATCTGAAACATACATCTTTTCTTTCAATTAAGCTGACGGTGACAGTGTATGTAGTTTCCCTTTTAGTTTGTCTGACAATAGCTTCCCTTTCAATTGATCGGACAGTGTATATAGCTTCCCTCTTAATATTAAGTAATCGGACATAGTATATAGCTTCCATTGAATTAATCAGACAGTGTATATATAGCTGCCCTTTTAAGTAATTGGACAGTATATAGCTTCCCTTTCAATTGATCGGATAGTTGTATAGCTTCCCTTTCAATTGATCGGATAGTTGTATAGCTTCCCTTTCAATTGATCGGATAGTTGTATAGCTTCCCTTTCAGTTGATCGGATAGTTGTGTAGCTTCCCTTTCAATTGATCGGATAGTTGTATAGCTTCCCTTTCAATTGATCGGATAGTTGTATAGCTTCCCTTTTGATTAATTGGACAGTGTACATAGCTTCCCTTTTAATTAATTAATCGGACAGTGTATATTATAACTTACCTTTTAATTGATTGGAAAGTGTATATATATATATAGCCTCTCTTTCAATTATTTGGACAGTATATATATAGCATTCCTTTCAATTTATTTTGCAATGTATGGCTTTCCTTTCAGACTGACAGGAGTATACTTTTTCTTCCAGTTATGCTTAGTATGATTATCTTTCCTTTCAATTAGTTCGATAAGTAAAGCTTTCCTTTCAGTCCATCTGATGTGGATAGCTTTCCTTTTAAACTGGATAGCTTTTCTCTCAGTGAATCTTACAATGTTATAGATAGCTTTCCTTTCAGTCAGATTGATAAAGGTTTCCTTTCAAGTAATCTGACATGTGTAACTTTCCTTTTAGACTGACGGTGCCTACCTTTTCTCTCAATTGTTCTAATATACTTGTATATCCTTCCTTTTACACTGTCAGTGCAAAACCTTTGTTTGAATTTGATATACAGCTTTCCTTTCAGTTAATCTGTTATGTGTAGCTTTCCTTTCAGTTAATCTGTTATGTGTAGCTTTCCTTTCAGTTAATCTGTTGTGTGTAGCTTTCCTTTCAGTTAATCTGTTATGTGTAGCTTTCTTTCAGTTAATCTGTTATGTGTACTTTCCTTTCAATATTCTGTTATTGTAGCTTTCCTTTCAGTTAATTGTTTGTAGCTTTCCTTTCATTAATTGTTATGTGTAGCTTTCCTTTCAATTAATCTGTATGTGTAGCTTTCCTTTCAATTAATCTGTTATGTGTAGCTTTCCTTTCAGTTAATCTGTTATGTGTAGCTTTCCTTTCAGTTAATCTGTTGTGTGTAGCTTTCCTTTCAATATTCTGTTATGTGTAGCTTTCCTTTCAATTAATCTGTTATGTGTAGCTTTCCTTCAGTTAATCTGTTATGTGTAGCTTTCCTTTCAGTTAATCTGTTGTGTGTAGCTTTCCTTTCAATATTCTGTTATGTGTAGCTTTCCTTTCAGTTAATCTGTTATGTGTAGCTTTCCTTCAGTTAATCTGTTATGTGTAGCTTTCCTTTCAATTTTTCTGTTATGTGTAGCTTTCCTTCCAGTTAATCTGTTGCGTGTAGCTTTTTTTAATTAATCTGTTATGTGTAGCTTTCCTTTCAGTTAATCTGTTGTGTGTAGCTTTCCTTTCAATTAATCTGTTATGTGTAGCTTTCCTTCCAGTTAATCTGTTGCGTGTAGCTTTCTTTTTAATTAATCTGTTATGTGTAGCTTTCCTTTCAGTTAATCTGTTATGTGTAGCTTTCCTTTCAGTTAATCTGTTATGTGTAGCTTTCCTTTCAATTTCTGTTATGTGTAGCTTTCCTTCCAGTTAATCTGTTTGTGTAGCTTTCCTTTCATATTCTGTTATGTGTAGCTTTCCTTCCAGTTAATCTGTTGTGTGTAGCTTTCCTTTCAATATTCTGTTATGTGTAGCTTTCCTTCCAGTTAATCTGTTGCGTGTAGCTTTCTTTTTAATTAATCTGTTATGTGTAGCTTTCCTTTCAGTTAATCTGTTATGTGTAGCTTTCCTTCCAGTTAATCTGTTTGTGTAGCTTTCCTTTCAGTTAATCTGTTGTGTGTAGCTTTCCTTTCAATATTCTGTTATGTGTAGCTTTCCTTTCAGTTAATCTGTTTGTGTAGCTTTCCTTTCAATATTCTGTTATGTGTAGCTTTCCTTTCAGTTAATCTGTTATGTGTAGCTTTCCTTTCAGTTAATCTGTTGTGTGTAGCTTTCCTTTCAATATTCTGTTATGTGTAGCTTTCCTTCCAGTTAATCTGTTATGTGTAGCTTTCCTTTCAATATTCTGTTATGTGTAGCTTTCCTTCCAGTTAATCTGTTGTGTGTAGCTTTCCTTTCAATATTCTGTTATGTGTAGCTTTCCTTCCAGTTAATCTGTTGTGTGTAGCTTTCCTTTCAATATTCTGTTATGTGTAGCTTTCCTTTCAGTTAATCTGTTGTGTGTAGCTTTCCTTTCAATTAATCTGTTGTGTGTAGCTTTCCTTTCAGTTAATCTGTTATGTGTAGCTTTCCTTCCAGTTAATCTGTTGTGTGTAGCTTTCCTTTCAATATTCTGTTATGTGTAGCTTTCCTTTCAGTTAATCTGTTGTGTGTAGCTTTCCTCTCAGTTAATCTGTTATGTGTAGCTTTCCTTTCAGTTAATCTGTTATGTGTAGCTTTCCTTCCAGTTAATCTGTTATGTGTAGCTTTCCTTCCAGTTAATCTGTTATGTGTAGCTTTCCTTTCAGTTAATCTGTTATGTGTAGCTTTCCTTTCAATATTCTGTTATGTGTAGCTTTCCTTCCAGTTAATCTGTTGTGTGTAGCTTTCCTTTCAGTTAATCTGTTATGTGTAGCTTTCCTTTCAATATTCTGTTATGTGTAGCTTTCCTTCCAGTTAATCTGTTATGTGTAGCTTTCTTTTTAATTAATCTGTTATGTGTAGCTTTCCTTTCAGTTACTCTGTTATGTGTAGCTTTCTTTTCAGTTAATCTGTTGTGTGTAGCTTTCCTTTCAGTTAATCTGTTATGTGTAGCTTTCCTTTCAATATTCTGTTATGTGTAGCTTTCCTTCCAGTTAATCTGTTATGTGTAGCTTTCCTTCCAGTTAATCTGTTATGTGTAGCTTTCCTTTCAGTTAATCTGTTATGTGTAGCTTTCCTTTCAATATTCTGTTATGTGTAGCTTTCCTTTCAATTAATCTGTTATGTGTAGCTTTCCTTTCAGTTAATCTGTTATGTGTAGCTTTCCTTTCAATATTGAGAGAGATTAACATTTTTCATCTGATTTAAGATTTTATGGATGAAAGATTTTTAACGAAGTTTCTGGTGCGTTTCTAGAAGATGTCATTTAAAGAGATGTGTGAAAGGGATTTTTTTAATTTTATTTTATTTTTTTTATGACTTGTGAGTTGATTTTAACGTGGTGACAGCCCTGATGTGGCCCTTTGCGGTCGGCTGGGCTATAAGCAACATTATCTTATCTTATCTTTTCCTTTCAATATTCTGTTATGTGTAGCTTTCTTTTCAATTAATCTGTTATGTGTAACTTTCCTTTCAATTAATGTGGTATTTGTAGCTTCAAAGTGAGATGACTGCACGGGGAAAACTGAAACAAACTTAAAAGAAAAATTACTGTTCTGCCTAACAGAACACGATGCGTATCGACTTTTTTTTGGTCTTCTTCAGGCAAGACAGACAGCATTCAAGACAAGGAAAACGAAGAAAGAACAACAATCACTTTTCTCTTCAATTTGGGTGCAAATATGGATATGGAATTAAAACGAGGCTGCTGGGAAGGAGGAGGGAGCTCCTTCCCAGCAGCCTCGTTTTCATTCCATTTCCATTTTGCACCCGGTTGAATTACATGAGTGAGTGTTCATTCTATATTATTCGTTGTCTTGAATGTTGTTTATCTTGCCTAAAGAAGACCAAAGGATTCAAACATGTCGTGTTTTGTCTTGTAATTTATTTGTCTCTCTTGTTCAGCGGAACAGTGATTTTTCTTTTAAGTCTGATATACATGTGTAGCTTTCCTTTCAGTTCATCTGATTATATGTGTGGGTTTCCCTTTAGACTGACAATGAATTAGCTTTGCTTTCACTAGTTTCAGTTAATCTAATGTGCTTTATGACTGACAGTGTATAGCTTTCCTTTCAGTTAATCTAAAATGCATAGCTTTACTTTATGACTGACAATATATAGCTTTCCTTTCAATTAATCTGACATGTAGCTCTCCATCTACACTGACAGTGCATAGCTTTCCTTTGAACTAGTCTTGCATAAATAATTTATATAGCCTTCCTTTCAGTTGATCTCACATACATATGTAGCTTAACTTTCATGAGACTGACAGTGTACAGCTTTCCTATGAATTAATCTATATGAGTTCCCGTTTAGACAGGCAGCAGCTTTCCTTTCAATAAATCTGATACATGTATAAAATAGTTTTCCTTTCAGTTAGGCTGATAGTGTAGCTTTTCATCAGTTAGGCTGACAACACATGCAGCTCATCTTTCACTTTTTTTCTTCTTCTTCTTCTGCGTACGCAGGCTGATACTTCTGCGGACACCTCCTGTATAGAAAGGCAAGGATTAATCCCATCTACCCAACAAACGGAGTGGAGTTTTGTGTGTATGACTGTTTCTTATCCCGCCATTAAGGCAGCCATACTCCAACTTCGGAGAAATCTTTTACTTTTAAAAAGAATGGCTCATATTGTATGTCATTTTAACCAAAGATCTGAATGGATGGAAGGAGGGACGACAAATAGTAATGACTGAAGTAAAAGGTGTACATCTTCATGTGCAGCACATTGATGTGTGCATCTCTTTGTGTGTTCATGTGTCACCATTTTGAGCTATGTGTCTGCATACACTCTCAGTGATTGATAGAGTTGATTTTGGTTCGTGGGGTTGTTTGTCCTACACTGTGTGAGAACTCATAATGATACATAGTTGCTTGGAATTCTTATATATATGTTTAAATACATCTCATGTATTGATACAGCTGTATATGAGCTTGTTTGAGAAAAACGAGTCGATATGCAGATCATGTACTTTTACATGAATGCATACTTGCATCATGATGCCAGTGAGTGAGCATGTACGTGTGCACACACGCACACACACACGCACGCATGCAGACAGACAGACGCACACACGCACGCACGCTTGTGCGCGCGCGCACACACACACACACAAACACACCCACCCACCCACCCACCCTCCCTCCCTCCTTCCCACGCACGCACGCACACGCTCTCACACACACACACACACACACACACACACAACACACAACACACACACAACACACACACGCACGCACGCACGCACGCACGCACGCTGACCATGTTGATGGGTGTAACTGTAAGCCAATGATGCCTGGTCCACAGACCCAGCTGGCCGAGCGGTGCCAGGAACTGGAGGAGCTGCTGCACACGGAGCAGGAAGAGAGGGGGGAGGTGGTGGAGAGGGTGGTGCAGGAGAACCAGGAGGAGTTGCGGGCCTTGCAGCGTACCTTAGAACAGGAGAGGTGGCACAGTCTGCGACAAATCACTGAACTGCAGGCCGAAACCAGCGTCATCAAGGTGAGGTGTAGGTGGGGTTGATGACAGCGCTGTGATCTAGAGTTGCAGTCTGCGACAGATCAATGAACTGCAGGTAGAAATGACAGCGCTGTGATCTAGAGTTGCAGTCTGCGACAGATCAATGAACTGCAGGTAGAAACGATGACAGCCCTGTGATCTAGAGTTACAGTCTGCGACAGATCACTGAACTGCAGGTAGAAATGATGACAGCGCTGTGATCTAGAGTTACAGCCTGCAACAGATCAATGAACTGCAGGTAGAAACGTGACAGCGCTGTGATCTAGAGTTACAGCCTGCGACAGATCACTGAACTGCAGGTAGAAATGATGATGGCGCTGTGATCTACAGTCACTGTCTGCGACAAATCACTGAACGGCAGTCCGAAACCAGTGTCGTCAAGGTGAGGTGTGGGAGGGGTGGATGACAGTGCTGTGATCTAGAGTCCTAGAGAACAACTCTTAGGGGAGTGTAACGACACAAAGTTTAGTGACCAAGACAACAGTTCCAGAACCTGAGAATGTATGAAGGGATGATCCCTCCTGACTGTAAAGGGTGTTCGTACCTATCGCGGGAAAAAACAAGGAGTATGGAAGCACAGTAAAGCAAGGTCTCTTTTTCCCTCTCTCTCTCTTCCTCTCTGTCTTCATCTCTCTCCCTCTCTCTCTCTCTCTGTCTCTCTCCCTCTCTCTCTCTCTCTCTCTCTCTCTCTCTCTCTCTTTCTCTCCCTCCCTCCCCTGTCTGTCTGTCTGTCTGTCTCTCCCTCTCCCTCTCTCTCTCTGTCTCTGTCTTTCTCCTCACTCTCTCTGCCTCTGTCTCTCTCTCTCCTCTCTCTTTCTCTCTGTCTCACATCATGTGAAAGCATCATCCCACTGTCTCCCCCCCCCCCCCCCCCTCCCTTGCGCCATGGACCCAGGACAGAAGGCTCCAGTCATTTGGAGCCGTAACGCCTGTTGACAGGAGGAGCTAGCAGTGTCTGTACAGCGCACAGAGGTGCTGCAGAGCCAGCTATCGGAGCTGGAGAGACAGAAGGAGGAGGCCGTGCGACAGGTGCAGAGAGACGTGGACCAGCAGATCGCCATGGTCAGACACACAGAGGACCACAACGCACATCTCCAGGCCAAGGTGGGAAGGAGGGGGGGGGGGGGGGGGTACACAATGCAATTCTGCTTACATGAATCCACAACTTTCTTCCTTTTCTTTGTGTTGTTGTTTTTTTGTTTTGTTTTATTTATTTATTTTTTGAGTGTTTTTTCGTGGGATTTGTTTGTCCACGTTTTTTTTTTTTTTTTTTTTTTTTGTGGTTCGCTAACATTTATGAAAAAATTTTTGAGTGATCAGGCTCCTTTTAAGATGTTTGCTGTTACGATTTGCTTGTTTCTCCTTCTGTCCATGTTTGGAATTCAAGAACATGAATGTGGATCTTCTTGAAGACTTCATTAAGCGAAAAGTCTTGATAACACGATACTAGTTCATGTGATCACATTTTGCATTTGTCATTAATAGTAATTTTTTGCTCTAACAAAATTTCCTTGTTTGTGTCAGTGTTTTAACACAAACCTTCTGTGATTTGCCACTGGGAAAGAAAAGGTCTTCCTTGTTCAACAGATTCTTCTAGTTTCAAGAAATGAAAAGCAAATCAACTTACTGAACATTTCAGCAAGTGTACTTCAATACCGATAGCCTATTAAAAAAAAAAGAGAAAAAAAAATTCCCACACTAAAGAACATCAGCAGTGTGGTTCCTGAATTATGACTCTAGAAAGTTTGCAGGTCTGATGCAGTGTCTGAAAATGATACACTGATGAAATAATTATATGACAGTCAATAGGTATGATGCTGTGTCTGAAAATGGTATCCTGATGAAATATATGACAGTCAATTTAAGCCAGTTTGTACTGCAAGAAAAGGAAAAAAATAACAACAGTGGCCAAAGGTTTGGGCTGTATGTGTGACATGTCACTGTGACCCCTTTCAGATCGTAGAGCTGGAGAGTGTGATGAGTCAGCGGAAGGCGGAGCTGATGACCCTGAGGTCGTCGCTGGAGGAGCAGCGCGGTCAGCGGGCCCAGTGGCAGGCCAGGGAGAGGGAGCTGCTGGAGGAGGTCATAGGTCAGCAGCGGGCCCGAGAGGACCAGGTGAAGCAGCTGACAGGGCGTGTGGCCGCCCTCAAGGTGGAGTGTCAGGCCCTGAAGGCAGATAATAAGACAATACAGGTTAGTGTTCGGCTGTCTGGGGTGGGTTGGTCTGTGTGTGTGTGTATAAAAATTGGAAATGTGTTTGTGCGTGTGTGTGTATATGTATGTGTATGTTTGTGTGTGTATATGGATGAAACTTTTCAGTCTTTAGGCATGATTGGAGATAGCTGCTTTCGTGCAGTTTTGAACGACACTGTATCTTCACAGTAAAGGGTTACTCAACATTTTCATGGGTGAAACTTCTTCAGTCTGAGGACGGAATCCATTTTATGAAATTATTTGAGACGGAATTTTCTGTTTTTCGTAAATCTGGAAAAAAAAAAAGAAGGTTTTTCAAAACAGTCTCTGAAATTGCGCAAATTACGTATCGAGTGCGTCTTACCATAAAACGGAAGTGCCGAATCGGAAGTACTCTTTATTTTAGGGAACAAAGATAAAGCACCATTTGCTGAAATGTAGATTTCGAGTTTGGAGTTTGTTGGAAACCGTGAGAATGTCCTATCTTAAAGAAGGTGATTCAGTTGAGGAGATTGACGCTGGCATCAGTAATAAGTGGCGATGGGCTTGGCTGAACGAAATAGATGATGAAAAACGACATCGTGTTTGGTGTTTGAAAACGAACAAACCTGGTGTAGCGTTTTGCCGCGTGTGCAACTCGGACCTCAAGTATGGATCCAATGGAAAATCTCGGCTAGCAAAGCATGCCAGAAGTCTGGACCATATTAAAAGCATGGAGGTAAGAATTTCAGTAAAATCTTTTTCAGCAGCCCTCCATGCCCCCCCCCCCCCCCCCCCTTCCCCGCTAGTGACACACACACACGCACGCACACACACGCACACACACACAAAGATGAATGTAAGGCAGAGAGAGAGAGAGAGAGAGACATAATAGTATGAAAAAATATTTAAAGAAAGAAAAAAAAAACATAAAAGAAAAATAAATATGAGGGTTAGTTTTCTGGAAAAAGGATGGGGAAAACTACTAAAGGTTCTGTTTCTTCCCATCTGTGTCCAAGGCACCGACCGAGCTGGTTTTTGGGGGGTAAGTTTTTTTCTTTCTTTTTTTTTTAAATTTAAAAATGATGACTTTTGTTCACATATAAGCAATAAATATGTGTTTCAAACAAGGCCTCAGTTCCAAATTTTCTTTCACCAGAGGCCACGAAAACTGTCTGAATTTTTCAAAAAATCAATTTCGGCTGGGGGGCTTTGCCCCCCTAGGCCCCCCACCAGGGGCGCTGCCCCTGGACCCCGCCAGGGGCCTAGGCAGCCCCTAGACCCCAATCTTTCAGTTTTTCAATTTTTTTTCCAGTTTCACCCATGCATTTTGCAACATGATTTCAAAGAAGGCTTTCCAGTGGCATCCATTGAGGGACAAATTATGTACAAATGGAGGTGGCGATAGCTAAATGAAACTGATGATGACAGGAATTAACATTGCTTGTGGTGCATGAAAATTAATATGGTGGGCACATGTTGGTGTATTGGTTGTTTGAAAACAAATACCCATCAAGTAAACAGAAAAAAAAAAAATCTGAATCCTCGTCCAACCCCCCCCCCCCCCCAACAGTTTCATTCCGCAGTTTTAGTAGTTCACCCAGGATGAAATTTTGCGCCAAGATTGAAAAGATGAGATGCTGTTCATCTTTCTTTTTCAATGTTTTGAATGTTATTAGTCCCGCCTGAAGGAGAGCCAGTAGGTTGAAGTGCATTGTGTTTGTTTTGTAATTTGTTCCTTTGTTTGGCAGCCTAGTAATTCTGTTTTCGACATTCGTAATGTCAGTTTCAGCTTATTTGGATCATTTGAATACTTGCTTGGTTTAAACTGATATCTTCAGGACAGGGCGTTAGAATTTCACTTTCTACTACTGCGCTTCTACACGTTTGTGTTCAATGAATGTGGCCACACATCAAAACGAAATCTTGTCAGTGCATATTTATATCTTGAATTGTTTATTTGATTCTATCATGGGGTACATTTCTGTACCATGGGACTGTTCAAATTTAGACTGTAGTCGAAAAATCTACAGCTATCATTTGTATGGAAAGTCCTTTTATGCCATCTACTTTCAACAAGCCTTTGCTTTTAAGCACATTTTCAAAAGTAGTTGTGCATCCCGCTCTTATTTTTCAATGCATAAAAGAAACCATTGTTAGCGATGAAGACATCCAGTCATTGCACCAGCACAGGCGGGCACAGAGCGGTGATCATCGTGTGAGCCGTTGTTGTCCACAGGGGAAAGCGGCAGAGACCACCAAGGCCATGGCGGAACAGCTGAAGCGCTATGAACGCAAATGTCAGCAGAACGAGACGCAGCGCACCATTCTGGAGGATCGTCTGAAAGCCTACATGGTGAAAGAGGCCAAGTGGAAGGAGGACAGTGGGAAGATGGAGGTAAAGGTTAACAGTCTAGAATTTACAGGGTCTTTAAAGGTGTGGAAAAGTTGGGAGAAATTGAGGTGTCTTATAACACTTTAAAAGCCTGTGAAAACTAACTTGGATTTGTAAGATTAAAAAAAAAAATGTTTATGCTCCACACCTCCATCCCGCTCCCCACCCCTACTGAAAAAAGTTTTAAGTCTAACTGGGCCATAATTTTTTTTATAAAGGTGTGTTTATGTTGTGCCTTTATTTGCTTTGAATGGCACCATTTTTACCAGAGACAATTGTGTGCCTCATACATATATACATGTATGTGTGCATTCACATGCACATGCATGCATGCAGGAGCATGCTGACAGGTCACACACCCATGTACATGCACGCACGCACACATACACACACATGCATGCACACTCTGCAAACACTGGCACACATGCACATTTGTCCCCACCCCCACCCACTCATGCACATACACACACACCCAAATATACGCATACACACACACACACACTCACAAACACGTACATACAATTACCACAAATGCTCTGACAATGTTACATATGTACCCAAGGTCTTACTACCATGTTGGGCCAATGCATAGGTCTCCAGGAGACCCTCATCTTAAGCCCATTAATCTTGGTCATTAATCCACTTATCAATCAGTCACAAATCCTGCACATAACAGGTGTTTAGCATATATGGACTTGTCTGCGTGACCTGACAACTCCTGGATGAAACCCAAACTGTAACTGCACCAATGATGTAGTCAGTGTTGTTGTTGCTTTGTTTTTTCCTTTTTTCTTTTTGGTTTTTTTTTTTTTAATTAACAACCCTGGTATGGCCCTGTACCACCGCTGTTGGACTGTACTGAATGCAGAGTGGTACAGAGAGACCTGTTATGGCCTGTGCCACCAGCTGGGTTTAACCCCTTACTTGTTGGACTGTACTGAATGCAGAGTGGTACAGAGAGACCTGTTATGGCCTGTGCCACCAGCTGGGTTTAACCCCTTACTTGTTGGACTGTACTGAATGCAGAGTGGTACAGAGAGACCTGTTATGGCCTGTGCCACCAGCTGGGTTTAACCCCTTACTTGTTGGACTGTACTGAATGCAGAGTGGTATAGAGTGACCAGTCATGGCCCTGTGCCACCAGCTGGGTTTAACCCCTTACTTGTTGGACTGTACTGAATGCAGAATGGTATAGAGAGACCAGTCATGGCCCTGTACCACCAGCTGGGCTTTAACCCCTCGCTTGTTGGACTGTACTGAATGCAGAGTGGTATAGAGAGACCTGTCATGGCCCTGTGCCACCAGCTGAGCTTTAACCCCTTGCTTGTTGGACTGTACTGAATGCTGCGTGGTGGATTGAAGCACAGTGACTAGAGAGTGTGTTATCTGAAAGCCACTTTCATTTGAACGAAGGCATCCAGTCCCAACTGAAGCAGGACAGGAGGAGGCAGTGGGACCTTGCTTCTAATCTATTTCATCTCATCCCAAGGACACATTCTGTCGTTGCTGAGTGTAGCCTTCATTAGCTGTCCAGAGCTCAAACAACAGATAATGAAGTGAGTTCTGAAGAGGTAAAATGTTCAGGGTCATTGTCATTTATTGTTGATAATATGCCAGCTTTTTTTTATCTGTCTAGTTGGTCATGAGACTGTCAATATCAGAGTAGGCACTAGCTTTTATTATGGTGTGTCTTTTTGCCCAATATGGCTTTTTATATATTATCTTTTCCATTTAACTCATGCCAGAAAACTTACAAGATAACTTCTAACAAAACTGTTGCCTTCTCAGTCAACTTACAACGCAACTGGGAATAGTGAATGTGATCCCAGTTTTTTAGACAAGTCTAGTTATTTTCAGTTAGGACCATGTTTCCATGCTTATCTCCATTGAAGAACTTTCAGAACGTTGGATGTGCTTTGTCACTGTGCAGGATTTTGCATTGATCTCTAATTCTGCTGTGTGCATTGGTATTTGTTTTGTTGTTTTTTTCCATGATGGTCTTGGCCACAGGATTGAGTTTGTTTTGACAGCTGAGTCCGCAATGTGTTGAATGACCAAGTCTGATAGGTTAAATATGTAAATAGAATAATAACACGTTATACATTTTCTGTATGCATTTCGTAGATGTTGTGCTATTTGTTTTTCAAATCAACGGATTGGACTAAGATAAAGCTAAAGGGGATCAGTGATGTAGTCCATGCTTGAATAATAATCATGCTAACACTGATTGAAGTATGGGTTAAACATGAGTGTCATTTTGTTCCGTAGTTATTGAAAATGGTTGTCCATTTTCACCTTGACTTTATTTCAAGGTCACGCATGATCCAGGAAACAGTGCGTTGTGTTTGCTAATCTCTGTAGGTAATATACATTGATGAAACTGGATGTGCTATGGCTTTGTTCCAAGAGTGCCCTAAGCATGCATCCTCATCCACATTGCATTTCTTTCTCTGGAGCAGTTTGACAAAGGAAGGGACTGCAGATTGCTATAGTGTTTTTCATTTGTTCTCTGCCCAGCATCTGTTACTGATGTACGGGAACGCTGAAATTCTGTTATGCTGTATAGTAATGCTCACATTCTATCAAAACAGAATAATGATGCTCACTGTCTTTAAAAACAATATAGTAATACTCACAGTCTTTAAAAACGATATAGTAATGCTCACATTCTATCAAAACAGTATGATGATGCTCACTGTCTTTAAAAACAATATAGTAATACACACAGTCTTTAAAAACGATATAGTAATGCTCATATTCTATGAAAACAGTATAGTAATGCTCATATTCTATGGAAACAGTATAATAATGCTCATATTCTATGAAAACAGTACAGTAATGTTCAAATTCTATGAAAACAGTATAGTAATGCTCACATTCTATCCTCACAGTCTATGAAAACAGTAGTATAGTAATGCTCACATTGTATGAAAATAGTATAGTAATGCTCACATTCTATGAAAACAGTATAGTAATGCTCACATTGTATGAAAACAGTATAGTAATGCTCACATTCTATGAAATCAGTATAGCAATGCTCACGTTCTATGAAAACAGTATAGTAATGTTCACATTCTATGAAAACAGTAAAGTAATGCTCACATTCTATGAAAACAGTATAGTAATGCTCACATTGTATCAAAACAGTATAGTAATGCTCACATTCTATGAAAACAGTAAAGTAATGCTCATATTGTGTCAAAACAGTAAAGTAATGTTCACATTCTATGAAAACAATATAATAATGCTCACAGTCTATCAAAACAGTATAGTAATGCTCACATTGTATCAAAACAATATAGTATTGCTCACATTGTATGAAAACAGTATAGTAATGATCACATTCTATGAAAACAGTATAGTAATGCTCACAGTCTATCAAAACAGTATAGTAATGCTCACAGTCTATGAAAACAGTATAGTAATGCTCACATTCTATGAAAACAGTATAGTAATGCTCACATTCTATGAAAACAGTATAGTAACGCTCACATTGTATGAAAACAGTATAGTAATGCTCACATTCTATGAAAACAGTATAGTAATGCTCACATTGTATCAAAACAGTATAGTAATGCTCACATTCTATGAAATCAGTATAGTAATGCTCACGTTCTATGAAAACAGTATAGTAATGCTCACATTCTATGAAAACAGTATAGTAATGCTCACATTGTATCAAAACAGTATAGTAATGCTCACATTCTATGAAAACAGTAAAGTAATGCTCATATTGTGTCAAAACAGTAAAGTAATGCTCACATTCTATGAAAACAATGTAGTAATGCTCACAGTCTATCAAAACAGTATAGTAATGCTCACATTGTATCAAAACAGTATAGTATTGCTCACATTGTATGAAAACAGTATAGTAATGCTCACATTCTATGAAAACAGTATAGTAATGCTCACAGTCTATCAAAACAGTATAGTAATGCTCACATTCTATGAAAACAGTATAGTAATGCTCACATTCTATGAAAACAGTATAGTAATGCTCACATTCTATGAAAACAGTATAGTAATGCTCACATTCTCTGAAAACAATATTGTAATGCTCACAGTCTATCAAAACACTAAAGTAATGCTCACATTCTATGAAAACAATATAGTAATGCTCACATTCTACCAAAACAGTATAGTAATGCTCACAGTCTATGAAAACAGTATAGTAATGCTCACATTCTCTGAAAACAGTATAGTAATGCTCACAGTCTATCAAAACAGTATAGTAATGCTCACATTCTATGAAATCAGTATAGTAATGCTCACAGTCTATGAAAACAGTATAGTAATGCTCACATTCTCTGAAAACAGTATAGTAATGCTCACAGTCTATCAAAACAGTATAGTAATGCTCACAGTCTATGAAATCAGTATAGTAATGCTCACAGTCTATGAAAACAGTATAGTAATGCTCACATTCTATGAAAACAGTTATAGTAATGCTCACAGTCTATCAAAACAGTATAGTAATGCTCACAGTCTATCAAAACAGTATAGTAATGCACACAGTCTATCAAAACAGTATAGTAATGCTCACATTCTATGAAAACAGTATAGTAATGCTCACAGTCTATCAAAACAGTATAGTAATGCTCACATTCTATGAAACAATATAGTAATGCTCACAGTCTATCAAAACAATATAGTAATGCTCACAGTCTATGAAAACAGTATAGTAATGCTCACATTCTATGAAAGCAGTATAGTAATGCTCACAGTCTATCAAAACAGTATAGTAACGCTCACATTCTATGAAAACAGTCTAGTAATGCTCACATTCTATGAAAACAGTATAGTAATGCTCACATTCTCTGAAAACAATATAGTAATGCTCACAGTCTATCAAAACAGTATAGTAATGCTCACAGTCTATCAAAACAGTATAGTAATGCTCACAGTCTATCAAAACAGTATAGTAATGCTCACATTGTATCAAAACAGTATAGTAATGCTCACATTCTATGAAAACAATATAGTAATGCTCACATTCTATGAAAACAGTCTAGTAATGCTCACATTGTATCAAAACAGTATAGTAATGCTCACATTCTATGAAAACAATATAGTAATGCTCACATTCTATGAAAACAGTCTAGTAATGCTCACATTCTATGAAAACAATATAGTAATGCTCACAGTTTATCAAAACAGTAAAGTAATGCTCACATTCTATGAAAACAGTATAGTAATGCTCACATTCTATGAAAACGGTCTAGTAATGCTCACATTGTATGAAAACAATATAGTAATGCTCACATTCTACCAAAACAATATAGTAATGTTCACAGTCTATCAAAACAATTATAGTAATGCTCACATTCTACCAAAACAATATAGTAATGTTCACAGTCTATCAAAACAGTATAGTAACGCTCACATTCTATGAAAACAGTATAGTAACGCTCACATTCTATGAAAACAGTATAGTAATGCTCACATTCTATGAAAACAGTATAGTAATGCTCACAGTCTTTATACTCACATCCTACCACAGCTGTATGTAGGAAAGGTCACTTCTGTCAGGACAGCATACTAATGATCACATTGCAGCAATGGTGCATAGTAATGCCCCCATTCTGCCTCTCTGCATAATAATATCCTCATTCTATCTCACTGCATGATAACGCTCCCATTTTGTCTTGTTTCATTGTAACATTCCCATTCTGCCTGTATACTAATGGACCCATTCTGCCTGACTGTATGATATCGGTCCCGCTCTGCTTGGGTATATAGTAACGCTGCCATTCTGCCTGGCTGTATAGTAACGCTGCCATTCTGCCTGGCTGTATAGTAACGCTCCCATTCTGCCTGGCTGTATAGTAACGCTCCCATTCTGCCTGGCTGTATAGTAATCTCCCCTTCTGCCTAGCTGTATATTAATCTCCCCTTCTGCCTAGCTGTATAGTGATCTCCCATTCTGCCTGGCTGTATAGTAATGCTTCCATTCTGCCTGGCTGTACAGTAATGCTCCCATTGTCTCTGGCTGTGTGGTAATGTTGAGAGTTGTAGTTGATTGTTCAGGAGCTGTCAGAGCGGCTGAGAGAGCTGGAGTCATCGTATATGAAGACGGCCACAGGTCACACTGGAACACACACTCCTGCAGGTAGTATTGGTGTAGAGAGGAAAGGGGTGAGGGGGTAGGTGATGGTGGGAGGGGGGAGGGAGGGGGCGTAGCGGCTCTTCGTTTTGTTATTTGTGCCATTCTGTGCCTTCTTTTCATGCTGGTTGACATCTGTCTACTGGGGATTAAATTGTTTGCTGTTGCCAATAATCAAATGAAAACTGTAGCATGCAATCTACTTTTAGATAAAGTATAAGCAGCCCATTTTTACGAAAGGAAAATTAACTTAATATTCCCTTATGATGACTTCACATACAATTTAGCAGTTTTGCTAAGAATTTATGACCAACAGCAGACCTGTTTGTCCATATGATTTTGCCGTATTTTGCACACAGGTTTGATGGAAATACGATGAATACGACGAACTAAAAAGAAATACATCAAGAATAATTTTGGGGACAAAGCGCTTGAGTGGTAATTGCGCTTGCAGAGTCTAACCATGGCGGAGGCTTTCACTAAAGAGCGACAACTCTTGCTAATTTCCGTGCGCGCTAAGTAAACGTTAGGCAGTATCTGTTGCTTCAAACATCGAAAAATCTGGCAAAAGAGCATGAGCTCGTGCTAAAGTCTGCTGATGAATGAGGTTTTGAAAGTAATTTGTATTAGAAAGAACCTATTTCACTGTATTTTATGCAAGATCAAATGGTTGCAACCACAGAGATGGCTGTCTGGTGTGATGGCAGGTACCCCACCCCCTATTTCAGAAATTTGGAATTTTGTACGCCCTGTAGAAAATACACTCTTTTTTTTTTGTTGAAAAGTACACCAATAGCAGTTTTAGGGTGGAGAGGTCTGATAGTTACTAGTAATGTAGTATGCATTTATCCTGGGATACTTTTCAATGTTCTAGAAGAGGACTGAAATGTCTGTGCTGTTGTACTGAAAACAGTAAGTTTTGGTCCCGTGGGAATAGGTCGTGGTAGGGTGGAAGGGGGTGGGGGTTCAGCAAAGCTTTAGGATAGTCCTTTATTTAAATGTTTACACATTTTTGTCACCCTACGCCTAAGTAATCCAAGTGTTTCTTTATAATGATATAATCTGGCCATCATTGCTGCTGAGTTTTTGTTTCTGTGATGCACGTAGCCCCAAGCAGAAGGTCATCAGGCAGACTTCGGGAAATACACATCAGATCAAGATTTCATCTAAGACGATCTAGTTGGCCACTGACAGTCAGTGTCAACATCAGTATAATGTTTTCTGCAGAAGCTTTTAGTATTTGTTCGTATCTTCAGCCAGTTGTAGTTTTGGTTGCTCCTATCTTTTGTAGGTTATTCATGTCTTGCGTTTCAAGGAAGCAAAGTAAAATTATGAAGAATGCACAGTTACAATTGTTTAATTTTGCTTAGTCCTGTTTGTTTGCTTTGCTTTTGTGTTATTTGTATCCTGTGTTACAATTTCTAGAAATGAGGAGGAGTCCTGTTGACCTGCCGTCAACATCACACTACGATCTGCGCTCCAGAGTATCTGTGGATCTGGACAGCTCGTTTACCAACATGTGAGAGGGCGTTTGTGTTTGAGATTGTCTTGTCACTATTACATCGATGTGTTTGGGATTTAAACCATACATTGTGAACTGCATCTGTCGGAAAATGGTTTTCAATGAGAAATGAAATTTTTCAGTTCCAGGTCAGTTTAGTTTAAATTTTGATTGGTTGTATCCCCCCAAAGATCAGAGATTCCAAGAAAATGCTGAGGTTCTATTTCATGGAACCAGGAGGTAACTGAGAGAAAATTCAGATTTTAAAATGACAGGAACTAGCAGCAAATCTAAACTAGTGTGACATCTATTTCATTATTTCAAACTTATGCTGTGATGCTATGCATGTTAGCATGACTGTTAATGTGGTTCTGTGAATGCGTACATGATTTATGACATGATATGCATATGTAATTGTCTGTTGCCATGATGCTGTTTATGTGACTGTGACTGTTGACATGATTGTGGACATAATGCTATGAATGTGAACATAATGCTATGACTGAATATAATTCTATGGCTGTGGACATAATGCTTTGACTATAGGCATGATGCTGCTGTGACTGTTGACATGACGCTATGTTTTGGACATAATGCAATGAGTGTTGACATAATGCTATGGCTGTTGACATGATGCTGTGGCTGTTGACATAATGCTATAGCTGTTAACATAATGCTATTGCTGTTGACATAATGCTATGGCTGTTGACATAAAGCTATGGCTGTTGACATGCCATTGCTGTTGACATAGTGCTATGGCTGTTGACATAAAGCTGTGGCTGTTGACATTATGCCATTGCTGTTGACATAGTGCTATGGCTGTTGACATAAAACTATGGCTATTCACATAATGCTGTGAAGGTGGACATGCTATGTCTGTGGACATGATGCTGTGTCTGTGGACATGATGCTGTGTCTGTGGACATGATGCTATGTCTGTGAATCTGCCTGTTGACAGACTGCCGGCCACTCCAGGGGCAGCAGAGAAACAGATGCAACGCGTGAGGGGAGACACAAACAGTGCGGGGTCCAGGCGGTCCAGTGCACGCTACAGCACTTACTCCACCGGCTCCTCCAAGTCCGTCGTCTTTGTGCCCAGTAAGAGTTGTCTGCCTGCACTCCATCGGACTGAATGGCTCCAAAATATGCTTCATTAGTCTGTTTTCTGTGCACTTAGAAAGTCTTCTCTGTATCTTATTGGACTGAACAGAGCCCAGGATAAACACAGTTTATTTCCTCACCCATGAACTGCCACTGTTGTACAGTCACACCCCAGTGGTATCCCACTCTCAGCTTCCATGATATATCAGCCATCAGACGCCCCTGTATACAAGATGCTTCTGCTGATGATAGACATTTTTTTCGTCGCTCCTTAATCGTGGAAAGGTTTTGAATATGTAGCGCTATGTATTGATTTTCTCTCCATGTTTGTGCTTTGGCAAGGTTACGTCAAACCATCAGTGTCAGCAACTTTATGGGGATTGTAGTTAGATGGATGTGGTGGCTCCCTCTGGGGTGAGATCAATACTGACCGGAAAAAAATGCCTTCTCTTGTTATATAGTCTTGTGTTTCCTCACCATCTTGTTAGAAATTTGAGAGATTGTAGTTTTTGGAATAGACATGAAAAGCTGCAACAAAGCTTGTCGTATGTTTGGTGTGCAGGCCATATGAAAGTTACGGCACTGCTTATGATCATCAGGGTTGTCTGCTTTAGCGTGATTCCTTATGGTCGGATGAAGCATGCGTTTTCAAAGACAGCTTCATTAACCCGTTCGCTGCTTGAAGCTGCTTGAAAATGTTACAAACAAAGGCTTTCCCAGTGCCAGGGAAATCTAATGATTTGGGGGTAATAATTAACAAAAAATTCTAGCTCAGAAACTACAAAAGATATAACAATGAAATATATATGATTTTTGAAGGAAATTGAATGAAGATTTTGAATCTGGGCTTCTTTTGTTTTAATTTTGATAATAAAAAAGTATTTAGACAATTAGATTTGGATAGATTTTTTTGCACGATCAAAAGCATATGTATTTACCACTACATCTTCACATCCAAACAAGAACACAAAGCAAAAAAGTTGAAAATAAAGTTTGTATTGTCACACTACACCTGTAAATGAAAGTAAAACAGTTTAGAAGTCTATCAAGACGCTCACACTCTATGCAGACAGGTCAGTCCACGACCACGCCCCCCTCTCCCCACCACGCCCCCTTGCTGGACTTCAACCCTCTCTTTCACTGCTCCTCTTCCCCTACCTTTCCCTCTGCCCTGTGCCGCGCCGCGAGCAGGCCGCGCTCCCCTCTCACGCTGACTACCACGTCACTGACCACTGGCACGCAGTGCAGAGTACACACTAGGCGAGCTCGTTCGACGCTGGCAAACAGTCAGCTGAACACACATTGAGGTCACCCAGCCCGACACAATAACTGACGAATACGGTTGGCAATTCCATCACTATCATCATCTCACCTTCATGCTCGAGTGAGTCGTTGAAATAAAAGATTATTGTCTTTGTCAAAAATCATTAGCAGAGCCTGCTCAGCTGTGTAAATACGTTGATTTGGTCGCTGCGCTTGTCGAAGGTTGCGCCGCCATCTTTGCAAGCGAGACGAAGTGCTGGCTGGTCATCCAGTCAGTGATGAGAATAAATGGGCTTTCCCCTCACGTGTGGTCATTTACATATCATTTTAATACTACAGACATATAAGGCTTACTACGCACACTCTATTTAAGTCAGTTGATAGAAATAGTAACGAATGAAAATTCAAGAAAAATGCATGACGTCAGTGGACGGCCCATAGGCACTGGGAAAGCATTTTTAATGCGGCGTCAGCTGACGGCTTAAAGGCACTCTACGGGTTAAAGTTGAATGGCTGCCTGCGTTCACCTGGACTGCAGGATCACAAAGATGTGAGCTGTATTTTCAGCTGACCAGGACTTGCCTGACTTTGCTGGTGCACAGAAATGGGGAGTTTGTATTATACTCCCTGTTTGGCGTCATATACTTACCATGTCAGACCATAGCATTCACGGCAGTTAGTCAGCTCTGTCAGGCCGAAGATTTTGTGTGACTAATGCAGTAATAAGACAGTCACATGATGCCCACCCTACTTCCGCCGAAGGAAGAAGCCAGTGTAAACTTCCTGTACCTCATTCGTCGAGGCCTGCATGCCAGGTAACCCCAAGGACCTTGGCGCTAGTGGGGAAGGTAGGGCGGGCGTTAGAGTCTGACATGGTAAGTATACTAGCCAAACAGGGAGTATAATACAAACTCCCCATTTTGGCGTCATATACTGTACCATGTCAGACCATAGCAGAATTTATCGCAAAAAGAGGAGGGCGAGTGCCCTAGTGGTTCTTGGGGTTAACCGATATGGCTGCATTAGCCGCCACAAAGGATATCCCTTCAGAACCGTCAGCCCTGGTCATGCGGATATCCCTTAAATAAAAGTTTATAAAGGGATTCTCCGAACGCCAGTAGGCTGCTTCCAGGAGATGGCGCAGGGGAACAGAGTGCTGGAAAGCTGCAGAAGCGGCCAGTGCTCTGACCTCATGGGCCCGGGGGGACAAGACGGGGAGAGCCTTGGACGCCTGGGCATAGGCCGATTTGACCGTCTTGGACAGCCACCTAGAGATAGTGCCAGCTGAGATGTCTTTCTTATTCTTGGGGTTGATGGAAATAAAGAAACGTCTCTGAGAAGCGCGCCTGGGGCGTGAACGTTCCCAGTAGTGTCTTAGACACCTGGAAGGGCACAGAGCCATGTCACCACCGCTCTCTCCACCTAGGATATCCGCCAATGGGCGGATGGCGAGGTAGGGGGAGGGGCTACCGGGTTCCTGGTTCTTAGCTAGGAATTCGGGAAGGAACTTAAGGGAGACAGAGCCGTCCCTGTGGAAGGCAATGTCTCTGGGGTCCCCGCTGAGAGCGTGGATCTCGCTTCGCCTCCTGGCCGAGGCCAAGGCGAGGAGAAAGGTGGTCTTCATAGAGAGAAGGTCGAAGGGGAGGGAGGAGATAGGCTCGAAAGGTGGTTTCCTGAGAACGTCAAGTACAGTGAAAAGATCCCAAAGGGGAACGCGCCTTGGGGATCGGGCCTCACGAAGGGCCACTCCTCTAGAGATCTCTCTGAGAAGGAAGTCATTCTCAAAGGACGGTCCGCCCAGTTGGCGGATGGTCGTGCAGATGGCCGACCTGTAGCCCCGTATGGAGCTGGCTGATAGCTTAAGGTGGGACAGAAAATTTCCTATCTGGATATTTGAGGGGCGATTGTGTGGAACAGAGTTGTCTTTGCACCATGAGACCCATTTCCTCCATCTGTAATCGTAAAGGGACTCAGTACCAGCTCTGCGAGAGGCCATTGCTAGGTCTCGGAGGTCCTGAGAGGCCCCGGCGTCGGAGAGGATGTTAAGGACGGACTGGGACCTGTCCGCTTGGGAGGTGGGGTTAGATGCTCGCACTCTGGCTGGCACAAAAGCTAGGCGTGGAGGCGAAGCGTCTGGGGATTGGAGTGGGGGCGACCCGAGCGGGGTTGCCTGAGCATGTCCCACCGGGCGTTCAACTGGAGAGGGGGAACGTGAGTGAGGGACTTGAGGTCCGGAAACCAGGACTGAGTGGGCCACCATGGGGCTATGAGGATGAGCCTGGGTCCCTCGAGTCTCGCCTTCCTGATCACCTTGTGGAGGATCGGGAAGGGGGGAAAGACGTAAGCTATGAGGCCGGACCAGGGGAGGGAGAGGGCATCGATCGCGTACGCCTGAGGGTCCGGGACGGGAGACACATACACTGGCAGACGATGATTGAATCGGGTGGCGAACAGGTCGATCATGGGTGTGAACCAATGTTCCCACACCAAGGTTAGTGTATGCCTGCTGAGGGTCCATTCCGTGTGGAGGACGGACCTGGAGCGGCTGAGAGTGTCTGCCAGGATGTTGTGCGTCCCTGCTATGTGTCTCACGCGAAGGGTGATTCCTTGCATGTGACACCAGCGGAGGAGGGCCTCTGTCCGGAGGGAGAGACTGATGGAGCGTGCCCCCCCCCCCCCCCCCCCCCCCTTGTTGATGTAACAGGCTACCGAGGTGTTGTCCGTGAGAAGGAGAACAAATCGGTGCGATACCAGTGTCTGGAAGTGGAGGAGGGCTAGCCTGACCGCCTCCAGTTCCAGGATGTTGATGTGAAGACGGGCAGTCAATGGGTCCCACACCCCCGAGGCGTGACTGCTCTCCAAATGGGCCCCCCAGCCCGAGTTGGAGGCGTCTGTGTAAAGTTCTAGGGCCTGGGATGGGAGGGAGATGGGAACTCCGGGGCTCAGGGTGGAGGGGCTGAGCCACTCCTCCGTGGCCCAAAAGAACCAAGGCCCGAGGGGAATGGTCTGGTCCCAGTGGTCGGCGGTCTGCGACCAACGACGGCGGAACTCCCTTTGAAGCTGTCGCTTGGGGACCCTGCCTAGGGGAATGAGAGGCGACAGGGACTCCATCATCCCCAGAAGGGAGGACAGTGCCCTTGCCGACGTGAGAGGAGAGAGGCGGAGGTGGGAGATGAGGTCCATCAGGCGGGTGGACCTCTCCGGGGTCGGGGAGACTAGCATGGAGGTGGTGTCGAAACTCATGCCCAGGAAGGAGAATCTCTGACTGGGCGAGAGCTCGCATTTGTCGGGGTTGGTGACAAACCCTAGTGAGGAGCAAAGGCGCAGAAGTTTGGATGTGTGGGCTTGACACAGGACCTGAGTGGGAGCCAAGACGAGCCAGTCGTCGAGGTAAACCAGGAGGCGAATGTCCTCCTGTCTGGCAAGGGCAGCCATCTCCTTGACTACCTTCGTGAAAAGGAAGGGAGCCAGGGAGAGTCCGAAGGGGAGCGCCTTGAACTGAAATATCCGTCCCCGCCAGACGAACCGAAGGTATCGTCTGTGGGAAGGATGAATGAGGATCTGAAAATAAGCGTCCTTCAGATCTATAGAAGTGGCCCAGTCCAGATGATGGATGGAATCTCTGATCTGGGCTGGGGTCTCCATCTTGAATTTGGTTGGTCTGAGGAACTTGTTGAGTGGGGAAAGGTCGAGGATGGGCCTCCAGCCCCCCGAGGACTTGGGAACCACAAAAAGGTGAGAGTAAAACCCGGGGTTGGGGTGGGGTATATGGGTGATGGCGTCTTGGGGGCGATCGTGTGCCCAGGGCAGACGGAACCCCTCTTGTAACACTGACACTATCCAGGGGTTGAGTCCCATACGCCGCCACTGGTGGGCATGTCGGGACAGACTGCCTGCCAAAGGGGCCGGGGAGGGGCGAGAAGTCTGCCAGTTCTCGCTCCTCCGAAGGTGAGTCTGCTAGTCACCTCCGAGGCTGGGCCTGTTGGCCGAACCGAAAATTCTGATGGGGGGTTTTCGGTTTCGACCTAGGCGCGGCGGAAGTAGGGCGTCTGGCGGGCCTTGAGGTGCGAGGGGGGGCCTGTTTGGGGTAGGTCTGGGGGCCGGACGGGAGTAGGGTCCAGGAGGGCGATGCTGGCGAGGACGATGCTGGGGAGGGGGCTTGGCCGCAAAAGACGCGGCCTGTTTGCGTTCCTTGACTGCATGAGTGATGACAGCAGTGGAATAGTCGCCGAAGAGCGACTGTTCCTGACCCGGGATGCACCGTAAGGCCGCCTTGAGCGCCAGGGAGAGATTGGCCTGAGATAACACAGCATCTCTCACTGCCAACAGGCAGTTAAAGTGACTCCTGGCTGCGCTGTCCGCCACAGCCCAAAGGTGATGCGAAATCTTGTTGACAAGGAAACGCATCAGGGGGTCGCCGAATAGGCTAGGATCTGCCTCAGAGTCGTTGGGGTCCGAAGACACAGAGGCAGTGCCGCCCTCCTTTGCCCAGAGCTCCTCCGCTCGCTGCAGGAACATGTCAATGAATGCATGTCCCGCGGTGGTATGGAGAATGCCAGTCCTGGCAATTCTATCCCACTCCATCAAGTTCTTGATGGGAACAGGGGTGGATGTGGGAGGGGCGAGGTTGGGCGTGAGCCTGAGGTCGGCAGAGGAAATGGCAATGTCCCTGGTGGCCGGATTGGCAGAGAAGAGGGAAAAGACATGGGGGCCATGACGCGGGTCTTTGAGGAAAACTCCTACCAGAGCCGCATTAGGGGCTGACAAGAAGTCAATCCCCGGTGGGGGAATGGCATGTGCACCCCTGGCGAAAGATGCCGGTCTGTCCCACAAGGGAGTGAGGGTCTGGGGGGCGACTATCCTTGGCCGTGATCGCTGGGCAGGGGGGGACCCAGTGAAACGGCTAAAGGAGAAGATGTTGTCAGAGGGAGGGGATTCCCTCACAACAAGATCTGGACGCCAGCTCTCCAGGATGGAAAGGTCACCAGACTGGGGGAGGGAGTCCTCGACCCTGTCCTCGAGTTGTGGGTCAGAGTAATCCTGAAGGGGATGATCAGATCCACCTTCGGAGGGCCAGGGCAGGGGTGCGTGGGAGTCCCGCCCTCGATGGGTAGTGGGGGAAAACGAGGACGGGTCCCTAGTGGCTCCATACTCGGCGGGCAGACTAGGGGATCGCCGATCGGACAGCGCCTGAGAGGAAGGGGGCCCCAGGTCGATCCAGCTCTGGGAGGCCGGATGCCACATGCGACCAGAGAAGGAGTCGGGAAGGGTGTCAGCCCTAAGCCACTGATTCCTCTCGGGGGAATAGAGCCACCGGTCCCCGGGGAGTATGACGGGCTGTGGCGGCCCTGGGGCAGAGTCTCCCCGGGGACCCGGGTAACCTTGGGCACCAAGGGGAGGGTAGCAAGAAGGCGAGCTGTCTCGCACCCGCCCCAGGGAGAGCACTGCCTCCTGCATCTCCCGGGTGTGGTCCGTGCCGGCCCCCTGCATGGCAGGGTGGCCGGTGAGTGGTGCGGTCGCCGAGCCTCCTGGCCGTGTGGAAGCGGACTGGGATGGCTGCGGCGACGGGTCCACCTCAGAGGACGAAGGGTTACCCCTGGTCCCGCTGGTCGATCCTCCCCCCGGAGGAACGGGACCGCGGACGTTGCCCAACAGGGGAGCGAAAGAAGTCCGCTCCCCAACGTCCTGTACCCCTAGGGGAAAGTTCAACGGTCGATCGGGGTGGTTCGACCGTCGGGGGTGAGGGCGCAGATCCGACCTGGTCGATGCCTGCGTCCCTGACCCGGGGTTGTGGTCAGTGGGGGGGTCACACCAAAGACTGCCCACAGCCCCTCCACCGGAGTGATGACGCTCCTCGTGTCCGGGTAGTGGCTGAACCCGGACACGGTTGGGGAGAGCGTGATTCGACTGCGTGGCGTTAGTGGGGGGGTAGCTAGCGTCACGAGTCTCATTTGATCGGGTGACGGGCGGTGAATCCGGCCGCGAGTCATCACCCGTGCTGGTCCGGGTCTCGGCAAGGGTCCCCAGGGGCCGATGATCGCCGGACGCAGCATGATAGGCGAGAGTCTTCTTGTGTGATGGAAGGTGAGCAGGCGATTTGGCCAAAGAACGGGAAGATTTTGAACGGGCAGGTCCTTTCATGGGGGCCTTGCCTTTGGATTTAGATTTAGAGGCAGAATCGAAAGAAAAACAGTCGGCAATGACGGCCGATTGCGAGTTCGATTCGGCCAATTGCCTGTTCGACTTCGATCGCAACGATCGTGTGTCCGCCGATCGGGAAGAGGAGGAATCGTAACGATGGTCGCGCGTCCCCTGCGCGGAACCCTCCTCCACACCGACCGTACGCTCATAGGTGTGAGCGGTTTGTCCCCTGGAATCGACACTCAGGTCCTCCGGGGCAGAGAGCGACTCGCGAACAAAGGAGTGGCTCGACCCGTTAGTATCCTTCACCATGTTGGGCACTGGTGGCGAGACAAACACGGAAAACACGATCGCAAAGGGGAGACAAAGAGGTGGATCAAGACCAGCCGCCGTGGCGAAGTGGTTAGCGTCGCGGACTCCCGGCTGGGAGGTCGTGGGTTCGAATCCCATCAGAGTCATGTGGGTTTTTTCTGCCCCGACCGGCTCCTACCCAGAGTTGAGTTTGCTGCGGACTCAGTTGGGAAGACTGGGACCACACAGTCGAGTTTCATCCACTTAATGGATGCGTTTCTGAGAGTGTTGCTCAAATTTCATGATCAACACTGCAGGTGCCTGTATCTCTCGGGCCTGGTTGACGCCAGGATATATTATGAAAGGAAGCGTAGAGTACAGCCCTGTCATGTAGTCTCAGACCGAAATGGAAATCCGTAGCATCATCTTAATCACCCTCATTCTCATTGATCAGCATAAAAAAAAAATGTCTCAAAATTCTGTGGCCCTTCATGCCCTGCTCTCATGGTGACCTCAGTTTCGATGTCCTCTCCACGTCTTTGGCCTTGGTTTGGTTCCGTCGGGGTCACCGGTATCGGCGAGCCCATGGGGGCTGTTGTTGGACGGACGTGGTGGCGCCCTCCGGAGGGACAGCTCACTCACGCCGGCTCCGCGACTAAGCAATTATTGTCGTCAGTAGGGGGCTTAGTAGGTGGTGTCCTGCGTATGTTAGATCAGAACAGGCGCCACTGAACACCATCAAAGTGACTCGGCGGCAGTGCAGTGTCTCCTCCGGTGGGTCGCCTCTTGACGACTTGACATTGACAGCTCCCTGTGGATTGCTGGTGCCGGGGCTGCGGCGGGGCTGGCCGGGCTATGGCTGTGGACGGGGTGTCGGAATGAGCGGCAGAGGTTGGGACAGCAAAAAAAAAAAAAAAAAAAAAAAAAAAGAGGTGGATCGAGGGATAGGAAGAGCTCGACCAACCTCGGGAGGGGCACTGGTAGTGCTGGAAGTGCACAGAAGTCGCACTGTTCGGGCGAAGCAGTTCGATCGTATGTGTGCCGGTATGGCCGGTCGAAACAAAATGGTGGAACGACCGGCGAATGGAATGGAAACTGAGTGAACGACAAGGAAGGTCGTCGAATAGGAATCCGAATGGAAGGAGAAGTGAAATGGGACTCGCAGACAAATGGCCGTAAGGCTAATTAAAGCGAGGAGATGGGAACCGGCGTGTAGCTCGGAATTCCGAATTGCAAGATGCACGGAAGGCAAGTCGCGAATGCCGAGAACAAGGCATGAACGCGAGAAGCGTGGGTAATAAAATCAATAAAACCAATAAAACACGCCAAACCAAAGCCTCACCGGCAAGGGTACAAGGGTTCAGCGCGCAAGCCACAACAAAACAAGCAAGGAGCAAACACAAGGCTATCTTAACACAACGGCAAAGAAAGGCGAGACAGAGCACAAGACTTATCTTGCTTGGACGGCAGGCCGAGAGAGAATGAGGTACAGGAAGTTTACACTGGCTTCTTCCTTCGGCGGAAGTAGGGTGGGCGTCACGTGACTGTCTTATTACTGCATTAGTCACATGAAATCTTCGGCCTGACAGAGCTGACTAACTGCCGTGAATGCTATGGTCTGACATGGTACAGTATATGACGCCAAACAGCTGGCGTGAGGGTCTGCTTTCTATGTTGGCCATGGGGACTGCCAGTAGAACAAGACTGCACTGGTGGGCTTGGACTTGTTTCTCCAAAGGAGCAGAAGGGGTCTCCCCTGTCATACACTATTGTCTCCCCTGTCATACACTATTGTCTCCCCTGTCATACACTGTTGTCTTCACCCTGCTTCACTTCAGATTCATTTTATTTATACGTGAAAATTTTGGATGGCTCTTCCACGGTTTCTACAGGGACTGATAGAGTCTGGCAGGATCAGCACCAGTGTCTATCAGTAGGGTATTGTTGTTTTAGGAGGTGAATGGTTTTCCTGGTGTATGCCATTAGCCAACACACTAGTGGCGTGGAGGGAGTGCTCCCCCGCTGGATGAGACGGTAAATTGAAGGCCTCAATGCAGCATGCATCCAGCACATGGACGTGAATACCCAGCTTCATGGGTAACGGTTCCATGGTCAGGTCTGCGGCAAACAACCAATCACTTGGACAGCTAAAGCCCCAGCCCCCAACCTCAACCCCCTCCCCAACCCCCACTCCCACCCCATCCCAAAAAGCATGACTAAAAAGATGTGCAGGCGAAAAAAGAAAAGATGAGTTATAACATAGTTTGACACTGTGTCAGATTTCACATGGTCTGTTGTAATGATACACAACCACCCAATGTCTAACCATCATCACCAGCAGTGATTTGAGGCGGAGGGAGGAAGGATTTTTCACCATCTTTGGATAACTCATTTATGTAGAAAAAATTGTCATATAGCTGGCATTATGTGTAGAATGTACAGGAGTGCGCTGTTTGTTAATGGTGATTGTCTGTGTCTCTCTCCCCTGGCCAGCGGGTGCCGGCAAGATGTTTTCCTGTGAAGACGAACCGGAGAGTCCCAAGTTTGAGTGGGGGAGGCTGAATGAGCTGCAGCGCCGCAACACTCTCTGCCCGCCGCACATGAAATCCTCCTACCCTGTGGAAACCCAGGTCAGAATGGGACCATCAGCACAGCAGCATGCACTCTGTCACCCTCGTTAGTTACAATGCAGCCTTAAGATGCACACACACACGCATGCACACACGCATGCATGCACACACGTACGCACACACCTTCACTCACACATGTACTCACTCACTCACTCATTCTCACTCACATACACATGCATGCACACACGCACACGCACACACACACACACACACACACACACACACACACACACAGAAAGACACAGACACACACACACACACACAGACACACACACACACACACACACACACACACACTTACACACACACACACACACACACACACACACACACACACACACACACACACACACACACAGAGACACACATGCACACACGCACAATCAATTTAGAATTCCTCTGTTAAGACTTTGTTCTTTTCCTTTTTTTATTTTTTTTATTTTGATAAGGCATTGACCTCTGGTTGAAGGGATTCAATCAGTACGTGGTGTTAAGTCATTGTTACACCAGGCAAGTCTTTCACATAAGTGCACTCGCTTTGTACACACTCTACAAGCGTGACCACCATGGGAAGCAAGCACAAGAGTGAACGCTCATCCTTTCTTTTGACTGGATTGAAGGAAAGTAAGAGACAAAGGGGGGAAAAAAACGCCTTCAAATCAGTCTAAGAGGATGAGAGAGAGAAGAGAGATGATTGGTCTTCCCTTCCCTTAAAGTTTAGAACTGGCCGTGACACAAGAGTGATAAATTTATAGTCATTGTTAAGTCAGAGAGGACTGGAATGCACAGCCAGTCAGTGAGCACTCTGCCTCTGGCTTTGTAACCCAAACGGTGGCGCATTAAAACAAAACACGTCATATGTGGTAATTTGCATCCGGAAATGTACAGCAAAGAGAAAGATCATGTTGATGAAAGAATGGAGAAGAGAGAAAGAAGGAACTGTGGAATGGAAGAGAGAATGAGGAAAGAAATTTAAAAAAGTATTTAAAGAAAAAAAAAAAAAAGCCTCTTTTAATTTTTCAAAGTCATGCATTACCCACTTCCTAACACATACCCCATTTCATCAAAATAAACACAAACATCTTACATAAGGTGGGGGATGCATGAATAGTAGTTTTGTCCTTTTTTTTTTTTCCAAGTTAATGTGAGTGGCTGTACTACAAAGAACAAGAACTGAATAACCTGGTGATTAAAAAACCTCTTCATTGTTTTGGATGAAAACTTGCCTGGAGCTCGCAGAGTTCTTGGACAGATATCTTTTGATTGGGTTGAAGGAAAGTAAGAGGCAATTGAAAAAAAAAAAGGCCTTCGAATCAGTTTTAGAGGATGCGAGAGAAAAGAGAGATGATTCGCCTTCCCTTCCCTTTGTTTAGAACTGGCTGTGACAGATACATGGTGAAAGTAAGACACCGTACTGTGAATTGTATGACTGCAGGCTATGACAGAGTTGTAAGAGTAAGACAGCATACTGTGTATTGTATGACTGCAGGCTATGACAGAGTTGTAAGAGTAAGACAGCATACTGTGTATTGTATGACTGCAGGCTATGACAGAGTTGTAAGAGTAAGACAGCGTACTGTGTATTGTATGACTGCAGGCTATGACAGAGTTGTAAGAGTAAGACAGCGTACTGTGTATTGTATGACTGCAGGCTATGACAGGGTTGTAAGAGTAAGACAGCGTACTGTGTATTGTATGACTGCAGGCTATGACAGGGTTGTAAGAGTAAGACACCGTACTGTGAATTGTATGACTGCAGGCTATGACAGGGTTGTAAGAGTAAGACAGCGTACTGTGAATTGTATGACTGCAGGCTATGACAGGGTTGTAAGAGTAAGACAGCGTACTGTGTATTGTATGACTGCAGGCTATGACAGAGTTGTAAGAGTAAGACAGCGTACTGTGAATTGTATGACTGCAGGCTATGACAGGGTTGTAAGAGTAAGACAGCGTACTGTGTATTGTATGACTGCAGGCTATGACAGGGTTGTAAGAGTAAGACAGCGTACTGTGAATTGTATGACTGCAGGCTATGACAGGGTTGTAAGAGTAAGACACCGTACTGTGAATTGTATGACTGCAGGCTATGACAGGGTTGTAAGAGTAAGACAGCGTACTGTGTATTGTATGACTGCAGGCTATGACAGGGTTGTAAGAGTAAGACAGCGTACTGTGAATTGTATGACTGCAGGCTATGACAGGGTTGTAAGAGTAAGACAGCGTACTGTGTATTGTATGACTGCAGGCTATGACAGGGTTGTAAGAGTAAGACAGCATACTGTGTATTGTATGACTGCAGGCTATGACAGAGTTGTAAGAGTAAGACAGCATACTGTGTATTGTATGACTGCAGGCTATGACAGGGTTGTAAGAGTAAGACACCGTACTGTGAATTGTATGACTGCAGGCTATGACAGGGTTGTAAGAGTAAGACAGCGTACTGTGTATTGTATGACTGCAGGCTATGACAGGGTTGTAAGAGTAAGACAGCAAACTGTGTATTGTATGACTGCAGGCTATGACAGGGTTGTAAGAGTAAGACAGCAAACTGTGTATTGTATGACTGCAGACTTTGACAGGGTTGTAAGAGTAAGACAGCAAACTGTGTATTGTATGACTGCAGGTTATGACAGAGTTGTAAGAGTAAGACAGCATATTGTGTGTTGTATGACTGCAGACTTTGACAGGGTTGTAAGAGTAAGACAGCATACTGTGTGTTGTATGACTGCAGACTTTGACAGAGTTGTAAGAGTAAGACAGCATACTGTGTATTGTATGACTGCAGGCTATGACAGGGTTGTAAGAGTAAGACAGCATACTGTGTATTGTATGACTGCAGGCTATGACAGAGTTGTAAGAGTATGACAGCATACTGTGTATTGCATGACTGCAGGCGGTGACAGACCCTCAGTTGGAGGACAACTCCATTCAGCAGCCAGCCAAGCATCCCGACAGGAAGGCGAAGCAAGCATCCCCATCCACCAGCTCCAGCTTGGATGCGTCGTCAAGAAAACGAAAGCCAGAGGCCATGGACGTGGAGGAAGGGCCTGATTCACACGCTACTGGCGTTTCTCAAACTCAGAGCAGGAAGTTGGTGAGTGTCGCCGTGATTTCATCTGCAGGCTTTGGGGATGGTGGTTCCTTTGCTGCTTGTTTACAGCGAACCCTTCTTTGTTCCTTTTGATTCTTCATTCATTTTGTTGGTTAAAAGCTAGTGGTATTCCGATGCACTTGCACTGTGTTGTGCTGCGGGGCAGCAGCCAAGCACTTGGTGGGTTCTGCTGGCAGCCATTGTTGCAAGCCTTCAAAGCTTGTTTGCTTTGCCTCTCCATGCCTCTATTTTCCAGCTGCTTTTTTTTCATTCTACTTTTAGAATGTTAAGTGTTTGGAAAAGAAAAGAGTTGAAATACCAAAAAACTGTGTGAGAGAGGGAGAATGCTGGCAAATGAATTAGACTGAAGTCAATCAGTTTTTAACATCAAGTAGATTCCTTATCAGTTTTCATCATGTAGTAGATTCCTACTGCAGTTGCCACAGCAGATTTCCTTGTATTTTCAGGGTGTGGTGTGGTGGCAGACATTGTTTGTACTGTGCCTTAGCCAGGCTAGATGCTGTACAGTTGTCTATGGGATTGGGAAAAGGGAGAGTACCACAATTCTTTAAAGAACGAAGTCACTTATGCCATCATTGCTCCGTCATGGACACCTGCATTGTTTATTAAATTTGGTGTAAAAGGCAGAAGTACGTCATGCTGAGTGATTGTACATTAATTATGATACTGAAACAAAAACAGATTTTGTTTTTAATTCAAATTTAGATTTATTCTTTCATTTTGATATGATTGGCACAGTCAATCTTGTTGATGCTCCGCTAAACGTATGGAAGCGTAGGTAGTGAATTTGCAGAACAGACTGCACCTGTGAAGCTGCTCTTCCTCATACGCTTTTCTCTTCTCTGTGGTGATGTGACAGGTTGCCCATATGATACTGATAGGTTGCCCATATGATGCTGATAGGTTGCCCATATGATTGGTTGCCAATGTGAAAGGTTGCCCATGTGACAGGTTGCCCATATGATACTGATAGCTTGCCCATATGATACTGATAGGTTGCCCATGTGATTGGTTGCCTGTGTGAAAGGTTGCCCTTGTGACAGGTTGCCAGTATGATACTGATAGCTTGCCCATGTGATACTAATAGGTTGCCCATGTGATACTGATACGTTGCCCATGTGATAGGTTGCCTATGTGAAAGGTTGCCCAAGTGACAGGTTGTTCAGTGTGAGTCACTCACTCCCACAGGACTCACAGATAGCAGGCTGGACAGGCAAACACATCAGATCATGACCTGCTGGACTCACAGGGCACTCAGCACTCACAGGGCACTCAGCACTCACGGGGCACTCAGCTATCATTGGGCATTCGGCACTCGCAGGGGACTTAGCACTCACAGGATACTCATCACTCCCAGGGCACTCAACTCTCACAGGGCACGCAGCACTCACGGGGCACTCAGCACTCACAGAGCACTCACAGGACACATACCACACGCAGGACACTCGGTACTTGCAGGACACTCATCACACACAGGACACTCAATACTTACGGGACACTCAACACTCACAGGACATGCATCACTGACACTCTAAACAGGACACACAGGACTCATGGATGCAATACACACACTACACTCGCAGGATACACAGTACTCACAGGACACATAGCAACATATGGCACATAGCACTCACAGGACACATAGCACTCCCAGGGCACGTAGCACTCACAGGGCACATAGCACTCACAGGACACATAGCACTCACATGCACATAGCACTCACAGGACACACAGCACTCACAAGACACATGGCACTTACAGGACACGTGGCACTCACAGGGCACATAGCAATTGCAGGACACATAGCACTCACAGGGCACATAGCACTCATAGGACACACAGAACTCGCCATGCACAGAACACACAGCACTCATGCAACACTACTCACAGGACAGCAATCACAGGACACACACCACTCACAACTCTGACACACACACACACACACACACACACACACACACACACACACACAATCACAGAACACACAGCACTTGCGGGACATACAGCACTCGTAGGACACACGGCATTCACAGGACATCCGACAATTTCAAGTCACACAACACTCATAGGACCCATAGCACTCATAGGACCCACAAGGCACAGTACTGACAGAGTGAAACACTCACAAGAGACCCATGACTCTCCGGAAACAACTCTCACAGGACATGCAGCACTCACAAAATACACAGCACTCACAAGCCTCTCATGATTCACAGGACATTCAGAATACATAGAGCACATCAGTCACAGGTTATACAGTACTGTCAGCACTCTAAGAGTTAAAGCTGCATCATTTTACACACAGGAAAAAAAGAAAAAGAGTTAGATATCATGTCTTTAGATACTGATTTTTGTTTCAAAATACCAAAAACCTTTGTCATGAACTCTGATTATTCATGGAAAGGGTAGACAGGTTGCATAGCGTTTGCAGATCACACTCGACTTGCAGGTCACACAAGGACTATCAGGTCACACAAGGACTATCGGGTCACACAGGACTATCAGGTCACACAAGGACTATTAGGTCACACAAGGACTATCAGGTCACACAAGGACTATTAGGTCACACAAGACCATCAGGTCACACAGGACTATCAGGTCATACAAGACTGTCAGGTCACACAGGACTATCAGGTCATACAAGACTGTCAGGTCACACAGGACTATCAGGTCATACAAGACTGTCAGGTCACACAAAACTATCAGGTCACACAAAACTATCAGGTCACACAAGACTGTCAGGTCACACAAGACTGTCAGGTCACACAAAACTATCAGGTCACACAAGACTGTCAGGTCACACAGGACTGTCAGGTCACACAGGACTATCAGGTCATACAAGACTGTCAGGTCACACAGGACTATCAGGTCACACAAGGACTATCAGGTCACACAGGACTATCAGGTCACACAGGACTCTCAGGTCACACAAGGACTGTCAGGTCACACAAGACTGTCAGATCACACAGGTCACACAAAACTATCAGGTTACACAAGACCAGGTCACACAGGAGTATCATATCATACAAGACTATCAGGTCACACAAGGACTATCAGGTCACACAGGACTATCAGGTCACACAGGACAATCAGATCACACAAGGACTATCAGGTCACACAAGGACTCTCAGGTCACACAGGACTGTCAGGTCACACAAGGACTATCAGGTCACACAGGACTACCAGGTCACACAAGGACTGTCAGGTCACACAAGGACTATCAGGTCACACAAGGACTATCAGGTCACACAGGACCGTCAGGTCACACAGGACTATCAGGTCATACAAGACTGTCGGGTCACACAAGGACTATCAGGTCACAGGACTGTAAGGTCACACAAGGACTATCAGGTCACACAGGACTATCAGGTCACACAGGACTGTAAGGTCACACAAGGACTATCAGGTCACACAAAACTGTCAGGTCACACAAGACCATCAGGTCACACAAGACCATCAGGTCACACGGGACTATCAGGTCATACAAGACTGTCAGGTCACACAAGACCATCAGGTCACACAGGACTATCAAGGGGGAAGGGGGACTTTCTGAATACACAGGCAGCAGGCTGGTGGGGCAATGCCATCACGTCATGTCCTGCTGGGCTCAAACCCTGAACTGTGTAGCATCAGATCACGTCTGTCTCTGAGTAACCTGCACGTTTCTTGGAGGGTGGGTGTGAGCTTGAAGAGAGATGATGAAAATATATGAAGATGGCTTTCAGTGACAGCTGATTGTGGAATGAGCCTTAGTGACTCTGTGTATCAAGGAGCTAGAATAA
Source organism: Conus canariensis (assembly GCA_033310375.1). NCBI lineage: Eukaryota > Metazoa > Mollusca > Gastropoda > Neogastropoda > Conidae > Conus > Conus canariensis. The sequence continues at coordinate 13,275,634 of CM065720.1, forward strand.
GCCGTGGAGGGCGATGCAGCTGAGCGTGCAGAGAACGCGAGTCCCTCTGTGAAGAGAGCGTAACAGACTGCAGCGAAGAGGCCTGCGTGTGACTGTTCTGTTCACACCATGATCAGCCGACAGAAGTTGTGCTGTGTAGGCTGGTGTAGCAGACTTGGTTTCTGTGGGCTGATTATCCTGTCAGTGATGAGGAGCTGGTTGCCTTGAGGTTCTCTGTCAGCATGTTCGCAGAGTATTGGTCCCCTGAAGGAGACCTTCACCTTCACAACCAGAAGGTGCTGTTTGCCTGTAGGTCCTTTCGCCAGCTTGCTTTCCATGTCTCTCTCACTCCATCTCCACTAAGACCACTGAGATGGGAGGGGCAAGTTCAACCGGCTGTCAATGTACTGACGGACCACCGATGGCTGAGCGGCTGAGACACTGGACTGTCAATCTCAGGGTCCTGGGTTTGAGCGTTTGGCAGCGCTCCTGTTTGCTTGTGAGAGAATGCTCATCATCAGGTCATGTGTCTGTGCATGCAGATGGTGAGACTGACCCGTTCACGACTCAGTGAATATGACCCTTGTTGGTTATATGTAACCATGAAGATAACCACATGCACCAGCGTATCCCTCAGCATTCTTCTTTCCCTGGTTGAATACTGTCATGAACAATCATCACACTAGCCCTGTAGTAAGGGGTCTGTGGAGGCCCCACTATGACCACTGTTTGTCATGGAAAGATGGTGATGACATCAGGGCCTGCCCTGAAGGCTGAAGCGCAGTGTGTAAGGTGTGTGTGTGTTGCGGGTCAAGGCACGGCACGGACCCCTGTACCAGAGGCCAGGCCCACCTACCCCGCTTACGGAGCGTCATCGAAAACTTTCTGACCCTCACCTCCCCACCTCCGGCCCTCACAGGAAGCCCGGCACTCCCCGACGCTCTCCCCGACGCTCTCCCCGGCGCTCTCCTCGTGTGGGTGCTACGCCTGGCCGCTATGCTGATGAGAATGTGATGCCGGTATGGCGCGCCTGCCTCGTTGCCTCCCCTTGCTTGCTCTTCTGCTTCTGTGGTGTTATGGCTTGCTGGAAAAAAAAACCCTGTCCTTTCTCTGCTTCTGCTTTTACTGACACCTGGTCTTGGGTTCTCGTGACGATGCATTCATGCTGGAAGTTGGGATGTTATGTGACGAAGAATACTGAAGTATTGGAGTGGATTTTTGTTTGTTTGTTTTGATTTTCAGTTTTGATTTTTAAACAGTGGCCGGTTTTGTGTTCATTGAATTTTGTGTTGGTTTGTCATCTTGATATATTGGTTAGAATGCATTTAAAAGAAGACAAAAAATCAAACCATTGCAGTGGGTGACATGACAAAATTGTCCATATGTGGATTGCATTTATATTTCAAATATATGTTAAATAATTATTGAAATAACATAGAAATAACAAATTTTAAATGGAATCCATGATAGGATGAAAATTGGTAGTGATGAACGTTTTTGAGCAGTCACATTTCCTTTCCACACAATGTATACAAGAATAGATCTGTATGTGGATTGTGGTATGAAAATAGTAGTTGACATTTTTGAATAGTCATATTTCCTTTTCTCACTGTAAATCTTTATTAAGTTCAGTTGTTTTAGCCCCTTCCACAAATTAAGAGTGCAGGTTTGCAACATGATGAAATCATATCTATGTCTTTGTGCATTTTGTCAAGAATCTCAAACACTTTAGACATAAAACAGGTGATGACAAGGTCTCTCCAAACTTTAGCTTTGCCTTTGCTGGGGTCAAGGTCTTAAGGTCAGTAAGGTCAAGGATTTGCTGAAAATTGATGTTTGGCAACCGATATATAGATAAAGAGAAGCTCATAGTCAGCCAAATGGTTAGAGTGTTTACCCACGGAACTGATGGTCATGAGTTCGAATCTCATATGGGATTGGATTCTTTGTCTTGAAAACCGTCTCTGACCACCCAGTAGTAAATGGGTACATGGCTCAGTTCAGGGAAGGTTAAAGGCGGGGGAAGGAGAGGGGACAGGCTCTGCCTTTCATCATGCCCTAGACATGTTGAATGTCTCAAAGTTCGCTGCCTCCTGGCCAGTATACTACAGGAACTTTTACCTTTTTTTTTCTTTTTCTTTTTTTTTTTTTTTTTTTTTGGGTTGTTATTGTAGATATAGATATTATTTTGTCAAACCTGTTAAAACTGCCATTTTTCAACTTTTACACAACAACAACCAAAAAAATATGATAATTTTTTTTCAAACTGAAATTGAAGATTAAAAAACAGACAAGTGGGGTAACTGGAGCTCTCTCTCTCATGATGAGATAATTACAAGCATATAACTCCCAAAGAATGCTGTTCATGACACCAAATCACCCAGCAAAATGCCAACACACAGCTCACAGAATGAACAAGGAGAGATCCCCAAAGCCCCAAATGAAATTTTATTAAAAATTGTTGGAGAGGTTTTTTTTCCCCCCTGTCTTTCCTGTGCTTTCTCACTTGCCATTCATGCCAGCCCCCTCCCCCCTCATCCTCATCCCTTTTCTCCCCTGCCGTCTCACACCCCTCCTGTCTCACCCTTCCCCCTCCTGTCCCCCTCCCTCCCTCTCACCCTCCCTTCCCCTCCCCCGACTGCGTCACTTTTGGAGAAGAGTACACATTCACTGAATGGATGAAACTCCGACTGTGTAGCTCAGTTTTCCGTTGTACCCCGTGGCACACACTCAGCTATAGTTAGGAGCTGTCTGAGCCCCCTCGTCCTGCAGTGAAAGTGTCTCTGACTGGACTGAAACCTTGTGGATCTGCCAGCCCGCAACCGGCAGTGCTAACTACTGTACCACAGCCAGGGGATGAACGTGCAGGGTTTCCCCTCTGATTCTGCTGTAGTTTGTAGAGGATGTTGGCAGAGAAAGAATGTGCACATACTCAGAAAATGTTTACAGTATGAGAGATGTTTGATGATCATGCAGTTATTGCAGTGTCTATTCTTTTCTATATTCATTCCTTTTTTTTTTTTTTTTTTTAATTGCTTGGTTTGATAGCCATGTTTCTTTCATTCTTCTAACTGGTGCTCGGCAAATTACCATTTTTTTTTTCCCGTACCTGTGAAACTGGGTTAACTGATTTCAGCATTATATGTATTAACAGAGAATGGCCCAAACAGTAAACCATACATCAAAACAAAACAAAACAAAACAAAAAAAAGGACGGAACAGCATCTCTTCCTGAGTTTTATCTCATCATCTGCTCTGTACTAATTCCTGTTGTTGAACTGCTTTTGTGTAAGTTCATGTGAAACGTACGGATAGAATGCTTTGTATTTAACTCTGTCAGCGCTGACTGCCGAAAGCTTGCAAAGGAGTTCAAGTGTAACTTCTCGCCATGTGGAGAGGGTATGTCATGTTGTGTGAAACCTGTTAGCTTTGAGATTAGTGCAGTCCTGACAGCAGTGATGTGCATCCGTCTTCTTGCATTCTCACTGTATGTGCTGTGTGACAACTGACATGCACTGGCCTCTAAGTTTTCTGTCTGTACTGATGGCTGTGCTGTGCAGTAACTGTGTACCTGTCACCTGATCTGTAACTACAGTAACATCTGTCGCCTGATCTGTAACTGTGCATCTGTCACCTGATCTGTAACTACATCTGTCGCCTGATCTGTAACTGTGCATCTGTCACCTGATCTGTAACTACATCTGTCGCCTGATCTGTAACTGTGTACCTGTCACCTGATCTGTAACTGTACACCTGTCACTTGATCTGTCACTGTACACCTGTCACTTGATCTGTCACTGTACACCTGTCACTTGATCTGTAAATGTACACTCATCACCTGATCTGTCACTGTACATCTGACACCTAATCTGTAAATGTACACTCATCATCTGATCTGTCACTGTGCACCTGACACCTAATCTGTAAATGTACACTCATCACCTGATCTGTCACTGTTCACCTGTCACCTGATCTGTCACTGTACACCTGTCGCCTAATCTGTAAATGTACACTCATCACCTGGTCTGTGTCTGTACAGCTGTTCCCTGATCTGTCACTGTACACCTGTTACCTGATCTGTAAATGTACACTCATCACCTGGTCTGTGTCCATACAGCTGTTCCCTGATCTGTCACTGTACACCTGTTACCTGATCTGTAAATGTACACTCATCACCTGACCTGTCACTGTACACCTGTCATCTCATCTGTAAATGTACACTCATCACGTGGTCTGTCACCGTACACCTGACACCTGATCTGTCACTCGACACCTGTTACCTGGCCCTGGTTGTGCTACTCTAAATATGTAACTCCTGTGACCACACCAAGCTAACCCTTGTAGCCATAACGCTCATTATCTTTGCTTTCCCTCAGTGTGTGTTCACAATCTTTATTACGGATGTGATGCCTGGTTGTGTCGGTTTATTGATGTAGTGATTATCCCTTGTCATAGTGTGATGTTAGCTCTCATTGTTTTTTCATGTGCATATGCGTAGGAGAGTGGTTAGGCCAAAAATTTAAGTCTAGGGAGTATTAGGGAAACCAAACACCTCATTTTGCTACAGATAAGATACCGAGAGACTGATTAATGAGCTATTAATGATGGAAGATAATGACTGTATTAAGGGGATCTGGTTGCAAAGTGAGACGACTGCAGGCGGAAATCTAAACAAATCTTAAATAAATGTTAGCGAACCGCCAAAAGAAATGTGGACAAATGAGTCACAAGACAAAACACGACGCGTTTCAACGCCTGCTTATAGTGAAGAGATCTAAGCTAAGTAACACATTTGTTCATTTTCATTGTCCTGTTTATTTGAGTCTTGCCTGAAGAAGACCTAAGAGGTCGAAACGCATTGTGTTTTGTCTTGTAACTCGTTTGTCCACGTTTCTCTTGGCGGTTCCTTAATATTTATTTAAGATTTGTATTAAGGGGATTTTGACAAATGAGGGATCAAGCCAAAATACATATAATGCGGGAACGCAGGTACAAGTTACGCTTATTTTGATAAATAATACAGAAAGGACATATAAATTTTCAACAAATATGTCTTCCTCAGACATGACAAGCAATAATTACAACAACAAAAAGCACACAATAATACATCCCACATTACTGTAATTGTTTTGCGCATTTTTTATGTCTGTTGTTTATTATGACTAAGGAAAATATAAAATGAAAAAAATAATAAAGTTTATAAAAACCTTTTGGTGGCAGTTGAATCCGTTGGAGAGGAAACTGACGTTTCAAGCCATAGGCCCGTTGCCACTTTGACAATGGGCCTATGGCTTGAAACGTCAGTTTCCTCTCCAATGGATTCAACTACCACCAAAAGGTTTTTATAAACTTTATTATTTTTTCATTTTACCACGAATCCTGCAGTCAACTTTTGTTTCTTCCTAAGGAAAATATATTTGTCAAAAATTTACTTGTCTGCTCCATGTTGTTTATTAAGATAAGCGATGTTTGCATCTTTTGTTATTGTGTCCATGTATTTTGGCTTGTTTCGAGTGACTCTGCAGTCTGTGGCAGTCCCCAAGTGAGCTATGAACGATTTAAAAATGGTGACAGTATTTGGGGGGGCACTGACAGATGGTGAACTTTGTACCTTGTACTGTGCCAAATCTTACAGGTTATTTCACTGGTCAGTGTTACCTTTTGAGATTCCTCAGGAAATCTATCAATTGTATTTGTACTGAATAAGTTGTACTTTGTGGAAAAAAAAAGGATTTGTGGTCTTATTAATAAATATATTGCTGATACTGGTAGTCAAGTAGGACCTTCGATTGTCTTTAGATACTGACAGCTATGACCAGCTTGCAATTAGCATTCTTGAAATGTGTAAGAAGTGATTGAAGGTCATGTAAACAGTCTTCTTTGTTGTAAATCAGTTTGTTTCATGGTTTCTTCTTTGTTTCTTCATAATTCATCTTTGAATGTAGCATGACACAGACTTCCATTTTAAGCACGCATTAAGCATGATTTTGACAGAATGTAGAGATATTGTTGTTGTCATTATTGCCATTACTATGATGCTATGATTTTTTGTTGTTGCTTTTGCTTTTTGACAGAATGTAGAGATATTGTTGTTGTCATTATTGCCATGACTATGATGCTATGATTTTGTTGTTGCTTTTGCTGTTTTCACTGGTTTCAGTATACCCTGTTATTGTTGTTGCTGTCGGATTACTTATACTCTTGTTCTTGTTATTGCCACTGACTTGCCTGTTCAATTATTCTTCTCACCAGAGCAGACATTACCGTACCTTTGAAGTATCATACAGACTGAAATCAAAATTTTCCGTCGTTCAGTTTTCTTATATAATAATGATAATAATGTTAATTCATATAGCGCCTGTTCTCTAAAAATTAGTGCTCTAAGCGCTTTACATAACCAACACATAATAAAGTTATACAATAAGATATGACAAGCTAGAAACAAGACAGGAACTTACTTTACACAAAAAAAAAACAATAACAAGGAGCATAGTGCAAATATACAGCATTAATGTATAAACATAATTTATGCAAGCCCACACACACGCATGCACACACACACACATGCATGTTGTTTATTCCTTGTCATAGTGTGACATATCATTGTTGTCAAATATGTATTGTCATTGTTAGAGACATATGATGGAGTTCTCTTCCTGCTCCCCTTCGGCTGTTTCTGTTCTCTCTGACTTTGCAACGGGTACCTTACTGTTTGTGTGTGGACTGCGATCAGCACAGGCTTAACACAGCAGGTGTATACTGATGCAGACTGAAAGTTATTGTAGTCCTACAACTGCCTCGACTCGGAGGGCATGTTCTGATCAATTCCATGTGGCCCCATCCACAGCCAGCAGCAGTTTACACCCTGCACTGTACTGCAGGTCCATGATCACTGCCAGTCAAATTGCATGCACTTTTGTTGGTACGTTTCTCTGCACACATCAGATTCACACCTGGAAGAGAGTGTCGCCAAAGTATGCTGTCACCCGTTTTTGTTTTTTTGTTCAAAATTTCAAGAATCATTTAAGCACACGAGAGCAAAGCCACTATACCACAGACCATCTTTCAGATCTGAACATCAAGAGAGGAAGTGGCCGCACATTCAGACTTAACTCAGTCATAAAAAAAATCAACCACTTCACTTAGGAGCATGAAACATATACCATTGGTTAGAAAAAAAACCTATATTTATCAAAAATGCTTACCTTCAGTGAGGAATTCACACAGTTCACATGATGTAAGTAATCCAAAATGATACACATTTGCAGAAAAACAAAAACTTTTTTGTGCACACTGTAATCCACTTCTTCATGCTCTCTATCCTTCCACACAAGTTCAGTTACACTTCTGAGCAATTGGTATGAACTACAGAGAATAGTATATTTATGACAACTGCATAAAACACAATAATTTGACCACAATATGCTTGATCCACACAAAATTAAATGTGATCATGTCCAAAATCGTGTGATCGCGGGAACTGAGAGTAGGACAATTCAAATCCTTATAAAACTACTACAGAATACACAAAAAACGGTCTAAAGGAAGTAACTGCAAAAAAAGGCCCTAAGCTGTCCCTAAAACGAGATTTATTACCCTTTAATAAAAGGTGGTATGATTTAAAAATCATCAAATGCTGTCGGAAGTATGCGTCCGACACGCCTTCAAGCGATGTGAACAGTGTCGGAAACCCGCTTCCGACAAGACTCAATTGAGTTAAGGGAAGAGCAAAAAACATTACCAACGAAACAAAGATTGGAATATAATAGTCTTGAGGCCAACACTGCCAAGGCTCCTAGAGGTTGGGGCAAACTCATACTGGGCCTTTCCAATAACAGACACAAATGATCAAACACATGCCCACTGAGATAAGACTGAGTCTCTCAGGGCTCCCAGCGTATACTGTAGATGTGTGTGTGCTGGTGCGTGTTCATCAGTGGGGTGATGCAGCCATGTTAATTAGAGAGTCAACAGATGTGCGATTGCAAGCCTTGGTGTGTGAGTGTATGTGTGAGATAGTGAGTGAGTGTGTGTGTGGGTGTGCATGGGGGGGGGGGGGTGAGAGAGGGGGAGTTGTTGTTCTTATTGTTATGTGTGTGTGTGTGCACGTGCACATGTATGTTGTGTTTGATGTTCTTGTTCTTGATCCCAAGAAAACACAAACAATAAAAAGGCACACACAGTCACTGCACACACAGGCGTGCGCACACACACATATGCGCACGCGCGCACACACAACACACACATGCGCATGTATACCCTTACTCCTACACACACACACATATGCACGTGTGTGCATGTGCACATCTGCACCAATACTCGTGTGCACGTACACGCAAACACATGAACGCACACATGCATACATATATGCAGATGCGTACATGCCCACATACAAAGACACACCCACATGCACACACATGTACACATACATCTGCAGATACGTGTGTATGCTCACACAAACTGCACACACACACATGCACATGCACTTCTGCACACACACACGCACACAGATGGAGGCATATACACACACATACATGCACAAACTCACAAGCACACACACGTGCATGCACACACAAGCGCATGCGCACACACACACACACACACACTCAAGAATGCGCGTACATGCACATCATCCACACACATGCATTCGCGCACACACATGGGCCCATGCACACACATCCATACACACACATGTACATTCACAATACATACATACAATGATTTTTTTTTTTTTCAAAGGCACAACCAGTGTTAGGAAGGCACTCAAGGTCCCACCAGTGCATTGGGCTAATGCATAGGTCAGACATCTGCTAAGTCGTAGCCATGAGACCCTCTTCTTAAATTCTCTCATTTTAGTTATCAATTCATTTATCCATCAGCTTAAAATCATGCTCAGTGTGGTCTTAAAACCTAGCAGATGTGGTGTAGCATATATGGACTAGTCTGCACGCGGTGACGCCTCCTTGATGAAACTGAAACTGTATGTGTATTTTTCTGGTGAGAGCAGATAACTGCCAAAGCTTCCATTTCAGAGTGTTCTCCCTTTGCTGTGTTCTTGCAGGACCCTCATCCTCAGGGCATGGCATTTGACATCAGCTTTTCCCTGGCGAGGACTGGATCCACTCGAAGCCTGACCCGTCAGAACGCCTTCCTGTCCAAGTCTATGCTGCCCGGTGGTCACAAGACAGAGGACCCCCAGCACGGCCCTTCAGCGCCCTCTACCTCCGCTCCTGCTGACACCAAGGGAAAGCATCTACCAGATACAGGACTGCCCAGCCAGCCCAGCCTTCGGTGAGACACGATTGATACTCTCTGAAAATGATGCCTGTGGGGAGAGAGAGTGTGTGTGTGTGTGTGTGTGTGTGTGTGTGTGTGTGTGTGTGTGTGTGTGTGCACACGTGTGTGTGTAGATGTCTATTAGGGCAGGAGAACACTATGACAGACAATGGAAGGGATCCTTTTTTTTCTGTCTGTAACCGTATGACTGCTGAAGCGCCATATCCTTTGGTCTCAATTGATGCTATATTTCATTTCCATATGAAGTATTCGGGAAGCTTTGAGTGCTAAGTTTGAGGACAGGTATTTGCTGAGTTGTTGCCATTATGAAGCTGTTTTAATTTAGGTGTTTCGAGTTAAAAAAAAAAAAGATAGATTTTTCTGCTTGTGTCAAGTGCGATCATTAGTGATAGTGCTGGGTGATGCTTCATTCAATACAGCTGAGACAGTTCAGCCATGGAAAGTACCTTGATCATATGTAGTCACATCCCATGGTGATAATTTGCTTACCTAGCCATGGTGATAATTGGGTCACTTTGCCATGGTGATAATTTGATCATTTTGCCATGGTGATAATTTGATCACTTTGCCATGGTGATAATTTGATCACTTTGCCATGGTGATAATTTGATCACTTTGCCATGGTGATAATTTGATCACTTTGCCATGGTGATAATTTGGTCACTTTGCCATGGTGATAATTTGGTCACTTTGCCATGGTGATGATTTGATCATTTTGCCTTGGTGATAATTTGGTCACTTTGCCATGGTGATGATTTGGTCACTTTGCCATGGTGATAATTTGATCACTTTGCCATGGTGATAATTTGGTCATTGTGTCATTGTGATAATTTGATCACTTTGCCATGGTGATAATTTGGTCATTGTGTCATTGTGATAATTTGATCACTTTGCCATGGTGATAATTTGATCACTTTGCCATGGTGATAATTTGGTCATTGTGTCATTGTGATAATTTGGTTACTGTGCCATGGTTGTCATTTTGATACTGTGCCATATTAGTCACTGTGCTGTAAAGATGATGTTTAGTCATATACCGTGGTGATGATGTGGTCACTATGTCATGATGGTAATTGCACCATGATGATAATGTATTTTATCATTGCTGTGAAGATAAGTTTGTCGTCGTGCCACAGTGATTGTTCAGTCACAGTGCCATGGTGATACGTTGTTCATTGTGCCTTGTGATAAATTTAGCATTATCATGCTGATAATGAGGTCATTTTGCCATGGCAATCAGTTCATCATTGCCATGGTGATTTGGTCACCATGCAATGTATCACTGTGCCATAGTGATAATTTGGTTGTCATGCCTTGGTTTATGAGTTTATCATGATGCTATGGTGATAGTTTCGTCATTGCGCCATGGTAATTAATGTACCATTGTGCTATAGCGCTGTGACGATATTAAGGTCATTTTGTCATAGTAATGTATTTATCACTGTGCCATTACTGGCCATGGTGATGAATGTATCTCTGTGTCTTGGTGATACTTTAGATATTACATGGTTGGTGCATGTGGGTAATCAGATTCTTTAATGCTATCTGCAGCGGCACAAGTTCCACTAGACTGCAGGGTACTGTGCATTTTGTCCTTCTCCTTTACCACTGGTGTTCATGTTGGATTTGTTTCAATCCTGCATGCTGGTTTTGCTCATTTTCCTGACTTCCACAGTGTTTTTTTTCTACTTGCACAAATACTCATTTTCTCTGTTTATTCGCAATTGAAATAGAAGTGGCACCTTTGTTGAACCAAGGCAGAGGTCTCACTGGTGCACAAGAGAGATGGCAGGGGTTTCCAGCAGAAAATGTTTGGAAAGGCTAAAGAAAACTAAACTGATATTTTCAAGGTCATAAAAGTTTGTAGACTTTGAGATGAGGTTGGGAGAGTTTGTAAGAATGTTCAGAAAGCCTTTACAGAGCGCAGGCGGCACTCAGTTTGGTGTTTGATGGTGAGAAGTTTTTCTGTGGTGTAATTTTATTTTGAACTTTAACTGCTTTCACAAAGAGAAGTTGAACAGAGTTTTTACTTGTTACGTATTCAAGCTAAAATCATGAAAATGAACAGGAAAAACAGTTGGTTTCAATTAGCTTTATGACAGTTATCAGAATGGATAAGGAAAATATGTGACAACTGTGGGTAGTCTGACAGTGAAAGTCCTGTGCAGCCTCTGTTTCAAAGACCTATCCACACCAGCCCATGACGGACAAGTTGAAGACAGCAGGAGAGTAGGTGACCAGAAATGAAGCTGTCAGGTCACGCAGGTTTTCGGGCGTTGTCTTGTGGCACAGTGCTGGGTGGTGTCCCCACGCAGTAGGTTCAGTAGACTGACATTTCTTTGGGTGATATTCCATCACAGCAACTTCCCGTCTTGGTGACTAAACCCAGTGTGTGTGTGTGTGTGTGTGTGTGTGCATGCATGCGTGTGTGTGTGAGTTTGTGTGAGCGAGTTGTGTTGTGTGTGTTTGTGTGTGTACGTGCATGCGTGCGTGTGTGTGAGCGAGTTGTGTTGTGGTGTGTGTGTGAGTGTGTGTGAGCGAGTTGTGTTGTGGTGTGGGTGTGAGTGTGTGTATGTGTGTGTGTGTGTGTGTGTGTGTGAGCAAGTTGTGTGTGTGTGTGTGTCAGCGAGTTGTGGTGTGGTGTGTGTGTGTGTGAGAGATAGGAGAAAGGGGGATAAATAGCTTATGTGTCTAGCTGTAGAGAGGGTTTATACCAACCATCCCATTGTGATGACACACTGTGTGTGTGTGTGTGTGTGTGTGTGTGTGTGTGTGTGTGTGTGTGTGTGTACGCATGAGCATGCTTGTTTGTGTGTGAGACATAAGGATAGAAAGGGATAAAATATTTTCTGTCTGGCCATAGAGTGAGTTTATACCAACCAGCCCCAGCAGTGTATTGCCAAAATGCACACAGGTTCATGGAGCCACACCCAGGTGCAAGGTATTCACAAATCCCAAAATGTCTGTGGTATCTCTCCACAGAATGCACAATGTTTTTGTCATGAAAGCAATGGTATATGTCATCAGAATGCACATTATTTTTATTTTGTCATAAAAGCAAAAGTGGAATTACTGATCTGCCAAATGAAGGAACAAACAAATTACAAAAACGGACACAACACATTTCAACCTACTGGGTCTTCTTCAGGCAGAACAAACAACATTTAGAACAATGCAAACAAAGGATGAACAAACAGTCACGCATCTGTTTGGTCTTGGTGCAAACTGGGGGGTGGAAGAAAGACTAATATTATGGAATGGAAAGAGAAGAGAGGAGAGGGTACATGTTAAAATGAAATTTAAAAAATCATGATTGAAAACAGAGGGAAAATTATGGTATTATGATTGATAGTATGATAATAGTAAAAATAATGTTAGTATTTTTTATTTTTTATTTTTTTGCTGTCTCAACCTCTGCGCCATCTCAGAGGCAGTGCACCCACGCCGCTCATTCCGACACCCCGTCCACAGCCGCAGACCGGTCAGCCCCGCTGCAGCCCAGGCACCAGCAATCCACAGGGAGCAGTCAATGTCAAGTCGTCAAGAGGCAACCCACCGGAGGAGACACTGCACTGCTGCCGAGTCACTTTGGTGGTGTTCAGTGGCGCCTGTTCTGATCTAACATACGCAGGACACCACCTACTAAGCCCCCTACTGACGACAGTAATTGCTTAGTCGTGGAGCCGGCGTGAGTGAGCTGTCCCTCCGGAGGGCGCCACCACGTTCGTCCAACGACAGCCCCCTTGGACTCGCCGATACCGGTGACCCTGACGGAACCAAACCAAGACCACAGACATGGAGAGGACATCGAAACCGAGGTCACCATGAGAGCAGGGCATGAAGGGCCACAGAATGAGGCTTTTTTTTTTTTCATGCTGATAGATGAGAATGAGGATGATTAAGATGATGCTACGGATTTCCATTTCGGTCTGAGACTACATGACAGGGCTGTACTCTACGCTTCCTTTCATAATATATCCCAGCGTCAACCAGGCCCGAGAGATACAGGCACCTGCAGTGTTGGTCAGGAAATTTGAGCAACACTCTCAGAAACGCATCCATTAAGTGGATGAAACTCGACTGTGTGGTCCTAGTCTTCCCAACTGAGTCCGCAGCAAACTCAACTCTGGGGAGGAACCGGTCGGGGCAGAAAAACCCACATGACTCTGATGGGATTCGAACCCACGACCTCCCAGCTGGGAGTCCGCAACACTAACCACTTCGCCACGGCGGCTGGTATAATGATAGTATTAATGATGATAATAATTATCACTGTGGCATGGGTGCAAGACTAAAATTAGGGATTGGAAAGAGGAGGGAAGAGACTGAAGTGGGGAGGATAATATTGAAACAAATAAAAAAAATCTAAAAAAAAGAAGTAAAAATAATGGTATAACAATAGTAATGAGAATGATGAGAACAAATATTGTTACAGGTTGAAAACAGGTGATGTCTGTGAGGTAATTTGTTTGTTCTTTCGTTTGGCAGCTTAATATTTCCATTTCTGCTGTTATGTTTCATTTTTTTCGGCATGCAGTCACCCCGCTTTGAAACTTCCTTATTTTGAATGATGTAAACCATGGTGCACTGTCCCTTTTCTCTTGTCTGGGTGCCTGATCAACTGTCCATTGAACAGAGTTGTCCCACCAGTCACACAGACACACACATACACAGAGACAGCCCCTCAGAGAGAGGGAGGGGCGGAGAGCGACAGTGGCAGGAAGTGAGCTGAGATTTATGTGTTCTTCTGATCTTAATGTATGAACAGAACATCACAAGTTGTTCTGTGTTTGATTTCGGTTGAATAAATCCATTCCCATTTTAAATGTCTGATGACCTCCAGACCACAGACAAAAACCCAGCGCCACCAACAGGTGCTTGGTCAGGCTCATTGCCACACAAGTGCTTGCTGCTGTTTGTTATGACCACTTTTTCCAGGGTACCAAAGGTATTACCGCGTCACCTTATATGGAACCACCGTTTTACTTATTTGATTTTTATATGTTTTAAAAGTTCTCAGATTAAGCTAGATACAGTTTTGTACCTCCTTGAACTTTTGTTTAATAGCAGAAACATTATTGGTTTCTAGGCTAATGTTGTGCTGCTTTGTTTTACCACAGAATGTTCTTAACTTTAACTTTACTCTATTTTGCAGCTGAATAGTGCGTTATTGATCATATGCTTCATATAGATGGGTCAGGTTGTTGATATTGAGAGTGAGACCATACTTTTCTGAAAAAATGTGAATGTGGAAGTTCCATTGTCATCTGTTAATCTCTGATCAAAACTGTGTCTTTGTTTGGCAGACTTCTGAAGCTCCAAGGATTTCAGTTCATAGCCATTTTTATTTTGGTGTGTGTGTGTGTGTGTGTGCATGCGTGCGTACGTACGTGCATGCGTACGTGCATGCGTGTGTGTGGTTATGGGGAATACCACAGCAACAGAAAAAAAGTTTGACATTTCCTGAACAGGAAAATAAAGGGAAAAAACTCTTGATTATCGACAGAGTATTTCTTGAGTGATGCAACTTCTTTGGCCTTCCAAAGCTGTTGTGAGAGAAGTGTCTGAAACCCAAACACGAGCGATACATTGTACTACCATGAACATGAAAGTGTTTGAATGCTGATCCAGACAAATGTATTATACAAGAACTTTTCAAAGGGCTCTTTTGAGGAATAACATTTTTAGATGGGGAGTTGAATAGAAAGCCAGGTAGGGGGGAGGAATGTGCATTAATATGCTGAGGTGTGAGTGGGAGGAAATAGGTGCATGGCAAAAATTTATCCAGGGGAAATAAAAATCTTTCCATGTTGGTGATAGAAAATTCTGATATTGCTGTTAAAATAGAAGAAACCCCAAAAGGTTTCAGTGGTGACAGTGTTAATTAGTTGGATCATTTTAATGATGTAACCAGTGGCAGAGTTGACAGTGCAGACTTGTTGTTGTTTATGTTTCAGGGGAAAAGGAAACCACTGACTGTTCGTAACTGTCTGCAGACGCAGCTGTAGTCGCTGCCGTGGCTCCTGTTCTGGGAATGGACTGGTTCTTATCTGGTCTGCTTCTCGTATTGACCTGAACATCATGGAATGTATTTATTTTTAACATGTATGTTCTTGAATCTTGCAACTGTAAGTTATTGTTCTTATGTACCCAGATATTCTAGCCTGAATTCAGGAAGCATTTTGTGTATCTTCCCAGTATTTAGATTGCATGGCAGATTGTGTTAGTTGAACAAAATATGTTTGTGTAATTAGGTGTTATGTATATTCTCATTCACTGTGTTAACTCCTTTTAGATTCAGTCTGGGGAATCTTGTTTGACAGAACAACATCCACATCTGCGAAGTCTGTTCTTGAACCAGTGACAACTTCGACATTGTATGCCTATCAGCCAGGATGTAGAACTCAGAGGAAGGGGTTGTCGTTTTGACTGGAGTCATGGCTTGACTTTTTCCCTCGAAATTCTTGGCTGGGAACAGACAATACTCCGTGTTTTATGCTGGCTAAGCTGCCAGGCAAAGCCTATACTCATGATCGTGTTGTTGACGTTTTACACCTTTCTTGATTTTTAAGAACATGTTTATGCTTGTAATAGGGAAGGTGAGAGAAAATAGTAACCTTAACCTGACTGTCTAATTGGAAGCTAAGCTATGACCTCCATTGTCAAGAAGTAAAAAAAATGCTGTTATCAACAGTGGTGAATGTTTTATGCATCATCAGTTCAGAAACCTATTGTGACAACAGTGCGATTTCTGCAATGGAACACATCGATTGATAGCAGCCATGGCAGGATCTGTGCAGACATCATCATTTTGACATCAGAACGTTAATAATGCAGATGCCAAAGTAAAACGTGTGATATACTTCATACTGAACCTCACAGCAAAGAGGCTGGCAGGCCATTCACCTGTGCAGTGTGGTATTTAGTGTGCATCTTGTGAGTGTGCCTTTTGTCAAATTAAACAACACATAAGCTTGACTCACATGCATATATGCGCACATACATACACATGCACACACACACATTCGTGCACATGCGTGTGCACATGTGCACACACACACGCATACACACACACACACACACACACACACACACACACACACACACACACACACATGGAAACCAGCACGCACACTGAACTCAGGTGGCAGTGTATGATATTTCCCTTCTCTGAAAAGAAACCACTTCTCGGTGGTGATGTCACAGACCTTACATCACAACAAGATGTGACTGGAGGCACTGGAATGGCACTGTTCTATGTTTAGTGCTGAGACCAGGATGACATAACTGTGCCCCTGATGTTAGTAGTGAGGACTGGTTATCATATGCCTCACACACTTTTCTTAGCTGATCTTAGAGCAGTGGTGCTATGCCTGATGTACATATACCAACAGAAGTCTGTGTTGTGACCAGCTTCTATATATGTGACGTACGTCTACCAACAGAAGTTTCTGTTGTGACCAGTTACTAAATATGTGACGTACATCTACCATCAGAAGTCTGTGCTGTGACCAGCTTCTATATATGTGACATACATCTACCATCAGAAGTCTGTGCTGTGACCAGCTTCTGTATATGTGACATACATCTACCATCAGAAGTCTGTGCTGTGACCAGCTTCTATATATGTGACATACATCTACCATCAGAAGGCTGTGTTGTGACCAGCTTCTATATATGTGACGTACATCTACCATCAGAAGTCTGTGCTGTGACCAGCTTCTATATATGTGATGTACATTTACCATCAGAAGTCTGTGCTGTGACCAACTTCTATATATGTGACATACATCAACCATCAGAAATCTGTGCTGTGACCAGCTTCTATATATGTGACGTACGTCAGCCATCAGAAGTCTGTGCTGTGACCAGCTTCTATATATGTGACATACATCAACCATCAGAAGTCTGTGCTGTGACTAGCTTCTATATATGTGACATACATCAACCATCAGAAATCTGTGTTGTGACCAGCTTCTATATACGTGACATACATCTACCATCAGAAATCTGTGTTGTGACCAGCTACTTTATATGTGACATGAAGTCTGTGTTGAGACCAGCTTCTATACATGTGACACATCTACCATTCGAAGTCTGCGCTGTGACCAGTTTCTAGATACGTGACATACATCTACCATCAGAAATCTGTGTTGTGACCAGCTTCTATATATGTGACATACATCAACCATCAGAAGTCTGTGCTGTGACCAGCTTCTATATATGTGACATACATCTACCATCAGAAATCTGTGTTGTGACCAGCTTCTATATATGTGACGTACATCAACCATCAGAAGTCTGTGCTGTGACCAGCTTCTATATATGTGACGTACATCAACCATCAGAAGTCTGTGCTGTGACCAGCTTCTATATATGTGACATACATCTACCATCAGAAGTCTGTGCTGTGACCAGCTTCTATATACGTGACATACATCAACCATCAGAAGTCTATGCTGTGACCAGCTTCTATACATGTGACGTACATCTGCCATCAGAAGTCTGTGTTGTGACCAGCTTCTATATATGTGACGTACATCTACCAACAGAAGTCTGTGTTGTGACCAGCTTCTATATATGTGACATACATCTGCCATCGGAAATCTGTCTCTGGGTTCAGTGGCTGACTTTACCTGCTTAATGTTCACCGATCACAAGCCTTTGATGTGTCTGAATTATAAGCATTATCATTCTGAATAGTTTAGACACTGGCGTTTCGTTTCTGTCAAGCTTATTGCTGTGACTCAATCTTCGAGGGCTGGGAACTATCACCATGTGGTTGTGATATGTTTCTGTTAAAACCCTTTGCTATCTAAAGGTGTTAGCTTTGTGTCGTGCGTCATGGTGATGTCTCTCTGATATTCAGGAGATCGGCTGCGTTGTGCTGCCATTTTGTCTATCATGGAAGTCTTTCAAATGTTAAGGTATAGGACTGTGTCGTCATATCATGCTCTGGGCAGCACTGCTGAATGATAATTATTGTACATGACATTCTTTGTGTTTCAGTGATAAGGACGTCTGTTTATACATGTATACTCTCACACATAATGCTCGACATCATTGTGTGAATCCTAGAAATGGATCTGTTGAGAAGTATTGTGTGAACAGTAATTATTGCCTAGTTTTATTTGACACTTAATCTCTGTTCGTGCATTTAGCATGCTTTGATTGAGGAACATAGCATTAGTCTAACAGGACATGATGGGGGAATAAAAGGAAGAGACAAAGACTCTGCTTTATCATCTGTCTCAGTGTCTGAGCCACAAGCTTGTTAAAAATTGAATTGTGCTGAGAGTCATGGAGTGTTAACACCGATTAAAGTTGTTCAGCCCACAAAACCCACAAAGCTGCCAGGGAAATGGATTGTGGGATGGTTGTAGAGTTTTACGGGTGTTGTCTTAACACCATTCATTTTCAACGTTTATACCTGGACTATCTATTGATTTGTGTATTCTGGTGATTTTATTGCTTGGATTTTGTGTGAAGGATGGTTTGCTATGTTTGGTGACATTTCCTGAATGCTTGAGTTACATCTGCTGTGAATTGATGCTTGTAGTTTTTTTGCGTTTTATTTATTGCTGTGACATCATAGCAGCTGACATACTGTGTTTGTCCAGTGTAGTAAATGTCACCAGTTGCAGGTATGCATAATCCTATGTCTCTGATTCATGACTTGCTTTCACTGAAGTGGAAGGACTCTGACTTCAGCTTTACTTTGTTCTGCTCCTGATCGCCTCTCATCTGGCGTCACAGATGAGGCAGGCTGGCGTTCACCAGACAGTGTGGATATGTTCTGTGGTTTCTCTAGCTTTACCTGCTGTTTGCTTTTCACTTACCTGTGATGTAGTAAACTTTCCATTTGGTTGGTTTGGGTTCTCCCGGCTCCTCACTCCCCATTTCCACTCCCCAGTCCCCACCACCCACCCTCTTCTGCCCCACTGAGATGCTGTTGGCAAGTCAGATTACCATGTTAACAGCATTTGAGTGGTTCCTCCCAACCCACTGTTCCCCATTCCTTTGACGTCAAGCAGATTCATTTTTGTCAAGTTGTAAAAATCCATGAAGGTTTTTGATCAAGCATAAACACCGAATGTTTTTGAGATGTATGAGACCTCTTCGAGGTTTGTGGATATTGAATGACTTTTGGGTTTGTTTTTTTGTCAGTATGCTTTACCCTGTTTTATGTTTAAAGAATAGGAATAAATCATGACTTTTAATGATGGTCACAAGAAATGTGGAATTTGTCATTTTATCGTATTGGTTTTAAATGGTGTTTTGACTGCCTTGTTTCTGCAAAATTGGAAGTGAGTGATAAAGCTACAGAATATAATTTTGAAATGTACCGGGAAAGAAAGGATTAAATCTAAAACAAAGTATGAAAAGCAATATTAATCCAAAATAAAGGATTAAGGATAAATTGCAGACCTATGATTTTTTTACTTTAATCCATCTGAGCCATTTTTAAACTGGGACAAACCATGCACGTGGTATTCATAAACAGAAAAAGCCTGAGAAGATATGAATACACATTGACACTTTGAGGTAACAGTAGTAAGGATCACAGGCCCTGAAATATTGAGAAAAAAAAGGAAAAACTGGCAGGGGAGCATGAATTTGTGCCAATGTGTGCTAATGAATCGGGTTTGAAAGTAACTTGGGTTTGGAGAAACTGTATTTCTGTGTAGTTACTAGAGTTGCAGGTATCCCTGTACCCTATGCCATGTGATGGTAGGTGAACACACACCTCCCCCCCCTCCCATCCCCTTTGCTTATACCAAAATGTAAAAGTGTGTACACACTTTGTAAAAAAAATACACTCAATGTAGTTGAACACAGGGTTCCCACAGGTTGGGAAGGTTTGGGAAAAATGGATGGTCCTTTTCCCAGTTGTGAAAATGTGGGAAAAATGGCATTTGGTGTCTGTGGGTTGGGAAGTTTGGGAAAATTGGATGGTCCTTTTCCCAGTTGTGAAAATGTGGGAAAAATGGCATTTGGTGTCTGTGGGTTGGGAAGTTTGGGAAAATTGAACAAGCATCTTTTAAAAACTCAAACAAGCATCTTCAAAACCAAAGAGATGGAAAACCAAACAACAAAGGCACAAACAAATAAATTCTAATTGTCCGAAAATCGCCGACATGGCGACTGACAGTTTGCTCTACTTCAAGCTAGTGTATAGAAAATGAAAATTTACCTGCCGTTACCATATGTGTATGAGATGTGACATGGTTGGGAAAACCGGTGCTGGGGCTGGGAAAGGTTGGGAATTTTGTTTCTCCCACTCCGTATGAACCCTGGAAAAGTACTGTGACAGCAGTTTTAGGAGTAATCAGGCGTGCTTTTTTCCCCAGTGTAGCTTGTGAAAGGCCGGCTGTCCTGCGGGGCTCTGACAACACGGTGGTCAAACTGCCGGCACTAGGATGACCACTGCTGGTCACTCTATGGTGATGTGGATCAAAGGCTGCATCCTGCAGGCACGACATCACCAGTGATGTAAAAGGGTTCAGGTCATTTTGACATGGCAGCATGTGTCATGGTCCCTGCGTCTCTGCGCACTTACGTCTGCAAACCTTGGTGTACCCCCTGCTGGAGGTGCATACTCTCCACAATGCTCCTCTAGGGTTGGTTTGTTTATTTAGTTTTCTGAATATGTATTTCTTAAATGCGTATTCCTCATTGTTTTCATTCGATTGGGATAAAAAGAAATAAGCAGAGTGCGTGGTGCTTTCAGGATAGGCAAGTGTATAGGTTATTATGAAGAGTACTTACACAGCGCTTATCCTTTGTTAGAGACCAAGCTCTAAGCACGTTGCTATCCATGCTCTCATTTGTAAAGATATGTGAGAGGAAATTTCTTTTGAGCGGAGGAGTTGTAAACAGAAAGTTACAAGTGATGTAGACAGCTTTTGCTTCCAAACTGAAACAGTTAAAGACACATGACTCTAAACCAGTACTGTTCGTGGTACCCATACAATTAGCTCACAAGCAGATGGAAGGAAGGTAAAATGTTGTTACTAAGGTTAAAGGCAGAAAACTACAAATCAGTGATGCTTGTGGAACCCATCCATCTAGGACATTAGCCTCAAAGAAAGAAGATAACTTTCTGTCCTGCAGTGAAGCCAAGGCACACAACTCCAGACTGAGGTTGCTGCTGTGCGCATACCCCCAGACAAGTCACAGAAAACAAGTATGGAACCCCCCCTCCCCCCCCCCCCTTCCACCTCCCCCAATAGGATGTGTGGAGAGTGAATGGGCTCCGCAATCAGCATTGGTTTTGAGAAATGTGCCCTCAACTGTTGCACCACGGGAGAAAAAGTCAAGTTCTTTGTTTAAAGTATATGTATATCAAGGAAATGAGAGATAGGGTTGAAATCTTGGTGACTGAAATATTGTTGGAAATATTGAGTGGATACATTTGCCAGTGTGTCATGTAATGAACGTTTTGCATGTTGTGTGATACAGAGAGGAATGTGAGTGTGTGTGTGCGCATGTGTATGTTTGTGTGCCTCTGTGTGTTGTGTGTGTGTGTGTATGAAAACACTTCCTTTTTCAGTTATTGTGAAGATTTTCGATGTTACAATATTATCTTTGTGTGGTGTGTTTACTGACTACATATTACCTTCAAGGTTTGCAGGACTTTAAACTGAAAGAATAAACTGTGTAGTAGACCATGCTCTTCAGACCATCTCTGAACAATGCTGCGACAATGCTAAACAGTGCATTCATAGTGCCCATTGCATCACTCCTCTTGTTCCTTGTCTGTGTCATTAAAATGTCAGTTTGCCCCTTTACTGAAGAAATATTTGTAGGCCAAAACCCATCAACTATACCCAGTTTTGTGATTACATACCTACCGTATACCAGGGGAGGAGATGAGCACCACATAATGATGCGGTGATATAATGTTCTGGGACAGAGGCAAGTGTTTGGTGATGCATAACTCGGGACAGCTTTATGTTGCACCACTCCGGAGCATGGTATATCAGAAATTTTTGTCCTTTCTTGACTTATTAATACGAGAGTATGAAACCTTATTGCTCCCAGTCCACTTGCGCATAATCCATTGAAAGCCTAATGCATGAGAACTGAGCGTTTGTATGCTTTAAATGTCAGGTATGGCATTAAAGAGTTGCTCAGTACCAAGAGTTGTCAATGGCTGTGTAGCGGTAGTGTTATACACTCCATGTCCGTCTTCTTGTACATTGTCTATCTCTCAGTATTATTCTCTGTATCTCTTTTTTTCTCCATTGTGTGCCTCTTGCCCCGGATAGCATATATCCTGTGTTCTGCACGGTTAACCAAGAAGCCAAATGAACGAAGTCTGCTTTCTCTTGCCAGGGTAGGTGTTTTCCCTTTGAGTAACTTTGGCAAAAAAATATGACCGGTAGGGGACGGATGACCGCGGAACCAATGTCCACAGATGTGCTGGAAGCAGGCTGAATGAACTCTGACTGGCTTCTTGCATGTCCAGCACCCTATGAACAGATTGGTCTCAACAATACCATCTGCAAGAGTCCAGGAGTTGGACCGATTAAATGTAAATACCCTAATTCGGAGAGGGTTCACACTTCCAAAGTTCTGCTCTGACCTCTAAGTTTGGAGACTGAAAATCATGTACACTGAATCGCAGATTGAAGTGCACAGCTGTTTCGACATGATGTGGCACAAAACACATCTATATAAATACAATTGAAAATCCCCCCCTCCCCCCTTTTTTGTATGCTTCTCCCTCCTGTCCAAGTTCCTTCCCTCCATACACTTTTCCATCCAACCCTCCTGCCTACTGGGTGCCACATAACGTTAAGAAAAAAATATGTGGAAACTATGGTTGTAATTTTCTTTCTTTCTGTCACACTGCCCCTTTTTTGTCACCTTCCTTTAACAGGATTCCCACCGTTTATTAGCAGGTTTTGCCAAAATGTGGAAATGACAATCCACAAAAAGAGAATTTCAATGAAAGAAACAAATCGGGCTAGAAGAAGAGAGTGGCAGCGGAATCGGCGGACCGCTGCTTGCATTACTGGTGTGCTAGTAGACAACATTGATGTCAGAAAGTCTCTTGTAAACTTCTTCACATGAGCAGGCAGTGACTGTTTTGACTGGTCAACGGCAGAACAGTGTCACACTGTGAAGCTGGTCTCGAACATCGACAAGACACTGCAAAAAAAGACCAACAACAGCTGTATGAACAAATGGGTCTGGGGTTGATGCAAGACATGAAGAACTGTGGTTGATAAGCACAGTCACTCCTGGAAAACGCTGTTCTCAGAGTTTAATACATCACACTCGCTCTTGTAAGGGTTCTGTACAATCTCCACTGGGGCTGTGGTGAACAACATAGGAACAGTTCTAGAGGGCAAGAGTCTGCCTATGTCGGCCTATACGGGAGCCATCTGGAAATGAAATCCTTATCTTAGATACAAAATTTTTTTTCGAGCAATATACTCTTCTGTTTTATTATTCAGCTTATTGAGAAATATTTTCAGTCTAGGAGATTGCTGTTCTATTCTACACTGATAGTGTTTAGTAAATAACACAATGAAATAAAATACATGGTCTATATGTACATTTTTTAGATTTCTGTTCTATTCTACACTGATTAAGATAGTGTTTAGCAAATAGCACAATGAAATAGAATACATGGTCTAAAATACATGGTCTATATGTACATTTTTTTTTAGATTTCTGTTCTATTCTACACTAATTAAGATAGTGTTTAGCAAATAACACAATGAAATAAAATACATGGTCTGTATGTACATTTTTTCAGATTTCTGTTCTATTCTACACTGATTAAGACAGTGTTTAGCAAATAACACAATGAAATAAAATACATGGTCTGTATGTACATTTTTTGTCAGATCCAATTATGGCTAATGACTCGGTTATCTGCAAATTACTTCTAGACAAACTCTCTTCATTAAGTCCACCAGCGTTTGCCAAA
Source organism: Conus canariensis (assembly GCA_033310375.1). Lineage (NCBI taxonomy): Eukaryota > Metazoa > Mollusca > Gastropoda > Neogastropoda > Conidae > Conus > Conus canariensis. The sequence continues at coordinate 13,299,854 of CM065720.1, forward strand.
AACATGGAATAACTGTGCAGTTCCAAAACATGTGTAATACAACCCTTAACCAATTAAGTAGTAATTAAGTACAACCCTTAACCAAGCTACAGAAACAACATCCATCACAGTCCAGAACACCAATTTTCTTCAATACAACATTAGTTCCAAGGCATTCGTGTATTATTCGTAACTGTAACCATTTCATTTTCATATCAGAAATTTTGCTAAGATATCCAAAAACAGTTTTTCCAGTCATGTTCAACATTCAGTTCTGTATCCCACTCTGTGCTGAACTTTGAACGAATATGATTGTCTACAAATATGTCATAGCATAATTTTGATCCTTTACAGATTGATGTCAGCTTTTTGTAACATATATACATGTTTAAACATTTATTAGTGCTTTAAACCTTTATTTTTATTTTTATTTTTTTTGGCATGTACTCGATTATAGTTGTTTAAAAACCAGTCTTGCAGAAAAAGTAACGAAATTAATGTTTACGTCAGTCTTTTGTTTAAATTGCTCATAAGAAATAAACTGGCCATTGTCAAGGAAAAAATCAACAATACAGTATATACCTTTGTTGATCCACGCTTTTCCCAAAATGACCTTTTTCCCTTCTCCGCATTCTGTTTTTATAAAATACTGGTTTTGCTAGAAGTTCGCCAGAATTCTTACAGTTAATTTTGTAGAAAAGTGTTTATATGCAGTAAACACCTCTGTCCAAAATATATTTGAATCACAAAAGCATGAAAATATTTCTGGTCGGTGTTTTTCAATATCGTTTAGAAGTGGAAAGTCAGATGTTATGATAGTTTTCAATTTGTGATGTGGGGTCTGAATTTTCTGCAGCCACATTGATTTTAATGAAGACGCAAACATTTTTAATTCTGGTAGTCCAAGACCACCTTTTTTGATACTGTTATGTGAAGTTTTTCTGTTTATTTTGCCTGTTTTTTTTTTTTTTTTTCAATTTTTTTTATCCCACACAAATTTGTAATAGTAACTTTGTAAAGTCTGAAAAAAATGTCCGGTGAATTAGGTAGTAAGAGCCACAAATGCATGCGTTTTGATAAAATAAATGATTTTAAAACTGCCACCCGGCCCAAAGGAGTTAGTTGTCATTTCACCCAAATCTTGAATGAATGTTTCGCATCTGCTAACTTTCCTGAATAATTAATATCTGCACAGTTTTGTAAATCATTGGTAAACCAGACTCCGAGAATTTTGAACCTTTGTGAGTTCCACACCATACCTAAATGGTCCATGGAACGAACTGCGGAGTTTTTACAGCTCCCCAACCAAACTGCACTAGTTTCCCAGGATTCATGTACAATCCTGATGTACGACCAAATCTTTCCAGTACCTGTCATTATACATATATTGTACATTATACATGTCTGAAATTATTTTTTGTCGCCTGCTTAAAGAAACTCTGTATCATCTGCATATTGAGAGAGTGTATGTTCGATGGTATCAAAGATTAATCCACGTATGTCTACATTTTCATGCGTCATTAAAGCTAGAATTGCAACACGATAAATAAGTACGGCAAGAGTGGGTCACTTTGTGTCTGCATCCTCGGTCAATCTTAAACCAACTGTCAACTTGACCATTAACAAGGATGCACGATTAGATATTTTTGTAGAGGCTTTCTATCCATTTGCAAAAGCCATGTTGAAAGCCAAACGCCTTTAATACTTATAACATAAAATCCCAGCTAACTGAATCAAATGCTTTCTCCAGGTCAAGCCTTGGTAAGTTGCGTTCTTCTAAGGAAGCAGGTATGTTGTATATGAGCCTAATGTTTTACCCTGTGTATCTCTTCTTGATAAAACCTGTTTGGTCCTCATAGATGAGACCAGGTCACAAATTTTCAAATGGTTGGATACATGATGATTCTGATCTTTTTTTTTTTTTTTTTTTTTAATACACCATTCAATAAGATTGGTCTCCAGTTCTTTACGAAGTGTCTGGGTTTATCTCCCTTTGGTATGCATACAATTAATCCCTGTCTTTGAACATGAGAAAGTTCCCTACTCCGGAGTCCAACTTTTAAGGCCCTGACAACAAAACACCTGTGCTGTACCAGAAACACTTGAACAATTCTGTTGTGAAACCGTCTGTGCCAGGACTTTTGTTGTTCTTCATATTAATGCTATATACATGCCCCTTCCAGTGTGATTTCACCATCAAAATTATTTGCTTCATCACGATCTATATGTGGAATATTTCAGTAAGCTCATCTGAATCGCGGTCAACTTCGTTTTCTATACAAGGATTTATAAAAGCTATGGATTTCATGAAGAATCTCTTTTTGGTCATTCAGCGTGATTGTCAATTAATCTGGCCATGATCATACTTATAAAATGTTTTTTTTTCCAGATTGCCAAAATAGTTCGTCACTTTTCGCCCTTCAGCTACACACCTGGCTCTCGATTGTTGAAGTACCCCCTCGGTTCTTTTTTCTTGAATAACCTTCAGCTTTTCCATCTTCAACTTTATAATTTGAGTTCTTCTTCACCTTTTGTTTTTTTTATCTTTCAAGCTGTTTTATGTCTTGCTGTACTTTATGCTCTTCTTCATTCATTTTCTTTTTTTTCTTTTATAGTTGCGTATGAAATAGTTTTGGACAGAATTTTCATCAATAAAAAATCCAGAAATAAATAATCAGAAACTGTAAATTGTAACTTGGTTAGAGGAACTGTGTTTACTGCTTCTCTTGCATGTGGGCTTACAGCATATTCTTGTTTGATATCCTCAATTTCTTGCTTTATTTCGTCTGAATATTCTTTGCCCTTTAGTAATGAGGAGGTAAATTTCCGAAAAGGTTCATTTGTTTCTCCAGTTCAAAGTAATGATTAAAGCTCAACGTTTGATCAAGACTTCAATACATTCCTTTCACAAAACAATAGTCTAAAGATCCTCATATCAACATCACAGTGTTATCACGCACCAATCTGACTTTACAGCTATGTTACTTGCATTGAAACTAATGGCATTATCTGGACCTGGCAGCTCAATCAATGGACAAGTGATTAAAGAGAACCAAGTACAGAAGCATTTACAATTCATTCACATTTTTATTTTATTTCTTTATCGGTAAAAGAAACGACATTTGCTGCTTCTTGTTCTTCATCAAGAGCAACATGTAATTTTGTTTTGCAAAGGGGGTGGAGGTGGAAATGGCAGGCTAATTAGCCAAAGGCAAACAAAGTACACAACTGTTAACTACGGCCCCTTAGTCAGGAAGGGGTAGGAGGGAGGCGAACGTCTTGAGGCCAGCGATGCTGACAGCTACCGCATCTCTATACTGGTTAAAACATGAGAGGGGATGAGGAAAGGAGGGAGAGGAAAAAGGAGGAGGAAAGGGAGATTATATACGAAGGAATGAATTCCGGAGAAACCTTTAGTAAATAAATCAACAAATATTTATAATCAGTTTAACTGATGCGTAGTAATAATTTTGAAAGATCAGAGTAGCCATAAATCAACACTGAAAATGAAAATTTGCTCCAGGCAGAGCATGACATGCATGAATCATACCCTACAGCATTCTGAGCTGACCTTCCATCTGAACGTGAACAAAACGAACCGCTGGACACAGGTGGGGGGGGGGGGGGGGGGGGGGGGTTGTGTCCGCACACTTTGAGAATGGTCCCTCGGTGTTGTTCTAGTCCACCTGCACCAGGTGCAGGCTCTGAAGGATCTCGATCCAGCGCAGCACGTTGAAGTAACCCAGGCCCTGGTATCCAAAGTCCGTCCTGTCGTTCCACTTCCTCTTGTTTGTGCATTGGTCCTTTGCTTGAAATTGAACAGTGCAGTAATTAAAAATTTTTTTTTTTTTTTTTTAAAGGGGGTGGGATGGATGATAATGGTGATGATGATAATGAGGTACAGCATGATGAGGCTAAACATGGGATGAACAGGACACTGTTCGTTTTCTCTCTCTCTCTCTCTCTCTCTCTCTCTCTCTTACCCCCTTCTCTCTCTTCTGTACCCTGTACCCCCTCTCTCTCTCTGCCTGTGTGTGTGTGCGTGTGTGTTTAGGCACACGTGTGTGTGTCTATGTGTAGGGGTGGGAAGGGGGTACATGTATATGTGTGTGTGTGTATGCGTGCGTGCGCCTCTGTGTGTGAGTGTGTACATGTCTCTGTGTGTGTGTTCTCACCCCTTTCATGTGTAAAAGTGTCCTTGTTATTGTGCAGTTTTTTGTAAGGATTATTACCGTTATGATTGTGACAGTTATAAACACATGCACACACACATTCACATGCTCCCCTCTCTACACCTTCCACTGGACACCACTTCTCTAGCCCTCCCTTCTTTCCTGTACACACACACGCGCGCGCACGCACACGCACATGCAGGAGAAAGGCAATGAGAGCAGGGGAGGCTGACCAATAAATCGTTGACAGATGTAGCTGATTTCCAGGTAATGATCCGAGCTCATACCACAGCCAGAGGTACTGAAGTTAATCTTGGCCATCTTTACAACACACTGTCTCTGCCCATCACACCTGTACACAGGGGAGACAACACCATCAGTCACTGCACAATGTCTGTGCCCATCACACCTGTACACAGGGGAGACAATACTGTAAGGGTTTGCACTGTCTTTCATACCTGTACACAGGGGAGACAACACCATCAGTCACTGCACAATGTGCCCATCACACCTGTACACAGGGGAGACAACACTGTCAGTCACTGCACAATGTCTGTGCCCATCACATCTGGGCACAGGGAGACAATATTGTTAGGGTGCACACTGTCTATCATACCTGTACACAGGGGAGACAACACTGTTGGGATGCGCACTGTCTCTATCACACCTGTACACAGGGGAGAAAACACTGTTGGGGTGCGCACTGTCTCTATCACACCTGTACACAGGGGAGACAACACTTGGGGTGCGCACTGTCTCTATCACACCTGTACACAGGGAAGACAACACTGTTAGGGTGCGCACTGTCTCTATCACACCTGTACACAGGGGAGACAACACTGTTAGGGTGCGCACTGTCTCTATCACACCTGTACACAGGGAAGACAACACTGTTAGGGTGCGCACTGTCTCTATCACACCTGTACACAGGGGAGACAACACTGTTAGGGTGCGCACTGTCTCTATCATACCTGTAAACAGGGAGACAACACTGTCAGTCACTGCACAGTGTCTGTGCCCATCACATCTGTACACAGGGAGACAACACTGTCAGTCACTGCACAATGTCTGTGCCCATCACATCTGTACACAGGGGAGACAACACTGTTAGGGTGCGCACTGTCTCTATCACACCTGTACACAGGGAAGACAACACTGTTAGGGTGCGCACTGTCTCTATCATATCTGTACACAGGGAAGACAACACTTGGGGTGCGCACTGTCTCTATCACATCTGTACACAGGGAAGACAACACTGTTAGGGTGCGCACTGTCTATAATACCTGTACACAGGGGAGACAACACTTGGGATGCGCACTGTCTCTATCACACCTGTACACAGGGAAGACAACACTGTTGGGGTGCGCACTGTCTATAATACCTGTACACAGGGGAGACAACACTTGGGGTGCGCACTGTCTATAATGCCTGTACACAGGGGAGACAACACTGTTGGGGTGCGCACTGTCTATAATGCCTGTACACAGGGGAGACAACACTTGGGGTGCGTACTGTCTATAATGCCTGTACACAGGGGAGACAACACTGTTGGGGTGCGCACTGTCTATATCACATCTGTACACAGGGGAGACAACATATTGGGGTGCACACTGTCTCTATCACACCTGTACACAGGGAAGACAACACTGTTGGGGTGCGCACTGTCTATAATGCCTGAACACAGGGGAGACAACACTTGGGGTGCGCACTGTCTCTATCACATCTGTACACAGGGAAGACAACACTGTTGGGGTGCGCACTGTCTCTATCACACCTGTACACAGGGAACACAACACTGTTAGGGTGCACACTGTCTATAATGCCTGTACACAGGGGAGACAACACTTGGGGTGCGCACTGTCTCTATCATATCTGTACACAGGGGAGACAACACTTGGGGTGCGCACTGTCTCTATCATATCTGTACACAGGGAAGACAACACTGTTAGGGTGCACACTGTCTATTATGCCTGTACACGGGAGACAACACTGTCAGTCATGGTGCACACAGTCTCTGCCCATCACACCTGTAGACGAGGGAAACAATACTGTCAGTCACTGCACAATGTCTGTGCCCATCACATCTGTACACAGGGGAGACAACACTGTTGGGGTGCGCACTGTCTTTATCATACCTGTACACAGGGGAGACAACACTGTCAGTCACTGCACAATGTCTGTGCCCATCACATCTGTACACAGGTAGACAACACTGTCAGTCACTGCACAATGTCTGCGACCATCACACCTGTACACAGGGGAGACAACACTGTTGGGTTGCGCACTGTCTTTATCATACCTGTACACAGGGGAGACAACACTGTTGGGTTGCGCACTGTCTTTATCATACCTGTACGCAGGGGAGACAACACTGTTGGGTGCGCACTGTCTCTATCATACCTGCACGCAGGGGAGACAACACTTGGGGTGCGCACTGTCTCTATCACATCTGTACACAGGGGAGACAACACTGTTAGGGTGCGCACTGTCTCTATCATATCTGTACACAGGGAAGACAACACTTGGGGTGCGCAGTGTCTCTATCACATCTGTACACAGGGGAGACAACACTGTTGGGGTGCGCACTGTCTCTATCACACCTGTACACAGGGAAGACAACACTATTGCGGTGCGCACTGTCTCTATCACACCTGTACACAGGGGAGACAACACTTGGGGTGCGCACTGTCTCTATCACATCTGTACACAGGGAAGACAACACTGTTAGGGTGCGCACTGTCTCTATCACATCTGTACACAGGGAAGACAACACTTGGGGTGCGCACTGTCTCTATCACACCTGTGCACAGGGAAGACAACACTGTTAGGGTGCGCACTGTCTCTATCACACCTGTACACAGGGGAGACAACACTTGGGGTGCGCACTGTCTCTATCACACCTGTACACAGGGGAGACAACACTTGGGGTGCGCACTGTCTCTATCATATCTGTACACAGGGAAGACAACATTTGGGGTGCGCACTGTCTCTATCACACCTGTACACAGGGGAGACAACACTTGGGGTGCGCACTGTCTCTATCACACCTGTAGACAGGGGAGACAACACTTGGGGTGCGCACTGTCTCTATCACACCTGTACACAGGGAGACAACACTGTTAGGGTGCGCACTGTCTCTATCACATCTGTACACAGGGAAGACAACAGTGTTAGGGTGCGCACTGTCTCTATCACACCTGTACACAGGGGAGACAACACTTGGGGTGCGCACTATCTCTATCACATTTGTACACAGGGAAGACAACACTGTTGGGGTGCGCACTGTCTCTATCACACCTGTAGACAGGGGAGACAACACTTGGGGTGCGCACTGTCTCTATCACACCTGTACACAGGGAAGACAACACTGTTGGGGTGCGCACTGTCTCTATCATATCTGTACACAGGGGAGACAACACTGTTAGGTTGCGCACTGTCTCTATCACACCTGTACACAGGGAAGACAACACTGTTAGGGTTTGCACTGTCTCTATCATATCTGTGCACAGGGAACACAACACTGTTAGGGTGCGCACTGTCTATAATGCCTGTACACAGGGGAGACAACACTTGGGGTGCGCACTGTCTCTATCATATTTGTACACAGGGGAGACAACACTTGGGGTGCGCACTGTCTCTATCATATCTGTACACAGGGAAGACAACACTGTTAGGGTGCACACTGTCTATTATGCCTGTACACGGGAGACAACACTGTCAGTCATGGTGCACACAGTCTCTGCCCATCACACCTGTAGACGAGGGAAACAATACTGTCAGTCACTGCACAATGTCTGTGCCCATCACATCTGTACACAGGGGAGACAACACTGTTGGGGTGCGCACTGTCTTTATCATACCTGTACACAGGGGAGACAACACTGTCAGTCACTGCACAATGTCTGTGCCCATCACATCTGTACACAGGTAGACAACACTGTCAGTCACTGCACAATGTCTGCGACCATCACACCTGTACACAGGGGAGACAACACTGTTGGGTTGCGCACTGTCTTTATCATACCTGTACACAGGGGAGACAACACTGTTGGGTTGCGCACTGTCTTTATCATACCTGTACACAGGGAAGACAACACTGTCAGTCACTGCACAATGTCTGTGCCCATCACATCTGTACACAGGGGAGACAACACTGTTGGGGTGCGCACTGTCTCTATCATACCTGTACACAGGGAGAACAACACTGTCAGTCACTGCACAATGTCTGTGCCCATCACATCTGTACACAGGGAGACAACACTGTCAGTCACTGCACAATGTCTGTGCCCATCACAACTGTACACAGGGGAGACAACACTGTTAGGGTGCGCACTGTCTCTATCACACCTGTACACAGGGAAGACAACACTGTTAGGGTGCGCACTGTCTCTATCACACCTGTACACAGGGGAGACAACACTGTTGGGGTGCGCACTGTCTCTATCACACCTGTACACAGGGAAGACAACACTGGTAGGGTGCGCATTGTCTCTATCACACCTGTACACAGGGGAGACAACACTGTTAGGGTGCGCACTGTCTCTGTCATACCTGTACACAGGGGAGACAACACTGTTAGGGTGCGCACTGTCTCTATCATATCTGTACACAGGGGAGACAACACTGTTAGGGTGCGCACTGTCTCTATCACACCTGTACACAGGGGAGACAACACTGTTAGGGTGCGCACTGTCTCTATCATATCTGTACACAGGGGAGACAACACTTGGGGTGCGCACTGTCTCTATCATATCTGTACACAGGGGAGACAACACTTGGGGTGCGCACTGTCTCTATCATATCTGTACACAGGGAAGAACAACACTGTTAGGGTGCGCACTGTTTCTATCATATCTGTACACAGGGAAGACAACACTGTTGGGGTGCCCACTGTCTATAATGCCTGTACACGGGAGACAACACTGTCAGTCATGGTGCACACAGTCTCTGCCCATCACACCTATAGACAAGGGAGACAACACTTGTCAGTCACTGCACACTGTGCCCATTGCACCTGTACACAGGGGAGAAAACACTCAGTCACAATGCACACTGTGCCCATCACACCTGTGCACAGGGGAGACAACACTATCAGTCACAGTGCACACTGTGCCCATCACACCTGTACACAGGGGAGACAACACTGTCAGTCACAGTGCACACTGTGCCCATCACACCTGTGCACAGGGGAGACAACACTGTCAGTCACAGTGCACACTGTGCCCATCACACCTGTACACAGGGGAGACAACACTCAGTCAGAATGCACACTGTGCCCATCACACCTGTGCACAGGGAGACAACACTGTCAGTCACAGTGCACACTGTGCCCATCACACCTGTACACAGGGGAGACAACACTGTCAGTCATAGTGCCACACTGTGCCCACACAACCTGTGCACAGGGGAGACAAAACTGTCAGTCACAGTGCACACTGTGCCCATCACACCTGTGCACAGGGGAGACAACACTGTCAGTCACAGTGCACACTGTGCCCATCACACCTGTGCACAGGGGAGACAACACTGTCAGTCACAGTGCACACTGTGCCCATCACACCTGTGCACAGGGGAGACAACACTGTCAGTCACAGTGCACACTGTGCCCATCACACCTGTGCACAGGGGAGACAACACTGTCAGTCACAGTGCACACTGTGCCCATCACACCTGTGCACAGGGGAGACAACACTGTCAGTCACAGTGCACACTGTGCCCATCACACCTGTGCACAGGGGAGACAACACTGTCAGTCACAGTGCACACTGTGCCATCACACCTGTGCACAGGGGAGACAACACTGTCAGTCACAGTGCACACTGTGCCCATCACACCTGTGCACAGGGGAGACAACACTGTCAGTCACATGCACACTGTGCCCATCACACCTGTGCACAGGGGAGACAACACTGTCAGTCACAGTGCACACTGTGCCCATCACACCTGTGCACAGGGGAGACAACACTGTCAGTCACAGTGCACACTGTGCCCATCACACCTGTACACAGGGAAGATAACACTGTTAGGGTGCGCACTGTCTCTATCACATCTGTACACAGGGAAGACAACACTGTTGGCGTGCGCACTGTCTCTATCACACCTGTACACAGGGGAGACAACACTTGGGGTGCGCACTGTCTCTATCATATCTGTACACAGGGAAGACAACACTGTTGGGGTGCGCACTGTCTCTATCACACCTGTACACAGGGAAGACAACACTGTTAGGGTGCGCACTGTCTGTATCATATCTGTACACAGGGAACACAACACTGTTAGGGTGCGCACTGTCTATAATGCCTGTACACAGGGGAGACAACACTTGGGGTGCGCACTGTCTCTATCATATCTGTACACAGGGGAGACAACACTTGGGGTGCGCACTGTCTCTATCATATCTGTACACAGGGAAGACAACACTGTTAGGGTGCACACTGTCTATAATGCCTGTACACGGGAGACAACACTGTCAGTCATGGTGCACACAGTCTCCGCCCATCACACCTGTAGACAAGGGAGACAATACTGTCAGTCACTGCATAATGTCTGTGCCCATCACATCTGTACACAGGGGAGACAACACTGTTGGGGTGCGCACTGTCTTTATCATACCTATACACAGGGGAGACAACACTGTCAGTCACTACACAATGTCTGTGCCCATCACATCTGTACACAGGTAGACAACACTGTCAGTCACTGCACAATGTCTGTGCCCATCACATCTGTACTCAGGTAGACAACACTGTCAGTCACTGCACAATGTCTGTGCCCATCACATCTGTACACAGGGGAGACAACACTGTTGGGGTGCGCACTGTCTTTATCATACCTGTACACAGGGAAGACAACACTGTCAGTCACTGCACAATGTATGTGCCCATCACATCTGTACAGAGGGGAGACAACACTGTTAGGGTGCGCACTGTCTCTATCATACCTGTACACAGGGAGACAACACTGTCAGTCACTGCACAATGTCTGTGCCCATCACATCTGTACACAGGGAGACAACACTGTCAGTCACTGCACAATGTCTGTGCCCATCACATCTGTACACAGGGGAGACAACACTGTTAGGGTGCGCACTGTCTCTATCACACCTGTACACAGGGGAGACAACACTGTTAGGGTGCGCACTGTCTCTATCACACCTGTACACAGGGGAGACAACACTGTTGGGGTGCGCACTGTCTCTATCACACCTGTACACAGGGGAGACAACACTGTTAGGGTGCGCACTGTCTCTATCACACCTGTACACAGGGGAGACAACACTGTTAGGGTGCGCACTGTCTCTATCATATCTGTACACAGGGGAGACAACACTTGGGGTGCGCACTGTCTCTATATATCTGTACACAGGGGAGACAACACTTGGGGTGCGCACTGTCTCTATCATATCTGTACACAGGGAAGACAACACTGTTAGGGTGCGCACTGTTTCTATCATATCTGTACACAGGGAAGACAACACTGTTGGGGTGCGCACTGTCTATAATGCCTGTACACGGGAGAAAACACTGTCAGTCATGGTGCACACAGTCTCTGCCCATCACACCTGTAGACAAGGGAGACAACACTTGTCAGTCACTGCACACTGTGCCCATTGCACCTGTACACAGGGGAGAAAACACTCAGTCACAATGCACACTGTGCCCATCACACCTGTGCACAGGGGAGACAACACTATCAGTCACAGTGCACACTGTGCCCATCACACCTGTGCACAGGGGAGACAACACTGTCAGTCACAGTGCACACTGTGCTCATCACACCTGTGCACAGGGGAGACAACACTGTCAGTCACAGTGCACACTGTGCCCATCACACCTGTGCACAGGGGAGACAACACTGTCAGTCACAGTGCACACTGTGCTCATCACACCTGTACACAGGGGAGACAACACTCAGTCACAATGCACACTGTGCCCATCACACCTGTGCACAGGGGAGACAACACTGTCAGTCACAGTGCACACTGTGCCCATCACACCTGTGCACAGGGGAGACAACACTGTCAGTCACAGTGCTCACTGTGCCCATCACACCTGTGCACAGGGGAGACAACACTGTCAGTCACAGTGCACACTGTGCCCATCACACCTGTGCACAGGGGAGACAACACTGTCAGTCACAGTGCACACTGTGCCCATCACACCTGTGCACAGGGGAGACAACACTGTCAGTCACAGTGCACACTGTGCCCATCACACCTGTGCACAGGGGAGACAACACTGTCAGTCACAGTGCACACTGTGCCCATCACACCTGTGCACAGGGGAGACAACACTCAGTCACAATGTACACTGTGCCCATCACACCTGTGCACAGGGGAGACAACACTGTCAGTCACAGTGCACACTGTCTATGCGCATAACATTTGTGGACAGGGGAGACAACACTGTCAGTCATGGTGTGCACTGTCTCTGCCCATCACACCTGTACACAGGGGAGACAACACTGTCAGTCATGGTGTGCACTGCCTCTGCAAATCACACCTGTACACAGGGGAGACAACACTGTCAGTCATGGTGTGCACTGCCTCTGCCCATCACACCCGTACACAGGGGAGACAACACTGTCAGTCATGGTGTGCACTGCCTCTGCAAATCACACCTGTACACAGGGGAGACAACACTGGGTCACAGTGCACAGTCTATGCGCATAACATTTGTGGACAGGGGAGACAACATTATCAGTCATGGTACGCACTGTCTTTATCATGCCTGTACACAGGGGAGACAATACTATTAGGGTGCCCACTGTCTCTACCATACCTGTACGCAGGGGAGACAACCCTGTCAGTCATGGTGTGCACTGTTTCTATCATTACTGTACACAGGGGAGACAACACTGTCAGTCATGGTGCACACTCTCTGTCACACCTGTACACAGGGGAGAAACACTGTTAGTCATGGTTCGCACTGTCTATCACACCTGTACACAGGGGAGACAATACTATTATGGTGCCCACTGTCTCTATCATACCTGTACGCAGGGGATACAACACTGTCAGTCATAGTACGCACTGTCTATCACACCTGTACACAGGGGAGACAACACTGTCAGTCATAGTACGCACTGTCTCTATCACACCTGTACACAGGGGAGACAATACTATTAGGGTGCGCACTGTCTATCACACCTGTACACAGGGGAGACAATACTATTAGGGTGCGCACTGTCTATCATACCTGTACACAGGGGAGGCAACACTGTCAGTCATAGTGCGCACAGTCTTTGCCTATCACACCTGTACACAGAGGACACAACACTTTCAGTCACAGTATATAAGTGTGACGTCAACGCAAATTGTGACGTCAACGTAAAATTACATTTCAACATGACGTGAAAAAACACCGAGAGAAGAAGAAACGGCGAGGCCCCTGAGTCCAGCCTGGAACTGATTAACACCGAGTGTGGAGGTACAGCCCGTGCCCCAGCCGCTGTCTCCGTCAAGATGACATGGAAAGGCTGACCGCCAGGTCAGTAGTAGAATTGTGTGGTGAAGGGCCTCAGGATTCTCCATCAAGACGACGTGGAGAGGCTGACCGCCAGGTCGGTAGTCTGACGTGATCTTCTGTTTGGGTGTACCCTGTAGGACTTCGAATTGTATTCGTGAGTGGCCCTGCTTGCCGTGTAAAGACTGTGACTTGAAGATTCTCAGTCAAGATGACATGGAGAGGCTGACCACCAGTTTGGTGTTGCAGGGATGAAAAAATCCCAGGAAGTGAAAAGCAATGGTGGTACGGGCAGTGAAGATATCTATAGGATTCTTCTCCCCTGTGCCACCCCGGGCCTTGTGTCTTTGCCTTGTGTTGTGGTGATGGCTGAATGTAGTCAACGCTTGCTTGCTCTGCTCTGCTTTGCTCTGCTTGCTTGGAGTGTTTTGTGTAGTTGTCGCCTGGCACAGGTACTGACATCAGCGGGGCATCCTTGCGGTGTTAGTCCCCTGGCTTGGTATAGCCTCTTTCACTTCAAGACCGATCGTGCGTGGTTACCAACCACATCCTCCCAGAGGTGACCCAGGGTAACTGGGCAGCCCGAGCACCCAGGCTAAACACAACGGATATAGAGGAGTCAACCTCGATAAAAAATAAAAAAAAATGTCAAACCAAGCTCCAACGGCAGAACAGGCGAATGGGGATGCGATTTCCCCACGGCCGTGAAGGCGGAAGAGAGCCACACCCTGCTGCAGTTCACAGTAGTGGGGGACATGAGTATGAGTTAGGGCTTGCCTACCTACGCATACAAAGAATGAACGCCGGCGGACTCTGCGGTTCAACAGAGAGAAAGGTGGTTACAGCAATGCGCTGTGGAGTGCACAGAGCTAGATGAGGCACGTAGAACATCTAAGTCATCCACTGCATCCGTCTCCATCTCCAACCGTCTCGACCTTGTCTTGCCATTGGATACAGGTGGTCTCGGACGAGAGAGTGAGGTCGATGACGCACAACTCTTCCTCACTTTAATCAAAGTCATCGCGCATGTCATCAGTCATCCTTCATCCTATCCCTTATCACCAAGTCCTGTGGCGATGGGCGAGCGACGAAGCGACAGGTGTGGGTACACTGGAAGTCGTAGCCGCAGACCTGCACACAGGCGGCTCAGGCCATATGGTCGGCCGTCACTGAATCGGAGCAGCAGTGGCGGTAGGCAGCCCCCTGAGCAACTGAGCAGCCCTTTTTAGGATAGCACTGCTCACCTCCATGGCATGAGGAAGAGGCTAGAAAAGGTGCCCTAAACATTGCCTGCTCCACATCACCCTATCCAGCACCCCGCAGCTGGCGAAACGAGGATTACTCCTCTGAACCTGGCCACATGGAACGTCCTTGACAGGGACGCCTCAGACAGACCCCAGAGGCGTACAGCCCTCATTGCGAATGAACTTGCCAGATATGAGATTGACATCACTGCCCTAAGTGAGACCAGGCTGGCTGGGGAGGGTGAACTCTTGTGCGAGGCGCAGGCTATACCTTCTTTTGGAGTGGGCGTGGACCTGAGGAGAGACGTGAGGCTGGGGTTGGCTTTGCAGTGAAGTCAACACTTGTCAGCAAGCTGGTTGGCCCGCCTAAAGGAGTGAACGATCGTTTGATGACGAAGACAAAAGTTTGCCACCGTTGTCAGCACGTATGCACCCACCATGACGAACCCAAATGAGGTCAAGGACAAGTTTGATGAAGACTTGAATGCCGTCATCACCACTGTTCCCAGCGCTGATAAGCTCATCATTCTTGGTGACTGTAATGCGAGAGCTGGCAGCAATAGCACCACCTGGGAAGGCGTAACTGGAAAGCATGGGGTTGGCAACTGCAATAGCAACAGTCTGCTTCTCCTTCAGACATGTGTCGAGCATGACCTGATCACGAACACCATCTTCCGCCTCCCTACACGCAACAGGACATCATGGATGTACCTGCGATCCAAACATTGGCATCTTATTGACTATGTCATCGTGAGGAAGAGGGACAGGCGGGACGTGAGGGTTACGAAGGCCATGTGCGGTGCAGAGTGCTGGACAGATCACCGCCTCATCATCTCCAAGCTCAAGCTTCATGTCCAGCCCAAGAGACGTCCTCAAGGCATAAAATCACCAAAACATATGAATGTCAGCGAGCTCAAGGTCGTCGATACTAAAGTCCTTTGTTGGCACCCTGGAAACCCGCTTGGAGTCCACCATACTGAATGACCTCGATGTGGAAGCAGCATGGGGCGCACTTCGTGAGACGGTGTACAGCACAGCTAAGGAGTGTCTTGGACCCACAACCAGGTTGCACAAGGACTGGTTCGATGAGAACTGCACTGAAATCCAGCAGCTTCTAGAGGAAAAACATCGTGTTTTCAGAGCGCACATCGACGACCCACAGTCAACAGCAAAGACTGACGCGCTGAGAAACACCCGCAGAAACATCCAGCAAAAGCTGTGCCAGATGCAAGATTCCTGGCTGAACAACAAAGCTGGTGAGACTCAGGGCTTTGCAGACAGGAATGACATGAAAAACTTCTACAATGGCTTGAGAGAAGTCTGCGGCCCCACCATCTCGGGCTCATCTCCACTTTTCAGTGCAGATGGATCAACGCTGATCACAGATAAAGAGAATACACTAGAAAGATGGGCTTAACACTTTGACAGCGTACTGAACCGCCCATCCACCATCAACAATGAAGCCATCGATCGACTACTCCAAATTCCGATCGATTAGACGCTGGACGCCGTACCAACTTTGGAGGAGACCCAGAAAGCAATTCGTCTGTTATCCAGTGGCAAAACGCCTGGCTCAGACGCAATCCCAGCTGAGGTCTACAAAGAGGGTGGTGTGGCTCTGGTGAAGAAACCTCATCAACTCCTTCAGATCATATGGCAGCACGAGACAGTTGCTCAAGATCTTAAAGATGCCTCGATCGTTCATCTCTACAAACGCAAAGGAAACCGTCAGGTCTGCGAAACTATCATAGAATCTCCCTGCTATCCATCGCAAGCAAGATCCTGGCTAGAGTTCTACTCAACCGGCTCAACACACATCTTGAGCAAGGTCTCCTACCTGAGAGTCAGTGTGGCTTCCGGAAAGAATGCGGGACCATCGACATGGTGTTTGCTGCCAGACAGCTTGAAGAAAAGTGTCAGGAACAGAATATCGACCTGTACTCCACCTATGTTGATCTGACCAAAGCCTTTGACACTGTCAGTAGGGAGGGGCTTTGGAGAACTATGGCGAAGTACGGATGCCCCAGAAAGTTCATTGCCATCGTACGCCAAATTCACGACGGCATGCTGGCCAGAGTCCAAGACAACGGCGAGACATCTAAACCGTTCCCAGTCTCAAACGGAGTGATGCAGGGTTGTGTTCTTGCTCCAACTCTGTTCAGCCTCATGTTCTCGGCTATGTTGACTAACGCATTCAGTGACGCGGAAATAGGCATCGTCATCAAGTACCGTACAGATGGATCAGTCTTTAATCTCAGGAGACTTCAAGCGAAATCAAAGGTCTTGACAGACACTGTTAATGACTTCCTTTTCGCGGACGATTTGTGCCCTCAACGCTGTCTCAGAAGCCACAATGCAACACAGTGCTGACAAGTTCTCTGCTGCTTGCAACAACTTCGGCTTGACAATCAATACGAAAAAGACTGAAGTGATGCACCAACCAGCCCCGGGAAAGCCATACGTTGAGCCAGTCATCACCATCACTGGACAGCAACTGAACGCGATGGATAA
This sequence comes from Conus canariensis, assembly GCA_033310375.1. NCBI lineage: Eukaryota > Metazoa > Mollusca > Gastropoda > Neogastropoda > Conidae > Conus > Conus canariensis. The sequence continues at coordinate 13,317,224 of CM065720.1, forward strand.
GTTCACATACCTAGGCAGCGCTCTGTCCAGAAACGTTGTCATCGACGATGAGGTGAAAGCCCGGCTCGCCAAAGCTAGTGCCGCTTTTGGCAGACTCCACAAGAACGTATGGAACAGGAGAGGCATCACCCTAGAGACCAAGATCAAGGTGTATCGGGCCATAGTTCTCATCACACTGCTCTATGACTGTGAAACATGGACGGTTTACCAGCGTCAAGCCAGGAAACTGAACCATTTCCACACCACCTGCCTCAGAAGACTCATGGACATTAAGTGGCAAGACAAGATTCCGGACACTGAAGTCCTCACTTGTGCTGGCCTGTCTAGCATCTTCACCATCCTGATGCAGTCACAGCTTCGCTGGGCAGGTCATGTAGTTCGCATACCAGACCATCGGCTGCCAAAGAAACTATTTTTTGGCGAACTACAACAAGGAAAAGGCTCTCGTGGAGGCCAGAAGAAACGTTTCAAAGACAACCTCAAATCTTCCCTGAAGGCCTTCAACATCAGCCACACAACATGGGAGCAGACTGCCCAGGACAGAGACCGGTGGCGATCAGTTGACCACAAAGGTGCAGAAACCTGTGAAAGTAACAGAATTGCTGCAGCTGAGCAGCGCAGGATGATCAGGAAGACCAGTGTCAACAGATCTCCAACTGCCGCCACCATCCCCTGTCCATACTGTGATAGGTCTTTCCGGGCGCAGATCAGCCTGACCAGCCATCTACGCACTCATCCTTGATCCCAGGATGACTAGATGGTCTTCGTCGTCTCGACGGACAAACAACATTCGTGAGCGGCTCTGCTTGCCGTGTAAAGACTGTGACTTGGAGATTCTCCGTCAAGATGACATGGAGAGGCTGACCGCCAGTTCGGTAGTCCGACGTGATCTTCTGTGTAGCTGTACCCTGTGGGACTTCGAACTGTATTCGTGAGCGGCTTTGCTTGCCGTGTGAAGACTGTGACTTGGACTCATTGCCGTCAGCTGTATGGACTGTGTCTGTTGGGACACTACTGCCGGTGCCAGTGAGAACTGCGTTATAAAAGAAATATTCGATGTGTCAGGTTTGAGAGTGATGATTGACGTTCCCTGTGTTGGTTGAATGCCCTTGCTGGTGGTGGCGTGTATTGATTTTGTGCCAGTTTGTATTGATATGTGTTTATGTTTGATAGTTCAGGCAGCATATAACAGAAAGAAACTTAACCTGTGTGTTGCCTGGCTGTCCACGTTCGTATGGTGTGGGTGTGTGTGGGGAATAATCGTTACACGCATCCAAACTTTTGAAAGTGAGAGTCAGACAGTCATACACACAGCACCACACCATCCGTAACAATAAGGTCTCTTTCAAACAGATTACTTTCCCTTACCTGTGCGGATATGAAAACTGGAGGAAATGAGGGGGGGGGGGGGGGGGGGGGGGAGGAAGGAGAAGGAAACATTAATTGGAGGGGGAGGGGTAGAAGCGGAGGGGGGGGGGAGGGAGGGTGCAGAATCAAGAGAGATGTCACTCACTTCGCGGCCATGGTGTGCCCAACATCGGTGCCACAAGAAACATGGGGATTACTGTTGGGTTGACACCGATCGGGGTCGGCACCACGCCCGTAGTTAGCTCCCTTGACCAGGATTCGCTCCCAAGGCTGACACGTCATCACCAGCGTGTCGTCTTGACAGGCGTAGGCCACTTTGGTACGTTGGCCTGGCGAGAGGCAATGTCAGAGTGACATGGGCCCAGTGGGATATACAGGGTCCTAGCATAGCTTTCACCACTCCTTATAACCTGTACCTTTATTTTCTCCCCCCCCCCCCCCCCCCCCTAAAAGCGAAAAGCATTTTTTTTCTTAAGGTTGTGTCTATACATGAACGTACTACACATAATGCTGTACCCCCGTTGACACTGTGACAGCTGAACTTTGGGTATACTTTAGACATACAAATTTTCCTCGCGCGCGCGCGCGCGCGCGCGCGTGCGTGCGTGCGTGTGTGTGTGTGTGTGTGTGTGTGTGTGTGTGTTTGTACATGCGTGCGTGCGGGCGTCGTGCGTGTGTGTGTTGGTGTGTGTGTATATGCATGCGTGCGTGCGAGCGTGCGTACGTGCGTATGTTGTGTGTGTGTGTGTGTGTGTGTGTGTGTGTGTGTGTGTGTGTGTGTGATAGCTGAACTTTGGGCATACTTTAGACATTCAAATATCCGTGGCATGTGTGTGTGTGTGCGTGCGTGCGTGCGTGCGTGCGTGTGACAGAGAGAGAGAGAGAGAGAGAGAGAGAGAGAGAGAGAGAGAGAGAGAGAGAGAGAGAGAGCTTGTTCATCCTGCTTTGAACTATCACATCAACACCACATTTGATTTATTGAAAAACACTTTTTTGACGAGTTATTTCTTTTCCTTTGTTGTTGTTGTTGGTAATGGTGGTGGTGGTAGTGGTGTGGTGGTAGTGGCAGTAGTGGTGGTGGTGGTGGTTTGCTTTTCGTGATTTGCTGTTCGCAAAATTAAGGTATCAGTCGCCTTGTAACAGACCTACATCTCATCTCATGAGAGAGAGAGAGAGAGAGAGAGAGAGAGAGAGAGAGAGAGAGAGAGAGAGAGAGAGAGAGGGGGGGGGACATAGCATCAAAGAGTGACAGAAAGGCGGGGGGGAAAATGATAGAATTTCCACGAGATGGGGATGCAGGGTATATCGAAAGACCTCCCGGCGTACTCACCTGGGGCGGGGAGGTGGTGGTGGTGGTGGGGTGGGGGGGGGGGGGGGGGGGGGGGGGGGGGGGGCAGGGAGAAAGAGGGGTACCAGGAAAAAGATTCGGGGAAACGTTTCAGGTTTAGCTCCCAAGAGACACTGAACAAAAGTGCTTTTAAACGAGCGAGGTCAGCTGTGATAATGTCATCGCCTCGTCTTGTAGTTTTCCAGTGGCATGATTCCGAGGCTACCCTTCCCGGCTCCCCAGCCCACAGACACAGCCAGGAATGATCTCCCTAGCAGGCCCTAGCATAGCGGCCCACAGGAAGCAGTCCGTATTACCGAGGAGGAAACCTACCGGAGGAGATACTGCGCTGTCCGCCGAGTCACTTTGGTGGTGGTCAGTCGTATGCCTACCTATTCTGATCCAACATGCGCAGGACACCGCCTACTAAGCCCTCTTTCTGACACGCACAACATCTTGCACACACGTAAAATCCCATCACCAACTTTCGGAAGAGAAGGCCAGTTTGGCCGTTGGTATGGATGACACGTTACACATAGCATGCACCCTGCGTGAGAAATGGAAAGAATGAAGGAAATAAGGAAATTGAGTGAACCATATATTGACTGGATGACACGGGAAACGACTAAATGATGCGCCGGCAGGCAGCTCTTCATTCGGCACGACCTAGGTAGGCAGCCCGATGTGTAAACGAGTGTTTATTATATTATATCTAAAGCGCTTAGAGCCCTAATCTTTAGAGAACAGGCGCTATAAAGATTAACATTATTATTGTTATTAACAATAACTGCTAAGTTTCGGGGCTATCTGGCAGGAGTGGGCATCCTTCCTTTGAAGGGCGCCGCCATGTCAGTCCAACGGCAGTCTCCGTGCACTTCCCAATACCGACAACTCCAGCTTGTCTTCCTACTTTGCTACTTGCCCTGAGCGTGGGTGTGGAGGGAACATCAATACTGAGGTCACCACGAAAGGCAAGTATTAAAGGTTACAACAACAACAACAACAACAGATAAATAGATAAATAAAAACAAAACTGCGACTTTTTTGGGGGGGATGTCTCCTTGTTTGTTCAATGTGCCCTGTGTTGTCATTTATGCCAGGCGATTTTGGTGTCGTAAGCAGCATTCGTTTGACGTTATGGGCCGGTAATTATTTCATCATGAGAGCAAGAGTTACCCTATTCGCTTATTAGTGCCTCTTTTTGGTTATTATTCTATAATAAATGATTTAATTGATTGATTTGTTGATTTTAATAAAAAGCGACGAAGATGATGCCGTGTGTCTCCATTCTGGTCTTAAAGTCCATGACATTCATTCATTCAACTTTTACACCCGGCTCTCTAGATCTGCACTCAGAACTGCACAGAAATAGGAGAACGCCAACACAAATGGAGGGTTACGACAACAGCAGCAACAAGAAGACGGTGAAACACAAAACAAACAAACAAACAAAAGAAACGGGCCGGAACGTGGTTAACAAAACTGGTTGGATCCTCATGTTTGGTTACGTTTTAAAACGAGGAGACAGGACCATCTAGCACATTGTTCTTTGATGTTAGTTACTTGGCGTTGTCGTCTTTGTCGCTTCAAGTATACGTACAAAGCAGATTAATTTAACACAGAACCCCCCCCCCCCCCCAAAAAAAAAAAAAAAAAAGTCACATGATGCATGATCCGTTCTGAACATACTTGGCAGATAAGTTCATACTGTTTTGTTCGCTGCCATTTCGGTTGTTTCTCTTCTCCTTCGTTCTTTCGATTAGGATTCATTTGTTTACTTTTGCTTCGTTGCTAAACTTTCTCTGCAGGTGATACAGACACGAACCGAGCTGCTTTGAAGTCGGCCTAGTGTAATCAGGCTTTCATTTGTGTTGCTTTGAACTTTCAAGGGATCGCCTGCTAGGCTATCAAATCAGAATGTTGTGTCCTGTTCGAAAGCCAGTTGTTTTAAAACGGACGAACTTTTGATTGTTGTAAAGCCAGAAAAAGACGGACAGAATATCCACGGTTGATATGCTTGAAAGTATCTTTGGAGAAATCTAAATTTGGGAATTAAACAAATATCCATGACTGATATGTTTGAAAGTATCTTTAGAGGGATTTAAAATTCGGGCACTAAACATAAATATATCCATGACTGATATGCTTGAAAGTAGTAGTAATACTTCAGTTTTACGTCTGTTCACAAATGTGATATGAGAGAGAGAGAGAGAGAGAGAGAGAGAGAAGAGAGAGAGATGCATGAATGTCTGTGACCATGTAAGTATATGCATAACGTGGTTATCTAAGTGCATACAAATGTCCCTCTAAACATCCCTACAAAATACCTGCAAAAATGTTTAAAGTAAATGTTTAACTGGACTACAGATAAAAGAGAAAACAACATTGAAGGCAAACTTTAAATCTGAAAAGACACCATACAAATACATGCCTGATAATGGAGGTAAATGGGCTTGAAGAGGTAAACAGTCAAACAGCAGATGCTTGCTGGCTATTCTTCGTTCTCCACAAATACATTTTGCTTCGTTTGTATATCTAGCATCTTTAGAGAAATCTAAATTCGGGCACTAAACAAATATCCATGACTGATATTCTTGAAAGTCTCTTTAAAGAAATTGAACTCGAGCGCTAAACAACGTTACCTCAATATTCACATCATTTTCGTTAATTTGTATCATTCATAAAACTGTTGTTTGTTTGAATAGCTTGTTCTTTGTAAGACAAGTGATCTTTAGCCCGGTATGTTTACCTTTTCTGCATTCGAAGTCCACTTCAGCGTATTTGTAGTTATTTGGACACGGATCTGTGAATAAAGAATTTTCCACAGGAAACTGGCATCTTTGCTGTCCCTCACACCTGGACGCACACGGCACCATACACCTTGATCATCATAATCATGCACCAGGTCATCAACAATTGAAGAATAGTCAAGCTTCATGCCGATGAAACAAACAAACAAAAGCATAACAAAGCAGGAAGAAGGATAGGGAAATGTAGTCAGATCGAATGCCAGTACTGTGCAGAGGCAAGAGTAATGGCGGAGGCAAGAGTATGGTGGGACGTGGTGGAGAAAACGTGGATGGCATTTGGGGTAGTCAGGAAGACAGGGAGTGGTTTGAGAAGAGAGAGGGAATAGAAAGAAATGACGCTTACACAACAAAACCCCACTGGCAATGGAAGAAAATAAGATGCCTACGACAATACACAGATTGTAAGGGAGAAAAAAAACAAAACAAAAAAAAACAACAACCGCACCAGCATAATGGCAATAAAGAAAGAAACAGCAGTCGTCCTCTACTGTCCCCCCCCCCCCCCCAAGCAAAGCAAAACAAAACGAATTAAAACACAAAAAACAACAATAAAAAGAGGAGGAGGACAAGGACGAGAGAAGGAGGGAGCGAAGAGAGAGAGAGAGAGAGAGAGAGAGAGAGAGAGAGAGAGAGAGAGAGAGAGAGCAATCGATCTGTTGATTGATTGATTAATTGAATGATTGAATCCAGGTCTTGGTCCATTTCATGAACTGTCATTTTCTTAAATACGAATTGGGTTGTACTGATTATACAGTACGGCGACAAAGTCACGAAATACAATCCTACACAGTAATAATAATAATAATTATTATTATTATTATGATAATGATGATGATAATAATAATAATAATGATGATAATAATATTAATAACAACAACGACAATAAAAATAAGGATGATAACAATAATGATGATGATAATCATCATCATCATCATCATCATACTACTACTACTGCTACTACTACTACTAACAATAAGGATGAATAATCCACTGACAGCTTTGAGGAAGAATCCTCCACTGATAGCTTTGAGGATGAATCCTTTACTGAGAGCTTTGAGGATGAATCCATTACTCACACTTTTGAGGATGAATCCTTTACTGACAGCTTTGAGGATGAACCCTTTACGGACGGCTTTGAGGATGAATCCTTTACTGACAGCTTTGAGGATGAATCTTTTACTGACAGTTTTGAGGATGAATCCTTTACTGATAGTTTTGAGGATGAATCCTCCACTGACAGCTTTGAGGATGAATCCTTTACTGACAGCTTTGAGGATGAATCCTTTACTGATAGTTTTGAGGATGAATCCTCCACTGACAGCTTTGAGGATGAATCCTTTACTGACAGCTTTGAGGATGAATCCTTTACTGATAAACAGTAAACAAGTGGGGTATTTTTTGCTCCCATAAGAAAACCTAACACAGAGTAACTTTTATTCAAGACTGGCACAGCCTTTTAAACTTGAATAAAGTCAGACAAATACATAGACGAACAACCTAATAGTGGGGGGAAAAACAAGCGCAGGCCAACAACTGAACTGTCTTCATAGTAATGACTTGGCAAAGATTTGGACTTAAGGAGGGGAGGGGGGGGGGGAGTTTGAAGATGGAGAAACTGAGAACATGAAATTAAGAAAATATGTTACAGATATGGAAACTCTTCACTAGCCGCATAAGGGAACCATCGCAATCCCTTTTGAAGACAAATATATTTGTATTGCCTGCTCCGAGGCCTTTCGTCCGCTGGGTCGGAACTCATCAGGGAGACACGGCTGGTTGTGTTTGCGCTCCTGGCGTCAAATAGAGACACACCACAGTCCATAATACTGTGGTGTTCTCACCACCAAGGGTGCAAGAAAGAATCCAATAGCACCCCCAAAGCAGCCAGCGAAGAGTAGTAAATAAAACCAAACGAAAGTGTGGGGAGGAAAAAAGTTGCTGAAAAACTAAAGACATTACGCAAATAGTATAAAATGTAGGGGACAATCTTTGAGCCTACGCTTGAGGATCCACCCAAAGATGCAAGGGAGATCAAAAGACAAACACACAGACGGACAGAAACAAATACAAATAACCTCAATTTAATCAAAACAAAATCGGAAATGAAATGAGGCAGGGAACAGTAAACGATAAACAGTAAACAAGGGGGTATTTTTTGCTCCCATAAGAAAACCTAACACAGAGTAACTTTTATTCAAGACTGGCACAGCCTTTTAAACTCGAATAAAGTCAGACAAATACATAGACGAACAACCTAATAGTGGGGGAAAAACAAGCGCAGGCCAACAACTGAACTGTCTTCATAGTAATGACTTGGCAAAGATTTGGACTTAAGGAGGGGAGGGGGGGGGGGGGTTGAAGATGGAGAAACTGGGAACATGAAATTAAGAAAATATGTTACAGATATGGTAACCCTTCACTATCCGCATAAGGGAACCATCGCAATCCCTTTTGAAGGCAGATATATTTGTATTGCCTGCTCCGAGGCCTTTCGTCCGCTGGGTCGGAACTCATCAGGGAGACACGGCTGGTTGTGTCTGCGCTCCTGGCGCCAAATAAAGACACACCACAGTCCATAATACTGTGGTGTTCTCAGCTTTGAGGATGAATCCTCCACTGATGGCTTTGAGGATGAATCCTCCACTGACAGCTTTGAGGATGAATTCTTTACTGACAGCTTTGAGGATGAATCCTTTACTGACAGCTTTGAGGATGAATCCTCCACTGATGGCTTTGAGGATGAATCCTTTACTGACAGCTTTGAGGATGAATCTTTTACTGACAGCTTTGAGGATGAATCCTCCACTGACAGCTTTGAGGATGAATCCTCTACTGATAGCTTTGAGAATGAATCCTTTACTGACAGCTTTGAGGATGAATCCTCCACTGACAGCTTTGAGAATGAATCCTTTACTGACAGCTTTGAGGATGAATCCTCCACTGACAGTTTTGAGGATGAATACTATAGTGACAGCTTTGAGGACGATTCCTATAGTGACAGCTTTGAAGATGAATCCTTTACTGACAGCTTTGAGGACGAATCCTTTACTGACAGCTTTGAGGATGAATCCTTTACTGACAGGTTTGAGGGTGAATCCTTTACTGACAGCTTTGAGGATGAATACTATAGTGACAGCTTTGAGGACGAATCCTTTACTGACAGCTTTGAGGATGAATCCCTTACTGACAGCTTTGAGAATTAATCCCTTACTGACAGCTTTGAGGATGAATCATTTACTGAAAGCTTTGAGGCCAATTGAGTTCTGTATTTTGAACGGAAGTTTTTGTTTATGTTTATTAAAGAGACATCAGTCAAGATGGATCAGGGATTAGGGGAAGAGACGGGGGTCGTGCAGTCAGTTGAATTTGCTGTCAAACTCTCAAACACCCGTAGGTGAACTTTCTGAAGGGATCCTGCACATATGAAATGCACAGCTATTCTGAAAACAACTTCTGAAATCTGCTGGAAACCTCCTGTACTTTCCAGGCGGTTCTAGGATTTTAAAGAAGCCATGGGGATTACTGTAAATTTCTGATAACCAAACGTCACAGGGTACAGGCCTTTAAAACTGCTCAGTCAAAACGTCACATGAAACAAATCTTAAAAAACAGCTCATTTGAAACGTCAAAGGGAACTTATCTTTGAAGCAGCTCAGTCAAAACGTCACATGGAACAAAACTTAAAAAAAAAACAGCTCAGTCAAAACGTCACAGGGAACATGTTTTTATAATCGCTCTGTCAAAACGTCACAGGGAACAAGTCTTTAAAACGGCTCAGTCAAAACGTCACAGGAAACAAATCTTTAAAACGGCTCAGTCAAAATGTCACAGGAACAACTCTTTTAAACAACACGGTCAAAAACGTGAACTATCATGAATGCAAGAAAAACTCTTTGTGACAAAATGGCTGATCTCTTTTGTGTCTGTGGTGAAAATCATCTTGAATGGATTGCAGGTGGCACAAAAGAGCTTATATTTGACTTAATTAAAAAAAGAAACTGTGCTAAGATAATTTGAAAGTGAAATGGCTGAACGGGTAGAAACAGACCAACGTCTTGGAATGATAATTGAAAACATGCTATTTTGGAGTGAAATTTCGGTATGCTTACATTCACGAGAAAGATTAAGTCATTGAACGTCTGCAAACAGATGCTTCAAACATCTTACGCATCCGTTGTCTTGACCAAACATGTTAAAAACAGGTTTGAATAAGATGCAAAGCATATAAACGTACTCCCAGTTTATCCTGAATACGCGTGAGATATTCCATAAAGAGGAAAAACCGTCTTGGGCTGGTGTAACCGTTAGTAATGGCTATTCTGGTAAACATCGGGCATCATCCGGGACCCATATTGAACATACCTACAAATTTTCAGAAAGATCAGCCAAGTACTTTCTGAGATATTCCATAATGAAGAAAAACCATTACAGGCCGTTACAGCCGTTAGTAACGGCTATAACGGTAAACTAAAACATCCGCATCATCCGTGACCCATCATGAACATACCTACAAATTTTCAGAAAGATCGGCTCAGTAGTTTTGTCTGGAGCGAGTGGAAGACATTTTGACCACGGACGGACACACACACACACACACACACACACACACACACACACACACCACACACACACACACACACACAGAGCATTTCTTCGTTCCCATTCTAAAATACTCCCTGTTCTATAAGAACTGGGGGTACAAAAAGTCGCTTGGAAAGTGGGTGGGTGGTGGGGCAGGAGATACTCTAGGGAAACTGACAAGCTCATGAAACGTTGACAGACGAAACACACCCTTTACACGGCAGCTGTAGAAGACTGCCGTAGAAGTGGAATGCTCAATGTTTCATGCGCGAGAACATTTCGTGAGACGAATTCTCACAGCCACTCGGGTATTCAAGCATAACGTGGAATTCTTTCAGCTATTCAGCTGCCACACTGTGCTCATTAGCAGAAGAGGGGCGTATTCCTGTTGAGAGTGAGTGCGTGCCAACATTTTGCGTATGTGTGTGTGTGTGTGTGTGTGTGTGTGTGTGTAGGATAAACGCGCGTGTGGATGGTTGAGTGCTGGTGAACTGAAGAAGGTGGGGACAGGAGGGGGTGAGAGAAGGTGGCAGGGGGACGGGGTTGGCCATTGGGGGAATGTGTGTTGGGGCTGGTGTTACAGCGGTGATCATTGCCGGGCCAGAGACCTCAAAGAGAAGTTCGATGACCGGATTTTTTTTTTAATAGGAGGCCCCTGCATGATTACTTCCCTTTGTAAAACGTCTTCATTCAGTGAGATTGTGCACTCAGATTTGTTCAAACAATAAACGAGTCAACTTGTCTGTTTATTTGGTAGTAATGTAGAACATTGAAATGTTTTGTAATCAAACTGACGTTGATCCTTAACAAAACGAAAACAGAACAGAGAAGAGAAATGTTGGAAGGTCAGAGAGCGTTGTTCCTGCTTAGAGCAGCACTGCCGCGTGATGCCCTCGTGAACAGCGTCAGCATGTGTCTGATTTCATGCCGTGCTTCAGATTCTGTTCGATCTTACAAGTATTTGAATCCGCTTCAACCAGTGCAACCCCAGCACCCCCCCCCCCCACTCTTCCTGTAAGGAAGGGGGGTGGGTGTGGGGTGAGGCGCAAGACTCATAACTAAAGACTCAAGAAATGCTTCACACCCTTTCACAATAGGAAATGGAGGGGAGGGGATGCAAACTGAACAAATGATTGACTCGAACAAGCCATTTTGTGGACACATTAAAGTCCTCGCGAAATGGTATCCAGAACGCGGTAATTAGGTAGGTCCATGATGTGCTATGTTCATCCATCCACAAGTTATAAGCGCATGGTGAGAGGAGAGAAGGGAATTTTAGGACTTGTTACCCAGACAAGGATTTCCTTTCTCGCCAGCACCGAAACACACACCGTCTTCTACACATTCGCGGAAACCTTCGAGAACGTTAATTCGTTGTTTTGGCGTTTTCTTTCTAAACAAACAAACAAAACAAAACATTATTTGCTGGCATATTTCATTCCCACTCCCCTGTTGCTTCAATGCTGGTTCGCCTGCCGCAGCGTTAATACTATGTCCGTTGTCAGCGTGAGGTAGGTATTCTCCTGTCTGCTGTGTCGTTGTGTCATGGTCTGTATGTGTAGATCGTGTCACGTTGATTGGCACATCACAACACGCACTGCCCTGATCATCTCTATAGTTTGATTTACATTTTCAGTTGAACCTGCATATCTGCTAGGTGATGTCAGTCGCGAGAGTAAAAAAAACAAAAACAAACTAATCTCACATACTCAAGTAAAGAATAAATCTAAGTCGCGAGAGTAAAAAAAAATCTCAGTTTCTCAAATAAAGAATAACCTCAGTTGCCCAAGGCAAGAAGTAATCTCAGTTGTCAAAGTAGAGAATACTCTTAGTTGCTCCAGTGAAGAATAATCTCAGTCGCAGAAGTAAATAATACTCTCAGTTGCTCAAGGAAAGAATAAGCTCAGTCGCCAAATTTTAAAAACAATTATTATGACTTCACTGAACAACGTGGACAAACGAATCACAAGACATAACACGTCGCGTTTCTTTAGGCAAGATAACACTCAGTAAAACGAAAATGAAGAACGAGCAATCACTTCTCTTTGTCGATGAAGAACGAGCAATCACTTCTCTTTGTCGATGAAGAACGAGCAATCACTTCTCTTTGTCGGTGAAGAACGAACAATCACTTCTCTTTGTCGATGAAGAACGAGCAATCACTTCTCTTTGTCGATGAAGAACGAGCAATCACTTCTCTTTGTCGATGAAGAACGAGCAATCACTTCTCTTTGTCGATGAAGAACGAGCAGTCACTTCTCTTTGTCGATTGCGGCGTAAGATGGGCGTTGATGTCAGTCGGGAGAGTAAAAAAAAACCCCAAAAAACGCCCATCTCGCGCCAAATCCGACAAAGATAAGTGATTGCTCGTTCTTCATTTTCGTTGTCCTGAGTGTTATTTATCTTGCCCGAAGGAGTCCTGAGAGGTCGAAACGCGTCGTTTTTTTTTTTTTTTTTTTTTGGTCTTGTGATTCGTTTGTCATAATAATCATTTCAAAAATGTGTTTAGATCTCAGCCTGTAGTCGCCTCGCTTTGCAAATAACTCAATCGCCAAAGTAAAGAATACTCGCAGTTCCTCAAGTAAAGAATGATCTCAGTTGCAGAGGTAAATGATACTCTCAGTTGCTTAAGTGACGAATGATCTGAGTTGTAGAAGCAAATAATAATCTCAGTTGCTGAAGTAAGCACGAGGAAAGAATAATCTCAATCGCAGATGTAAAATTATGATAAACCTTAGTTGCTCAAGGCAAGAATAATCTCAAGTCGTCAAAGTAAAGAATAATCCTATTTACTCCAGTAAAGAATTACCTCAGCTGCTCCTAACACATCGACACCGCTCACAAAATTCTGAGGAAGCAAAAACTGCCACGCAATGACATAGAATGGTCGACTCTAGTCACGGGACAAGCCATCTGGCGAATCCCTGCCACCGATCCGAATTACACACAGCATAAGCAGGGAAGGAGCAAGCCGACAATCTTCCTTGCACTTCAACCCATCAAAAAGCCTATCCACCACAATATCGTGTTTCAGTCAGCCAAAAGTCAACATTTTACAACCGGTCTTGACCAGGGTGACTGTATGTGTGTGTGTATGTGTGTGTGTGTGTGTGTGTGTGTGTGTGTGTGTGTGTGAGAGAGAGAGAGAGAGAGAGAGAGAGAGAGAGAGAGAGAGAGAGAGCAAGTGCGTGCATGCACGTTCTTGCGCACATGCCCATGTGTGTTTGATTACATATGTGGAGCAATGTCGTCATTACGGAACACATCTTCTGTGTAAGAGAGAGAGAGAGAGAGAGAGAGAGAGAGAGAGAGAGAGAGAGAGAGAGAGAGAGAGAGAGAGACAGACAGACAGACAGACAGACAGACAGAACTCACCGACTGGCCACAATGTCAGTGATGTTGTGGTTACAGTCGGTGGCAAACCCGCCAGGCTGATTGCTGCTTCGCCCCAGCGTGACGTAATCACACCTGTCGGCAATCAAGCGGCCGTACATGGCTTTCACGACGTGGATCTCGGAGTCTTCGGGACACGTCACCACGACGTCATAGTGCTCACAGGCGTGGGCTCTGTGTAGTTGCGTGTCGGAGACCGCCGCTCTCCCGTCAGCAGCTAGAAAACACGTCAGGCAGACAGGCATCTTTTCCCCACAGAGACAGTAAGCTGTCCGTTCCCTTAGCAACGCACGAGCCTGACGTATTTCCCGCAGAGATAAAACACTATTCAGTGCCACTAACGACACATCAAGCAGCTGTATTTCCCACTGAGAAAAAAATGCTATCCATTCCTACAGGACAGACGTATTTCACACAGAAACAACACGCTATCCGTGCTATCACCAGAAGATCAGGCAGTCGTATTTCCGACAGAGACAATACGCTAGCTAAGCCACTAATACCACACCAGGCAGATGTATTTTTCTCATAGAGACTGTGCACTATCCGTGCCACTGACAGAATACGAGGCGGGCGTATTTCCAACACAAATAATACATCACAGGCTGAGGTATTTTCCATAAAGAAAATACACCATCCATTCTGCAAACACACACACACACACACACACACACACACACACACACACACACACACACACAAGATAGACATATTCCACACAGAGAAAATGCGTTAAATGTGCAACTAAGCGCTCACTAGGTAAAAATATTTCTCACAGAGACAAAATGCTGTCCACACCACCAACAATACACCAGGGAGGCGACGTTCCCACAGAGACAATACGCTATCCATCTAACCAACAACACACTGGGCTGACGTTTTTCTCACAGACAAAATACACTATCCATTGTGCAAACACACACCAGGCAGATGTATACAAATACGCTACCCGTTCCGCGAATACACAATAGGCAGATGTATTTCCATAGACGACATACGCTATCCATTCCGCCAATACATACAAGCCAGTAGTATTTCCCACAGACCAAACACGCTATCCATTCCGCCAATACATACAAGCCAGTAGTATTTCCCACAGACCAAACACGCTATCCATTCCGCCAATACATACAAGCCAGTAGTATTTCCCACAGACCAAACACGCTATCCGTTCCGCGAATACACAATAGGCAGATGCATTCCCACAGACGAAATGCGCTATCCATTCCGTAAACACACACCAGGCAGATGTATTCCCACAGACGAAATGCGCTATCCATTCTGTAAACACACACCAGGCAGATGTATTTCCCACAGACGAAATGCGCTATCCATTCCGTAAACACACACCAGGCAGATGTATTTCCCACAGACGAAATGCGCTATCCATTCCGTAAACACACACCAGGCAGATGTATTTCCCACAGACGAAATGCGCTATCCATTCTGTAAACACACACCAGGCAGATGTATTTCCCACAGACGAAATGCGCTATCCATTCTGTAAACACACACCAGGCAGATGTATTTCCCACAGACGAAATGCGCTATCCATTCCGTAAACACACACCAGGCAGATGTATTCCCACAGACGAAATGCGCTATCCATTCTGTAAACACACACCAGGCAGATGTATTTCCCACAGACGAAATGCGCTATCCATTCCGTAAACACACACCAGGCAGATGTATTTCCCACAGACGAAATGCGCTATCCATTCCGTAAACACACACCAGGCAGATGTATTTCCCACAGACGAAATGCGCTATCCATTCTGTAAACACACACCAGGCAGATGTATTTCCCACAGACGAAATGCGCTATCCATTCTGTAAACACACACCAGGCAGATGCATTCCCACAGACGAAATGCGCTATCCATTCTGTAAACACACACCAGGCAGATGTATTTCCCACAGACGAAATGCGCTATCCATTCTGTAAACACACACCAGGCAGATGTATTTCCCACAGACGAAATGCGCTATCCATTCCGTAAACACACACCAGGCAGATGTATTTCCCACAGACGAAATGCGCTATCCATTCTGTAAACACACACCAGGCAGATGTATTTCCCACGGACGAAATACGCTATCCATTCCGCGAATACATACCTGACAGTAGTATTTCCCACAGACAAACTACACTATCCATTCCATGAATACACACCAGGCAGACGTATTTCCTAGAGAGGATAAGCTCTTCGTGTCACCAACAACCCACCAGGCTGACATATTTCTAACAATAAAAATGCGCTATCCATTCAGGAAATACGTATTTCCCACAGAGAAAATGCGCTGACTGTACCCAGTAAGTGCACACTGGGCAGACGTATTTTCCACAGAGACAATACGCTATCCGTGCCATTAACAACACACCAGGCGGTCATCTTACCTCAAGAGACAATACGCTATCCACGCCGCTAGTGACGCACCAGGCAGACTCCCCCCCCCCCCCCCCCCCCCCCCCCGAAACAATACACTCTCAGCGCTACTAGCTACATACCAGGCACACGGCTTTTTCATAGAGACAATAGGCCACCCGTGTCACTAACAGCACAATAGGCAGACACCAATGGGAGGCAAACCACTGATGCTTCTTCCTACCAATTAGAAGGCGTTTTTGATTGGGGGAGAGGGGGGGGGGGGGGGGGGGGGGGGCTGGGGACAAGAATGGCGTCTAAACATAATTCGAAAAGCTTTCGCGTTTGACCTCTCGTCTTTGAAGACAAAAACTGATACTGTTGTTGTAAAAAGTGAATTTTCAACAGCAAGAATCTGATCAAACTACAGCTTTGTTTTTCATTTCTGACTGCTTTAGTTATGAATATCATACATAGGTCAGGCTACGCGATTCTTCGATTTCAGTAACCTTCCTTGTGATTGGTCGCAGGAGCGGGTGGCATTGACCTGTTGCTTTCCCAAAGACAGGGCACACTATCCGTGCCGCTGACAACATATCGCACAGGTACCTTTCCCAGAGAGAAAATACACTGTCTGTGCCAGTAGCATCGCATAGACATCTTTCCCAGAGAGAAAATACAGTGTGCCAGTAGCATCGCATAGACATCTTTCCCAGAGAGAAAATACACTGTCTGTGCCAGTAGCATCGCATAGACATCTTTCCCTGAGAGAAAATACACTGTTCTGCTAACACATCACACGGATATTTTTCCCAGAGAGAAAAACATACTGTTTGTGGCGCTAACAACACATTGCACAGACATCTTTCCCAGAGAGAAAATACACTGTCTGTGGCGCTTACAACACATTGCACAGACATCTTTCCCAGAGAGAAAATACACTGTCTGTGGCGCTTACAACACATTGCACAGACATTGTTCCCAGTGACAATACACTGTGCCGCTAACGACACGTCACACAGACATCTTTCCCACAGAGAAAAGGTGTTATCTATTCTGTTAAAGATAAATCGCCTAGACATCGTTTCCCGAGAGAAATCATACTGTCTGTGTCGTTAACAACACATTGCATAGACATCTTTCCCAGAGAGAAAATACACTGTGTGTGCCTCTTCTACGCACTGCATAAATATACATCCCAAAGAAAAAATATACTGTGTGTTGTCAACAACACATCGCATGGATTGCTTTCCCAGAGAGAAAATATCTTGTTCATTCTGCTCACGACACATCGCATCAACATATTTTCCAGAGAGAAACCATGCTGTCTGTGGCGCTAACAAAACATTGCGCAGACATCTTTCCTAGAGAGCAAAATACACTGTCTGAGCCGCTAACAACACATGGCACAGATATCTTTCGGAAAGAGAAAATACGCTGTGTGTGTGTCGCTAACAACACATGGCACAGATATCTTTTGGAAAGAGAAAATACGCTGTGTGTGTCGCTAACAACACATGGCACAGACATCTGTCTTAGAGAAACACACACACACACACACACACACACACACACACACACACACACACACACACACACACACACACACACTGTGTGTGTCGCTAACAACACATCTAATAAATATCTTTCCTGGAGTGAAAATACACTATCTATGATGCTAACAACACATCGCACGCACTTCTTTCCCAGATAGAAAATACACCGTCTGTGCTACTAACAACACCTCACATAGACATTTTTCCAGAGGGAAAGCATACTGTCTGTGGCGCTAACAGACATCTTTCCCAGAGAAAATACACAGTGCCGCTGACAACACATTGCACGGATATTTTTCCCAGAGAAAATACACGGTGCCGCTGACAACACATTGCACGGATATCTTTCCCAGAGAAAATACACGGTGCCGCTGACAACACATTGCACGGATATCTTTCCCAGAGAAAATACACGGTGCCGCTGACAACACATTGCACGGATATCTTTCCCAGAGAAAATACACGGTGCCGCTGACAACACATTGCACGGATATCTTTCCCAGAGAAAATATACAATGCCGCTGACAACACATTGCACAGATATCTTTCCCAGAGAAAATACACGGTGCCGCTGACAACACATTGCACGGATATCGTATCCAGAGAGAAAACATACTGTTTCTTCCGCTAACAACACACTGCACAGACATCTTTCCCGTAGGGAAAGTACACTGTCTATTCTGCTAACGACAAATTGCATAGACAACATTTCCAGAGAGAGAGAAAAATACTGTCTGCTTTGCTAACAACACACTGCACAAACATCTTTCCCAGAGGCAAATTACACTGTCTATTCTGCTAACGACAAATTCTGTAGACAACGTTTCCAGAGAGAAAACATACTGTCTGCTTTGCTAACTACACGTTGCACAGACATCTTTCCCAGAGAGAGAATTCCACTCTCTGTTCTGCTAACAACATACAACGCACACAGCTTCCCCCCAGAGATGACTCGCTCTCAGTACGAAGAGCAACACAACATTCAGACATCTTTTATAGAGAGGAAATATACCGTCAGACATCTTTCCTAAAGAGAAAATATATTGTCTGATCGCTAACAACATATAAGCAGTGATCTTTCCTAAAGGGATAGCACACTATATATGCCACCAACAAGGCATAAGGCTGACTATTTTTTCCCAGTAAGATATGATATCCGACTCATTAACAACACACCACATAAACTGTGTCACAAACAACACACTAGACAGTTATTGTCACTGATAACACACAATTCTATCAGTGTTAATAGGAACACCATGGAATCGGTGTGACTTACAACATACCGTACAGTCATGGTCACGCGTAACTCACCGTACAAATCGTGTCTTGTCGGCAACATTCAATTCATGTTACTGGTAACACACTATACAGTTAGTGTCACTAGCATCACACCATACAATCATTGTCACAAACAGAACATACAATCAGTGTCTTTAGTAACACACCATACAATCAGTGTTACTAACAACCAATATCCAATCAATGTCACACCATACAATCAGTGTTACTAACAACCAATATCCAATCAATGTCACACCATACAATCAGTGTTACTAACAACCAATATCCAATCAATGTCACACCATACAATCAGTATTACTAACAACCAATATCCAATCAATGTCACTAGAAACACACTATACAATCAATGTTACAAACAGCAAACTAAACAGTGTCATTACCAATGCGCAAGACAGTCGGTGTCACCAGTAACACATCATAAACCAGTGTCACTTTCAACACACTATACAATCACAGTCACTGTCAACACATCACGCAATTAGTGTCACATGTAACACACCATACATTCAGTGTAACCCCAAAACACATCATGAAATCAGTATCACTAACAATAAACCACACAGGCTTTGTCACCATTAATACACCTAACGATCTATGTCACTGATAATCCGTGTCGTTGATAACACACCATGCATTCAATGTCACTAACAATATACCATACAATCAATCTCACTTCCTACATCATGCAATGGCACGTACAATGCATCATACAGTGTCACTACCAGCACACCATACAGCCAAAGTCACTGACAACAGCCCAAGAAATCAGTGTCACAAGTAACATACTGTACAATCGGTGTCAACTCTCAGATTATCAGTGTCACTAAACAGCACACCATACAAATGATATCAGTAAGAGCACACTACACGACTATACGACCAGTGTCACTTGTAACACACCATACAGTCAGCGTCATGAACAACGCATCATACAATCGGCGTCACTACACACATACCATAGAATCAGTGTCATGAAAAATACACCATGCAGTCAGTATCACTGATAACACACTTAATCAGTGTCACGTACAAAACACCACACAATCAGCGTCACGAACAGCACATCATACAATTAGTGTCACAAAAAACATACGATACAGAAAGTGCCACCATACACTTGATGTCACGTCATACAATCAGTGTCACTGGTAACACACCATACAATCAGTGTCACCAGTGGCACAACATGTAATCAATGTCACTAACACCCACACACTCAATGTCACCAGTGACACAACATACAGTCAATGTCACTAACTCCACACCATACACTCAGTGTCACCGGTGACACAACATACAGTCAATGTCACTAACACCACACCATACACTCAGTGTCAACAGTGACAACACAAACGATGAATGTGAGTAACACCACACCACACAATCAATGACATCAATCACATCATACAATTAATGTCATGAGCAATGTAGCATGCGGTCAGTGTCACTACCAACACAACACGAAATCAATGTCACTTAAAGCACACCGTACAGTACACTAACATGTCCCCGCAAAACGCTCTGGAATCAGTGTCACTAACAATACGCCACACAATCTGTGTCAATAACTAAACACCACTCATTTAGACAGCGTCAATAACTGCACACCATACAGTCGATGTCACCAACATAACATTACACAATAAATGTCACTAACAGCACACCATACAATCAGTGTCATTAACAACACACCATGCAATCAGTGTCACCAACACCATACAATGCAATCAGCATCACTAACACGACACCATTCGACACTAGCAACACAAGCACAATCAGTGTCACTCCCACTACGCCATGCAATCATTGTTCCAAACTAAACACAATACCATCAGTGTTGAAATCAACACATAATACTATTACTGTCACGAACAACACACCATACGATCAGTGTCACGAACAACACACCACACATTAAATGTCACTGGCAACACACCATGCAATCAGTGTCACTAGCTACACAACATACAATCAGTGTCACTAAAAAACACCACACGGTCTGTGTCACTCACAACGTACCATACATATCACTGTCACCAGCAACACACCATAAAAGCAGTGTCTCAAACAATACGCCATACAATTAGAGTCATTCACAAAAATACACCATGTAGTCAGTGTCACTAACAATACACCACACAATAATTATCACTAACAACACACCGTATGATTAATGTAAATAACACACCATTCCGTATGCATGCCGTACACACACACACACACACACACACACACACACACACACACACACACACATGTATTTATGTCACAACAGGTTTTTTTGCTCCTCATGTCATTATAGGTTTCTAAGTTTCTAATGGACAAAGTTATTTGACACGCAGGAGGCCAATTCAAGTTTGTATTTCAAAGTCTGTGTTAAAGTATTGCAAACGAGCTATGGCTGGATTTGCTTTAAATCACGGTCGAAGACACACACATTGGAGTGTTTACGACCTTAACACTCGAAATAAGAAAATATGTCATTTTGAGGAAATGTTGCGGAAATGAATTTTTCCCCTTTCTGGCCCCTCTACTGGTCATTCCAAGTATTAAAGAACTGGAGTCCAACACTGTAAACCCATTATTTTTTGTGAACCCATCTTTATACATGTGTGGATGAAAGCAATACCCCAAAATCCATGAGAACACACACACCACACACACACACACACACACACACACACACACACACACACACACACACACACACACACAGATGGGCGGTTGGGGGTTCTGGTGATGAAGGACGAAAGGCAACTCACCGCGCACCTGGGTACACAGCTGATCCAGTCCCTCCTGCAGATTGTTTACAGCCTTCACGGAACGAACCCCGTTTTTCCTGAAACCAGTCAGTCAACACCTCAGTTTTAAGAGACGAGCAATATGTAGATGAAATGAATGATGGTATGTACAATGCTCTGGGTGAGTATGCCGCAACTCCTTATGACAGAAAGCAACTTTCATGTATTCTTGGAAGTGAAATTCAATAAACAATTCAAAATCAACTTCTTTCTAGATGTTCTCTTCATGAACATTAGATTGAAAAACATTCCATATGCTGTTAATAAGAAGCGTGCCAGTGATGAAGAAGGTAAGAAAACAGAGATAAAAATAAACGCTATAAAAAGAAATCAACCTGACATAGGAGGAAGAATACTTTTACACGAAAGGAGACAAAATTTGTTAAATTTCAAAAACCGAAAATGGAGGGAGTACTACTTGGGCCCCGTGTAAGATGGGTGGCACAAGGGGAAAAAAAACAACAGAGTACTTTTGCTCTTTGGAAACACGCAATGAAGTCAGTAAGTGTATGAAGAAACTTATGGCATGTTATGTTAAATCATGGTTCTAAGGCATATGATAAAACAATAAGAAAGAAGAACAACTATATCATGAACATTTGTATAGAAATAGTCAAACAGAACATTGAGAAATTTTCTGACTTAGTTAATGGGCTGTCCTCTCTGAATTTTATAGAGAGAAGCTCACTCGAAGGGGGAAATCACGTTGGAGGAGGACACCTTTTTACTTCGTAATATCAAAAATGAGAAAGTCTAGGAAATGGTGGTTTTCAGCAGCATGAAAAAAGTTTTCTGGTAAAAGACAGGGTATTTTGTGGTTAGATTATTGAATGAGAGGTATAAAACTGAAGACGGGGCGGGGGTACTGATATATGTATATCAAAGAGATCTAAGGCAAAAGAGTGTGTGAAGAACTGGCATCCAATTTCTCCGCTTAATGGAGTCAATAAAATAGGATCTGCCTGTACTGCTGATCGTTTAAGAAAGTACCGCGTTCTCCGTTAAGTGAGGACCAGACAGGATTAATAGAAAACAGTTATTCAGAGGACAATATCCGGTGTGTGTGTGTGTGTGTGTTTTGTTTGTTTCTTTCTTTCTTTACTAAACTGGCATTGTAGATAAGAACTATAAACCCGGTCTACTTTGATTACTGGATTTTAAAAAGGTCTTTGATTCCCTCGACTGGTCATTTTTGCATAAAGTTCTAAGAGCTTTCAATTTTGTAGTGAGGACTTTTGTCAACGGGTATTTATATTTTATAAAAGAAAATATTAAAGCTTCAGATATTGGCAGATATTGGCCTGGTCCCGCTTTCGGCGTGGATGTACGCAAGGGCATCCTGTATCTCCGTATCTTTTTAAAATATGTGGAGATAACTTTGCTTCTTGATACAAAATGAGAATATCAAGGGCACAAAGTTAACAATGAGGAATAAAAAAAAATTGCAAAGTGTGCTGATGACACACAGAGATAAGTTTGGAGGGAGATGTTTGGGGTCTCATCTTAAGTGCCGGCAAAACCAATTTATTACATGTGGCCAGGTAGCAAGAAAAAAATCAAGGATTAAGAACGTGCAACATTTATGTATAACCTAGAGTCCTGAGAACCTCAAAATT
>CM065720.1:13355346-13377846 GCA_033310375.1 Conus canariensis
ATAGTAATGATGATGATAATATTGATCATACTAATACAAATACTAATACTAATATTATTAATAATAGTAATAATAACAACAATAATAATGATAATAATAATGGTAACAACAACGACAACATCAACAACAACTACAGCAATTATATACATAAATATTATCAATCTTATTATTTTTATCATTATTCTGATTACTTGTACTATTATCACCATCATCACCATCAAAATCATTATTATTATCATCATAGTCACTATACTACTATTATTATCATCGTTGTTATTATCATTATATTATCATTATCATTATGATTATTGTTATCATTATTATTAGTAGTATTATCATCATCATTATGATCATTATTGTTATTGTTTTTGTTGTTCTTGTTGTTACTATTGTTCTTGTTCTTATTGTTATAGTATTATCATCATAATTATGATCATTATTGTTATTGTTATTATTGTTGTTGTTGTTGTTCTTGTTGTTACTGTTGTTCTTGTTCTTATTGTTCATGTTTTTGTTATGATCTATTAATTCTTCACCAGAATTTTCGTGTTTGTTGTCCTTTCTCCTGTGCCGTCTCTGTGCTGTCACGCCCCCCCCCCCCCCCCTCCCCCTCCACCCCCCCCCCCCCCCACACACACACATCTCATTCTGACTCCTGAACACAGCCACATCCAGCCTGGTCCTTCACAACCTGAACCCCAGTGATCCATCGAGAGTCATCAATATCAAGTCAGTGGTGTTCTGTGGCACCTGGTGTGATCCATCATACACAGGACACCATCTACTAAGCCCGCTGCTGACGAGTGCTTCAGGTGGAGTCAGCGTCAGTGAGCGTTCCTCTCCAGGAAGGCGTCAAAACGTCCTGACAATGAACGACACTACACGGCAAGGATGTTATTCACTTCTGTGTCTAACAAATACATCCAGGCGTCAAACAGGCCCGAGAGGTACAGACACCTGCAGTTGTTCATCGGAATCTTTAAATAATATTTTCACAAACACACACAACAAGCGGATGAAGCACAACTCTGTGGCTCCCTCCTTGCCATTTGAGCCCTTGGGATACTCAGAAACTCAGGGACATTGAACCAACCATCTTCTAGCCTACTGTATCAACCATCTGCCCCATTAGGCCAGTAAGAGTGTCCCTAGGGTTGGGTTGTTACATTCATGGATGTCCGTCGTGGTTGACGAAGACGTCAGTGACTCCACACGTGTGAGCGCAAGCCAAAGCTGGACACACAGATACGTCCACACTCTGGGCATGCGACAGCTGTCACTGGGTCAGGTCTCCTCTCTTTGCGGGCTTGGCGCTTCTGGTCCGATTACTAGAAACGCTTTTCTTCGAAGCTATTTACTCCTTTGTGGACAGCAAGTCGCCAGGCACTGTGGTCTGTGGCAAGTGTTTCCCAGCCCTGAAGCGGGATGCCACAGGAAGCCAGTGATACTTTCAGGCAGTCCTTGAAGTTTGAGTGACCGCCCAGTGTTTCTTGTTCCAGCTGCCAGCTCAGAGAAGAAGACTATTTTTGGAAGTCGCGTGTCGTCCATTCGTACCACATGCCCAACCCACCTCAACTGCGCTTTCGTGATCAGCGCCTCGATACCAGGCATATTTGCTCTGCGGAGCACTTCTGTGTTGGAAATCCTGTCCTCCCAGGAGATGCCCATGATCTTACGCAGGCAGCGGAGGTGGAACTGATCCAGTCTTCAGTTGTCTCCTGTACAGTGTCCAGGTCTCACAGCCGTAGAGCAGCGAGGTGACAACGACTGCTCTGTAGACTGCCAGCTTTATACTTAGAGTGATGCCACGCTCTCCCCACACTCTGTTCCAAAGCCTGCAGAAGGAAACTCCTGCTTTTGCCAGTCTGTTTGACACTTCTTTATCATAGCCACACGATGAAGACAAGCAGCTCCCCAAGTAGGTGAAGCTGTCAACATTCTTCAGGGTCGTGTCCTCAATCACGATCTTTGGTTCTGGAGGAGAGAGGCCGTGTGCTGGCTGGAGCATCACTTCTGTCTTCCGCAGGCTGATCGTCAAGCCAAAGGCTTTTGCTGCTACAGACAGGCAACTGGCAAGCTCTTGCAGGTCTGGTTCGTTGAGCGCTGCGAGTGCACAGTCATCGGCAAACAGGAAGTCTCTCACAAGGGCCTCAAGAACTTTTGTTCTGGCCTTCAGGCGCCTTAAATCGAAGAAGCGGCCATCACATCTGTAGCGGACAGTGATTCCCGCATTGGTATTGGAGAGAGCAGAGAACAGCATTGTGGCGAACATGAGGCTGAATAGGGCTGGTGCCAGGACACATCCTTGCTTCACTCCATTAGACACGGGGAAGGGGTCAGAAACAGGA
This sequence comes from Conus canariensis, assembly GCA_033310375.1. NCBI lineage: Eukaryota > Metazoa > Mollusca > Gastropoda > Neogastropoda > Conidae > Conus > Conus canariensis. The sequence goes on from CM065720.1 coordinate 13,357,695, forward strand.
CCGTTTTCCATTACGCGAGCCATCATGCCGTCATGGAAGGATCGTATAATCCTGACAAACTTCAGTGGGGAGCCACGTTTGGACAGTATAGCCCACAGACCCTCGCGACTGACTGTAAAAGCCTCTGTCAGGTCCACAAAGAGGATGTATAGGTTCTGATTCTGTTCCCGACATTTCGCTTGCAGCTGGCGAACAGCGAAGATCACGTCGATTGTCCCCCTGTTGCTCCTGAAGCCACACTGGCTCTCGGAGACAATATCGTCCAGCAAGTGGTGCATGATGCGATTCAGGATGACACGGGCCATAATCTTTCCTGCTATGCTCAACAGTGAGATACCTCTGTGGTTGTCACACGATGCTCTGTCGCCCTTGTTCTTGTACAGGTGGATGATGTTGGCATCCTTGAAGTCTTGTGGTACTGCTCCCTCACCCCAGAACTGCTGCATCAGCTCAGTTAGCTGAAGTAAAAGCTTGTCATCCTTTGGGATAATGCGTAGCAAGCTTGAGAGGCTCTGGTAGAACAGTTCCTTCTGTTCTTGGGTGTAGGTCATGGTGGGGGCGTACACACTGATGAGTGTCAGGTGCTGCTTTCCTTGGAGAGGCAGTCTCATAGTCATCAGACGATCACCAATGCCCTTTGGGAGAGACTCTAGGTTCTTGACAAGCGAGGTGCGGATGGCAAAGCCCACTCCTGCTTCTCTTTTATCCTCCAGGGGCCTTCCTGTCCAGAAGAAGGTGTATCCAGCTCCTTCTTCTGTGATTTCGCCAGTGTCTGGCAGGCGCGTCTCGCTAAGTGCAGCAATATCAACTTTGTAACGTTTTAGTTCTTGGCCCACAAGTGCTGTTCGACGCTCTGGCCTGTCGCCTCTCCTGTTGTCCATTAGAGTCCGGATGTTCAAGCTCCAACACATAAAGTGCGCTTGTTCTTTGTGGCAGTTCTTTTTGAATGAGTTCGACCGCGTTATTAGATGTCCGGTCAGCTGCGGTATGCTGACAGGATGGGTTAAGCAAGCCTTCTTTAGCCCACCTTTTCTAGGCCCTTCCCCATGAGGGGGGAGCAATGCTATCCCTGAATAGGGCTGCTCCGTCGCCAAGGTGGCTGCCGAAACCTACTCTTGCCCCGGTGAGTAGAGTGACGACCATCCTGCCCTGACTGCCTGAGTGCAGGTCCGTGACTAGCAGCTCCCAGTGCCATCTCCCACCTGCCACCGTCGCCACTCACCTGTCGCCCCAGGACTTGGGAAAGCAGAAAGGAGAGGTGGTGTCAATGAATCCTGGGCAAAGGAGTATATGGAGGCCGTGGGTTGCCCAAGCACCACAACCCCCCTCTCGGTCCGAGCCGCTATTGCCGAGAAGGATGCAGGGCATAACATGTTGACCACGACCGGACTGCAGGAGCTGCCGGAGTGATGATGGAGTTCACCACCAAGCCGGCTTAGGAGCTCCACTCCGGATTTTTCGTTAGGGGTTTACTCCCGTAGCATTTGCTTTCCAAAGGCAGCCTGCAAGGCAGCAGGACCCATTCACCGATGGTTGGGAGACTCATGGAGGCTGGGGTCGCCTGTCTATCCATGCAGGTCTAAAGACCCGCCCACTGCCCAAACATGTGTATATTCACTACACAAACATACAAAAAATGGTAGGCAGGCACTCAAGGTCTGACCAGCGCATTGGGCTAATGCGTAGGTCAGACATCCGCTGAGTCGTAGCCACGAGACCCTCTTCTTCAATTCTCTCATCTTAGTTGTTAATTCATTTATCCATCAGCTTAATTCATACGTAGTGTGGTCTTAAAACTTAGCGGATATGGTGTAGCCTATATGGACTAGTCCGCACTCAGTGACACCACCTTGATGAAATTGAAACTGTTGACGGGAGGAGGAGTAAGCGGCATGGATAAGTGCCAGAATGAGTGACATGGGGGTAGTGCCAGAATGAGTGACATGGAGTAGTGCCATAATGAGTGACATGGAGTAGTGCTGTAATGAGTGACATGGGTAGTGCATAAGAGTGACATGAGTAGTGCCATAATGAGTGACATGGTAGTGTATAGATGAGGGGTGCCATAATGAGTGACATGGAGTAGTGCCAGAATGAGTGACATGGGGGTAGTGCCAGAATGAGTGACATGGGTAGGTGCTATAATGAGTGACATGGGGTAGTGCCATAATGAGTGACATGGGGGTAGTGCTATAATGAGTGACATGGGGTAGTGCCATAACGAGTGACATGGGGGTAGTGCATAATGAGTGACATGGGGGTAGTGCCATAATGAGTGACATGGGGGTAGTGCCATAATGAGTGACATGGGGTAGTGCTATAATGAGTGACATGGGGGTAGTGCTATAATGAGTGACATGGGTAGTGCTCATAATGAGTGACATGGGGGTAGTGCCATAATGAGTGACATGGGGGTAGTGGCCATAATGAGTGACATGGGGGTAGTGCTATAATGAGTGACATGGGGGTAGTGCCATAATGAGTGACATGGGGGTGTAGTGCCATAATGAGTGACATGGGGTAGTGCATAATGAGTGACATGGGGTGAGTGCTATAATGAGTGACATGGAGTAGTGCCATAATGAGTGACATGGGGTAGTGCTATAATGAGTGACATGGGGGTAGTGCCATAATGAGTGACATGGGGGTAGTGCCATAATGAGTGACATGGGGGTAGTGCCATAATGAGTGACATGGGGTAGTGCTATAATGAGTGACATGGGGGTAGTGCCATAATGAGTGACATGGGGTAGTGCCATAATGAGTGACATGGGGGTAGTGCCATAATGAGTGACATGGGTAGTGCTCATAATGAGTGACATGGGGGTAGTGCCTATAATGAGTGACATGGGGTTAGTGCTATAAGAGGTTCATAGAGACTGGGTATTATGTGCTGGTAGCTAATGGACAGGGAGTGCATAATAGCATGGTAGCTAGGTGACTGGGTATGTATATAGACTGGTCATAGATGACGGTAGTGCATAGTATGGTAGTGCCAAATAGGACTGGTGCTAAGGTGAGGGTGTGGCAGGGTAATGGGGTATGCTAATGTGAGGGTGTGCAATGGTGACATGGGGGTGTGCAATGAGCGGGTGGCTAAGGTGAATGGGGTCATGAGGACTGGTATGCAAGTCATAGCTAATAGTGAATGGTGTGCTAATGAGTGACATGGGGTGTGCTATAATGAGTGCATGGGGTAGTGCATAATGAGTGACATGGGGTAGTGCCATAATAGTGACATGGGGTAGTCATAATGAGTGACATGGAGGTTAGTGCCAATGAGTGACATGGAGGTAGTGCATAATGAGTGACATGGGGTAGTGCTATAATGAGACTGGCATGAGGTAGTGCATAATGAGTGACATGGGGGTAGTGCTATGACATGGGTGACATGGAGGTAGTGCTATAATGAGTACATGGGGTAGTGCATAATGAGTGACATGGGTAGTGCCATAATGAGTGACATGGGGTAGTGCCATATGAGTGACATGGGGTGTGCTATAATGAGTGACAGGGGTAGTGCCATAATGAGTGACTGGGGTAGTGCATAATGAGTGACATGGGGTAGTGCTAAATGGGTGCATGGGGGTAGTGCTAATGAGTGACATGGGGTAGTGTTATGAGTGCATGGTCATGGGGGTAGTGATATGGGATGGGTGCTATAGGAGGGTGTGCCATATGGTGATGGGGTGCTATAAGAGGACATGGGGGTGTGCATAATGATGACGGGGTGTGCATAATGATGTGGGCTTGAGGTGCTATATGAGTGCTGCTATGGACATGGGTGTGCCAAATGGTGTGGGTGTGCAAATTGAGGGGGTATATGACATGGGAGGTAGGTGCTATGGTGACAGGTAGTGCATATGGACATGGGGTAGACAATGAGTAGGTATCATAATGAGACATGGGGTAGCGGCATAGGTGATGGATAGGCATATGTGATGGTAGTGCATGAGGTACATATAGTGCATGTATTGATATATAGATAATGGGTAGTGCTAATGGGAATGGGGGTAGTGCTATAGATGGTGACATGGTATGTGATAAGAGTGAATGTGTGCATAATGAGTGACATGGGGTGTGCATAATGAGTGAATGGGGTGTGCCATAATGAGTGACATGGGTGTGCTATGTGAGGGTGCCATAATGAGTGACATGGTAGTGCCATAATGAGTGACATGGGTAGTGCTAAATGAGTGCATGGGGGTAGTGCAAATAATGGGTGCATAAGGGACAGGTATGCCATAATGAGTGACATGGGGGTGTGCTTATAGTGACATGGGGTAGTGCATAATGAGTGACATGGGTAGGTATAATGAGTGCAGTGCTAATGAGTGACATGGGGTGTGCATAATGAGTGACATGGGTAGTGCATAATGAGTGACGTGACATGGGGTAGTGCCATAATGAGTGACATGGAGGTAGTGCTATAATGAGTGACATGGGGGTAGTGCTATAATGAGTGACCTGGAGGTAGTGCCATAATGAGTGACATGGGGGTAGTGCTATAATGAGTGACATGGGGGTAGTGCCATAATGAGTGACATGGGGTAGTGCATAATGAGTGACATGGAGGTAGTGCCATAATGAGTGACATGGGGGTAGTGCTATAATGAGTGACATGGGGGTAGTGCCATAATGAGTGACATGGGGGTAGTGCCATAATGAGTGACATGGGGGTAGTGCTATAATGAGTGACATGGAGGTAGTGCCATAATGAGTGACATGGGGGTAGTGCTATAATGAGTGTACAAGTGGGGGTAGTGCCATAATGAGTGACATGGGGGGTGAGTGCTATAATGAGTGACATGGAGGTAGTGCCATAATGAGTGAATGGGGGTAGTGCCATAATGAGTGACATGGAGGTAGTGTCATAATGAGTGGCATTGGAGTAGTGCTATAATGAGTGACATGGGGGTAGTGCTATAATGAGTGACATGGTGTTAGTGCCATAATGAGTGACATGGGGGTAGTGCTATAATGAATGACATGGAGGTAGTGCCATAATGAGTGACATGGGGGTAGTGCCATAATGAGTGACCTGGAGGTAGTGCCATAATGAGTGACATGGGGGTAGTGCTATAATGAGTGACATGGGGGTAGTGCTATATGAGTGACATGGGGGTAGTGCCATAATGAGTGACACGGAGGTAGTGCCATAATGAGTGACATGGGGGTAGTGCCATAATGAGTGACATGGGGTGTAGTGCCATAATGAGTGACATGGAGGTAGTGCCATAATGAGTGACATGGAGGGTGTGCTATAATCAGTGACATGGAGGTAGTGCCATAATGAGTGACATGGGGGTAGTGCTATAATGAGTGACATGGAGGTAGTGCCATAATGAGTGACATGAGGTGTAGTGCTATAATGAGTGACATGGGGTAGTGCCATACGAGTGACATGGAGGTAGTGCCATAATGAGTGACATGGGGGTAGTGCATAATGAGTGACATGGATGGTAGTGCATAATGAGTGACATGGGGGTAGTGCTATAATGAGTGACATGGGGGTAGTGCCATAACGAGTGACATGGGGGTAGTACTATAATGAGTGACATGGGGGTAGTGCCAGAATGAGTGACATGGTGGTAGTGCTATAATGAGTGACATGGGGGTAGTGCCAGAATGAGTGACATGGGGTAGTGCCATAATGAGTGACATGGGGGTAGTGCTATAATGAGTGACATGGCGGTAGTGCTATAATGAGTGACATGGGGGTAGTGCCATAATGAGTGACATGGGGGTAGTGCTATAATGAGTTACATGGAGTAGTGCCATAATGAGTGACATGGGGGGTAGTGCCATAATGAGTGACACTGGGGTAGTGCCATAATGATGACATGGGGGTAGTGCTATAATGAGTGACATGGAGTAGTGCCATAATGAGTGACATGGGGGGTAGTGCCATAATGAGTGACACGGGGTAGTGCCATAATGAGTGACATGGAGTAGTGCCATAATGAGTGACATGGGGTAGTGCCAGAATGAGTGACAGGGAGTAGTGCATATTGAGTGACATGGAGTAGTGCCATAATGAGTGACATGGAGTAGTGCCAGAATGAGTGACATGGGGTAGTGCCATAATGAGTGACATGGGGGTAGTGCCATAATGAGTGACATGGGGGTAGTGCCATAATGAGTGACATGGAGTAGTGCCATAGATGAGTGACATGGGTGGTGGTATAATGAGTGACATGGGGGTAGTGCCATAATGAGTGACATGGAGTATGTGCCATAATGAGTGACATGGGGTGGTGGTATAATGAGTGACGGGGGTAGTGCCATAATGAGTGACATGGTGTTAGTGCCATAATGAGTGACATGGGGTGGTGCTATAATGAGTGACGGGGGTAGTGCCATAATGAGTGACATGGAGTAGTGCCATAATGAGTGACATGGGGTGGTGCTATAATGAGTGACGGGGGTAGTGCCATAATGAGTGACATGGAGTAGTGCCATAATGAGTGACATGGGGTGGTGCTATAATGAGTGACGGGGGTAGTGCCAGAATGAGTGACATGTGGGTAGTGCCATAATAAGTGACACGGAGTAGTGCCAGAATGAGTGACATGGAGTAGTGCCATAATGAGCGACATGGAGGTAGTGCTATAATGAGTGTCATGGGGGAAGTGCCATAATGAGTGACATGGGGGGTAGTGCTATAATGAGTGACATGGGGTAGTGCTATAATGACTGACGGGGGTAGTGCCATAATGAGTGACATGGAGTAGTGGCATAATGAGTGACATGGGGTAGTGCCAGAATGAGTGACATGGGGGTAGTGCCATAATGAGTGTCATGGGGTGTAATGCCATAATGAGTGACATGGAGTAGTGCCAGAATGAATGACATGGAGTAGTGTCATAATGAGTGACATGGAGTAGTGCGATAATGAGTGACATGGGGGTAGTGCCATAATGAGTGACATGGGGGTAGTGCCATATGGAGTAGTGTCATAATGAGTGACATGGAGTAGTGCGATAATGAGTGACATGGGGGTAGTGCCATAATGAGTGACATGAGGGTAGTGCTATAATGAGTGACATGGGGTAGTGCCATAATGAGTGGCATTGGGGTAGTGCCATAATGAATGAATTGGAGTAGTGCCATAATGAGTGACATGGTGTTAGTGCCATAATGAGTGACATGGGGGTAGTGCCATAATGAGTGACATGGAGTAGTGCCATAATAAGTGACATGGAGTAGTGCCATAATGAGTGTCATGGGGGTAGTGCCATAATGAGTGTCATGGGGGTAGTGCCATAATGAGTGGCATGGAGAAGTGAACTTGAATGGCACAGAACGGAGTCAGAAACAACATCTTTCTGTTGTTGTCATCCAGCACAGAAAGGAGTCAGAAACAACATCTTTCTGTTGTTGCCATCCGCACCAAACCGGGTGGTGGGGTCTCCCAAAAGATTAGCTCCCTTTCACCGGTCACCTTAGACAGAAGACTGGAAAGAACACAACATAATGCCCATGATTCTCTGCTCCACACAAAACCCAGGTCAAAATCGCATGGAAAACGTGTGGGTAAAATCGCATGACTGATGTGAGAAAGAACGTTCTCCGTATTAATACTTTCACCGTCTTCCAGAGCGCAATCACCATTGATATCGATGGCAAACATGTGTGTCACTGACGTCACTCCTTGTCTGACTATCTCTACAGGGGGCTACATGTGCTAGGTCAAGGGAGACAATGCCAGGGATCTGACTGTCTCTACTGGGGGCTACATATGCTAAGGCCAAGGGAGACCATGCCAGGTATAAGCAGTTCAGATCCAGCCTGAAGAGAAGAAAAGCAACGCGAGCGAGAGTTACCTTACTTGCTCGCTATCGACTTTTACTATTCCCTGACTCGTTTAAGGTTTCCTTTCATACTAATCAAACCGATGTTCCAGGTATTTGTTACTGTTGGTCCCTGTCATTATATTCAAGATCAATAATGCTGTGCAACCCTTGAACACTTGCTGAACTGTGTTTGTTCATTTCAGTTGTTGCTGAGTACCTGTGTCAGGTACAGGGTAGACAATATCAGCAACCTCGGAACAATTTGGGGGGTTGGGGGTGGGGGTTCCTTGTTTGCTTTGTGCGTTCTGTAATAGCCTTTCTGCTCTGCCATTTGGTGCCGTTAGCAGCGTTCGTTTGGAGTTGTGGACGGGTAACTACTTCATTATAGGCACAAAGGTTACACGACGTGTTCATTATTCGCTGTTTACTATTTCCGGCCTCAATTTAAGATTTCCTTTCAGAAAACTAAGTTTAAAGAGGAAGGCGCCTGTAGACATTGGGGAATGGAAGTGGCCAGCGGGGAATCATTGTCGTCCCCATAGTGTAGACATTGGGGAATGGAAGTGGCCAACGGGGAATCCCTGTCGTCCCCATAGTGTAGACATTGGGGAATGGAAGTGGCCAGTGGGGAATCACTGTCGTCCCCATAGTGTAGACATTGGGGAATGGAAGTGGCCGGTGGGAATCACTGTCGTCTCCATAGTGTAGACATTGGGGAATGGAAGTGGCCGGTGGGGAATCACTGTCGTCTCCATAGTGTAGACATTGGGGAATGGAAGTGGCCGGTGGGGAATCACTGTCGTCCCCATAGTGTAGACATTGGGGAATGGAAGTGGCCAGTGGGGAATCATTTTCGCCCCCATAGTGTAGACATTAGGGAATGAACGTGGCCAGTGGGGAATCACTGTCGTCCCATAGTGTAGACATTGGGGAATGGAAGTGGCCAGTGGGGAATCACTGTCGTCCTCATAGTGTAGACATTGGGGAATGGAAGTGGCCAGTGGGGAATCACTGTCGTCCCCATAGTGTAGACAATGGGGAATGGAAGTGGCCAGTGGGGAATCACTGTCGTCTCCATAGTGTAGACATTGGGGAATGGAAGTGGCCAGCTGGGAATCACTGTCGTCCCCATAGTGTAGACATTGGGGAATGGAAGTGGCCAATGGGGAATCACTGTGGTCCCCATAGTGTAGACATTGGGGAATGGAAGTGGCCGGTGGGGAATCACTGTCGTCTCCATAGTGTAGACATTGGGGAATGGAAGTGGCCAGTGGGGAATCATGTTCGTCCCCATAGTGTAGACATTGGGGAATGGAAGTGGCCAGTGGGGAATCACTGTCGTCCCCATAGTGTAGACATTGGGAATGGAAGTGGCCAGTGGGGAATCATGTCGTCCCCATAGTGTAACATTGGGATATGGAAGTGGCCAGTGGGGAATCACTGTCGTCCCCATAGTGTAGACATGGGGAATGGAAGTGGCCAGTGGGGAATCACTGTTGTCCCCATAGTGTAGACATTGGGGAATGGAAGTGGCCAGTGGGAATCACTGTCGTCCCCATATGTAGACATTGGGGTATGGAAGTGGCCAGTGGGGAATCACTGTCGTCCCCATAGTGTAGACAATTGGGGAATGGAAGTGCGGATGTGGAATCACTGTTCGTCCCAATAGTGAAGACATTGGGGAATGGAAGTGGCCAAGGGGAATCACTGTCTCCCCATAGTGTAGACATTGGGGAATGGAAGTGGCCAGCGGGAATCACTGTCGTCCCAATTAGATGGTAGACCGTTGGGCGAATGGAAGCATGGGATGATCCACGGGGAATCATGATCTCTCCATAGTGTAGACATTGGGGAATGGAAGTGGCCAGCGGGGAATCATGTCATCCCATAGGTAGACATTGGGAATGGAAGTGGCCAGCGGGGAATCACTGTCGTCCCATAGTGTAGACATTGGGGAATGGAAGTGGCCAGCGGGGAATCATGATCGTCCCCATAAGTAGACTTGGAATGAATGCAGGAATCACTGCGTCCATATGTAGACATTGGATGGAATGGCCAGGGGGAATCACTGTCGTCCCCATAGTGTTAGACATTGGATGGAAGTGCATGGGATCATGCTCCCCATAGTGTTAGACATTGGGAATGAATGGGGGGAATAACTGTCGTCCCCATAGTGTAGACAATGGGGAATGGAAGTGGCCAGTGGGAATCACTGTCGTCCCCATAGTGTAGACATTGGGAATGGAAGTGGCCAGCGGGAATCACTGTCGTCCACATAGTGTAGACATTGGGTATGGAAGTGGCCAGTGGGGAATCACTGTCGTCCTCATAGTGTAGACATTAGGAATGGAAGTGGCCGGTTGGGAATCACTGTCATCCCCATAGTGTAGACATTGGGGAATGGAAGTGGCCAGCGGGGAATCATAATCATCCCCATAGTGTAGACATTGGGGAATGGAAGTGGCCAATGGGGAATCATTTTCGTCCCCATAGTGTAGACATTGGGAAATGGAAGTGGCCAGTTGGGAATCACTGTCGTCCCCATAGTGTAGACATTGGGGAATGGAAGTGGCCAGCGGGGAATCACTGTCATCCCCATAGTGTAGATATTGGGGAATGGAAGTGGCCAGCGGGAATCACTGTCATCCTCATAGTGTAGACATTGGGGAATGGAAGTGGCCAGCGGGAATCATTGTCGTCCCCATAGTGTAGACATTGGGAATGGAAGTGGCCAGTGGGAATCACTGTCGTCCCCATAGTGTAGACATTGGGGAATGGAAGTGGCCAGTGGGGAATCACTGTCGTCTCCATAGTGTAGACATTGGGGAATGGAAGTGGCCAGTGGGGAATCATGATCGTCCCCATAGTGTAGAGATTGGGAATGGAAGTGGCCAGTGGGAATCATGATCGTCCCCATAGGGTAGACATTGGGAATGGAAGTGGCCAGTGGGAATCATTTTCGTCCCCATAGTGTAGACATTGGGGAATGGACGTGGCCAGTGGGAATCACTGTCGTCCCCATACTATAGACATTGGGGTATGGAAGTGGCCAGCTGGAATCACTGTCGTCCCCATAGTGTAGACATTGGGGTATGGAAGTGGCCAGTGGGGAATCACTGTCGTCCCCATAGTGTGGACAATGGGGAATGGAAGTGGCCAGTGGGGAATCACTGTCGTCCCCATAGTGTAGACATTGGGAATGGAAGTGGCCAGCGGGAATCACTGTCGTCCCCATAGTGTAGACATTGGGGAATGGAAGTGGCCAGTGGGGAATCACTTTCGTCCCCATAGTGTAGACATTGGGGAATGGAAGTGGCCGGTTGGGAATCACTGTCGTCCCCATAGTGTAGACATTGGGGAATGGAAGTGGCCAGCGGGGAATCATGATCATCCCCATAGTGTAGACATTGGGGAATGGAAGTGGCCAACGGGGAATCACTGTCGTCCTCATAGTGTAGACATTGGGGAATGGAAGTGGCCAGCGGGGAATCACTGTCGTCTCCATAGTGTAGACATTGGGGAATGGAAGTGGCCGGTTGGGAATCACTGTCGTCCCCATAGTGTAGTCATTGGGGAATGGAAGTGGCCAGCGGGGAATCATGATCATCCCCATAGTGTAGACATTGGGGAATGGAAGTGGCCAACGGGGAATCACTGTCGTCCTCATAGTGTAGACATTGGGGAATGGAAGTGGCCAGCGGGGAATCACTGTCGTCTCCATAGTGTAGACATTGGGGAATGGAAGTGGCCAATGGGGAATCATGATCATCCCCGTAATGTAGACATTGGGGAATGGACGTGGCCGGTGGGGAATCACTGTCGTCCCCATAGTGTAGACATTGGGGAATGGAAGTGGCCGGTGGGGAATCACTGTCATCCCCATAGTGTAGACATTGGGGAATGGAAGTGGCCTGTGGGGAATCATTGTCGTCCCCATAGTGTTGACATTGGGGAATGGAAGTAGCCAGTGTGGAATCACTGTCGTCCCCATAGTGTAGACATTGGAGAATGGAAGTGGCCAGCGGGAATCACTGTGGTCCCCATAGTGTAGACATTGGGGAATGGAAGTGGCCAGCGGGGAATCATGATCGTCCCCATAGTGTAGACATTGGGGAATGGAAGTGGCCAGCGGGGAATCACTGTGGTCCCCATAGTGTAGACATTGGGGAATGGAAGTGGCCAATGGGGAATCACTGTCGTCCCCATAGTGTAGACATTGGGGAATGGAAGTGGCCAGCGGGGAATCACTGTGGTCCCCATAGTGTAGACATTGGGGAATGGAAGTGGCCAGCGGGGAATCATGATCGTCTCCATGGTGTCGCTGCTGGCGATGCACGGCTCAGACATCGGTATCAGCCTGTCGATGCTAGAAGTACCGAAGGTGACGTGTGTGTGTGTGTGTGTGTGTGTGTGTGTGTGTGTGTGTGTGTGTGTGTGTGTGTGTGCGTGCGTGCGTGCGTGCATGCGTGCGTGCGCGCGTGCATGTGTGTTTGTGTGCGTGAGAGAGAGACAGAGACAGAGAGACAGAGACAGAGACAGAAAGGCGTGCTGCCCGGTCTTGGGCTGTGTCTCCTTCCTTGGTCCCTTCAGTCTGCAATCCTGCTCGCAGCGCCAGTTGTGATGGTGTGGAGGGGTAAGGGGTGTGCAGGTGAAGACAGGCAGATGGTGATAAGTACAGGAACCAAGGGACAGCAGCCAGTCAAGAAGACACAGAGGATGGACGACGTGGAGTCTTTCTTCTTTTATTTAGTCTAATATCACCATTGTTGTGAACAGACGTTAAATTAAATCAATCAAATCAATCAATCTTCTTTTATTCTCCTTCCATAACAAGCAGCTCAGACCAGGAACAATGCCCTGGGAGCTCTCTCTCTCTCTCTCTCTCTCTCTCTCTCTCTCTCTCTCTCTCTCTCTCTCTCTCTCTCTCTCTCTCTGTCGGGGCACACTCCTCTCACGGCAGACGCTCAGGGAACACTGAACTACTCGCACACAACGCTCTACATTTATAAGACTGAACCGTGCCGCAGAGCCAGCAACACGGTGCCGAAGACAAAACAGGCCTTGTGAGGGCGGAACCGACAGAAATTTGTGCATCTGTCCCAGCTTCCGTGTTGTCTGGCTCGCCGTCCATTCAAACTATTCACACATATTTACTGTCAATGAAAACCTTAGAACCCAAGGAATAAAATGCAGTAAGTCATGTTTGACAATTTTGTTGCTGTACTAAATTATTTCTGGTTAATGTCCCAGAGTGAACCCACTTTTGACGTGTTTGCGACAAAATTTCCACTATTTCGATGAAAAAAATACCACAGAGCGTGAAATAATTTTACAATGATTGAATAGCTGGCATTTCGCTCTTTTCATACATATAAACTTCATTTTCCGAGACAGTGTCTAAGCAGAGAAGTTTCTTATTAAAAATTACTAGAAAACACAGCTGACTTTTCGCTTCGCTGAGCTTTTGATACGATTTTCAACTGAAAAATACTCTGTTGAAATGGTCCATCGGATGATAATTTTTATACATTTTCATTTGTATCTATGATAGAAATGGAGTCATTAAGATGATTCCGATCGGGAAGTCCGAATTTTGTAAAACGACAATTTAGATCAAAACTCCGACAATCAACAAAGAAGGCGACTTGCTCAAGCAAACTGGCGCCGTCAGTCATTTCGTATAGTCGCATGCTTGGACGGAAAAGATCCTGGACATGCGATATACGAAATGAGAGCTTATGAACTTGAATACTAATGTGTATTTTCAGATTCTTCGGTTTTTCTCTTAATTTTTGTGAAATCAAGAATTATTCAATGTTTGTTCGATGGACAATTGAAAATGGCGTCATAATTAATTGCGCAAAATGCCAGTTTAGAGAAAATATGGGCCTCTCGGCCCAAAACGGTTTTAACGAATGAAATACATGAATTTTTGTGACTTCAGCGACGTATATACAACTATACTACTCAACACTTGCTAGGGATCAGATATTCAACACACTGTAATGGTCCAGAATATTTGTCAATCAAAACTCAAACGGTCAAATACTGTTAATTAGTCATTATTTCATCCAAACCAAACAAAAATGAGGGAAATTCCATCAGATAAACCAAGAAACAGAATGGACAAATGACACAACCCCTAAAAGCCACCTGAAACAGGGCATGGAAGGGAAGAGTCAACCTGAACAACCCACTGCTGTCTGTGTGGAATTGAGAATGAATGGACTCTCAGTAATGTGTGTGACCACCACGGGCTGCGATCACAGCTCTACAATGCCTCCTCATGCTGCAGATGAGGTTCCTGATCTGCTGCTGGGGGATTCTGGCCCATTCTTCCTGGAGGGCAACTCCAAGGTCATGGATGTTCTGAGGCAGCTGCTCACGTGCTTGGACAGCTCGCCCAATGATATCCCAGACATGCTCAATCGGATTGAGGTCTGGTGAGCGTGCAGGCCACTCCAAGCGTGCAATTCCCTCATTCTGAAGGTACTGGTTGACAATGCGGGCACGGTGAGGACGGGCATTGTCATCCACAAGGATGAAGTCGGGACCAATGGCACCAGCGTAGGGTCGGACAATGGGGTGAAGAACCTCGTCACGGTATCGGGCTGCATTCATGGGTGCCATTCTCCATCACCAGCAGATCGGTTTTGCCTTGCATTGAAATGCCTCCCCACACCATTACTGAGCCCCCACTATAGCGGTCATGCTGAGCAATGAAGTTGGGGTGGAATCGTTCATTCTGCCTTCGCCACACCCTCTCCGGTCAGTCACGTCCAAACAAAACCTGGACTCATCACTGAACAAAACTGGAGTCCAGTTTGCAGCAGTCCAGCCTTGGTGCTCCAGTGCCCACAGCAACCTTGCTTGTTTGTGTTGTCTGGTCAATGGAACCCAAATTGCTGGGGCCCTTGAATGAAGACCACCGTCGTGAAGCCTTCTCCTGACTGTCTGGGTTGACACCCGGTTCCCTGATGCGTTCTGGAGGTCATGTTGCAGCTGTGCGGCATTGTGGAAAGGATTTCTTCGTGCCTGGACAAGGAAATATCGGTCCTCTCGCTGGGTTGTGACACGTGGGTGACCTCCAGAATGTCGTGGAGTGACTGTCCCTGTTGTTTGATATCGATTCCACATACGGGAAACAACGCTCTGGGATACGCCCAAGGCTCCAGCAACCTCTCGTTGCGATGACCCTCCTAGCAGCATCCCAACTCCTCTCGCCATATCTTCTGCGGAAAGGCGTCGTCTTTGTGCTTGCTGTTCCATTGTGGTGCGATAAACACTGCCCGAATCACACTGAACCACTGTTTGCCGGTCCCAAAACAGCAAATGTGACGCTGACCTCTCCCCCTGTTTACCCCCAGAATGAGGGGCCACGCAATTCACGTGCTCACCATGCTGCATGTTCCAGCGTGAAGGTGCAGGCAACAGTGTGATTGTCTTTCACATTGTTTTGTGTTGCTGGATCACGTGTTTATTGAAGTCAGTTCAAAATGATTTTTTTCATACACTGTTTTTAATTGCTGATCCCTAGCAAGTGTTGAGTGGTATATGTAGGTTCTGAGGTATTCATGATTTAACGAATTTACACACACACACACACACACACACACACACACACACACACACACACACACACACACACAAAATCAAGATTCATCAATCAAGGGAGGTAAGGGGGAAGGTAACTCTTGAACAAAATATTTCGTCTACGACGAGTAACCAAGAAATGTACCGTTAGCACCCGGCTACAACTGAAAGAAAAAAAGCAACAACAAATGAAGTCTGAATATTCAGGCAAAACGCTGATGAAGCTACAATTGCAATTGTAAGTAAAGCTAGCATTATATATTAGCAACCAAATTTTCACCTTGTGCATCTTTTCCATATTATGTCTGTTCTAGTTAGGCTAACTCCAGCCGCAAAATTTCATCAATCAATGCCCTCTGATGCCTTCACATCTGTAGTATGCATTTCTGTGTGTACGTATGTATGCACATGCGCAGTTATCTTGTGTCTGTGTTGTGTGTTGTCTGCATCACCTGTGTGTGTGTGTGTGTGTGTGTGTGTGTGTGTGTGTGTGTGTGTGTGTGTGTGTGTGTGTGTGCTTCATTGCATGCTGTACGTATTTGCATGTGTGTGTGTGTGTGTGTGTGTGTGTGTGTGTGTGTGTGTGTGTGTGTGTGTGTGTGCTTGTTTGCATGCTGCATGTGTTAGTTAGTTTCGAATTTAAAGTCTATCCACTCTAGGTGGTATAAGACGGTATGCTACATATGTGTGTGTGCGTTGTGTGTGTGTGTGTGTGTGTGTGTGTGTGTGTGTGTGTGTGTGTGTGTGTGTGTGTATGTGTGTGTGTGTGTGTGTGTGTGTGTGTGTGTATTACTCTCTGTGTGTGTGTGTGTGTGTGTGTGTGTGTGTGTGTGTGTGTGTGTGTGTGTGTGTTTGCATGCTGCATGTGTTAGTTAGTTTTGAATTTAAAGTCTATCTACTCTAGGTGATATTAGACGGTATGCTGCATGTGTGTGTGTGTGTGTGTGTGTGTGTGTGTGTGTGTGTGTGTGTGTGTGTGTGTGTGGCCATGTGTGTGTGTGTGTGTGTGTGTGTGTTGTGTGTGTGTGTTACTGTGGGTGTGTGTGCGTTACTCTGTGTGTGTGTGTGTGTGTGTGTGTGTGTGTGTGTGTGTGTGTGTGTGTGTGTGTGTGTGTGTGTTACTGTGTGTGTGTGTGCGCGGGCGCTTGTTTGCATGCTGCATGTGTTAGTTTTGGATTTAAAGTCTATCCACTCTAGGTGATATTAGACGGTATGCTGCATGTGGTGTGTGGCCATGTGTGTGTGTGTGTGTGTGTGTGTGTGTGTGTGTGTGTGTGTGTGTGTGTGTGTACATCACTGAAACATACCACTACCAGAATTTACCGTACCACAATGATTTTCTCCTATATGCACTACAACTTACAGCAACATCTTACACAACAGCACTTTTGTTCGATTTGCCACCATCCAAGGCCGTGAAAATTTAACTAATCCTTGATGTTTTAGAACATTTTGAGTCGAAAAGAACTTCTGCTTGAGGACTCTTCCCCTGTGAAAAAAACAACAGCCTTCAAAATAGCTAACCCAGTCTATGGCTGGACCACAAGATCATGTGATTCGGCCAAAAGCAATGAATACGCAAGGCTAACGCTATGAAATCTGACTTTTCGTGAACTACATTGACAACTTAGCTGTGGCTTGTGGATATCCACAAAATGGAACAAGGTTATCGAAACTGGATTCTCGGTTTCATCTTCCGGGAGAATCCCCTGCAACTTTGGCTGATGATCTGCTTCTATTGGCTAACAGAGTTCACCCTCAGATGGGCCATAGCGAAATATAAAGGTTAGCGTTACAGCAATTCTACAAAAGCCTGGAACCGGAGCTGAGATGGAGGTGCGTTGTAAATAACACTTGTAAAAGTGGCTGGCGGCTGCCCACGGCACAGTGTAAAGAGTACATGTAAAAGTGGCTGGCAGCTGCCCATGGCACAGTGTGGCACAGTGTAAATAGTACATGTAAAAGTGGCTGGCAGCTGCCCACGGCACAGTGTAAATAGTGCATGTAAAAGTGGCTGGCGGCTGCCCATGGCACAGTGTAAAGAGTACATGTAAAAGGGGCCGGCAGCTGCCCAAGGCACAGTGTGGCACAGTGTAAATAGTACATGTAAAAAGGGGCCAGCAGCTTCTCACGGCACTGTGTAAATAGTTCATGTAAAAGTGGCTGGCAACTGTCCACGGCACAGTGTAAATAGTACATGTTAAAGTGGCTGGCAGCTGCTTACAGCACAGTGTGGCACAGTGTAAATAGTGCATGTAAAAGTGGCTGGCAGCTGCCCACGGCACAGTGTAAATAGTGCATGTAAAAGTGGCTGGCGGCTGCCCATGGCACAGTGTAAAGAGTACATGTAAAAGGGGCTGGCAGCTGCCCACGGCACAGTGTGGCACAGTGTAAATAGTACATGTAAAAAGGGGCCAGCAGCTTCTCACGGCACTGTGTAAATAGTTCATGTAAAAGTGGCTGGCAACTGTCCACGGCACAGTGTAAATAGTACATGTTAAAGTGGCTGGCAGCTGCTTACGGCACAGTGTGGCACAGTGTAAATAGTGCATGTAAAAGTGGCTGGCAGCTGCCCATGGCACAGTATGGCACAGTGTAAATAGCTCATGTAAAAGTGGCTGGCAGCTGCCGAAGGCACAGTGTGGCATAGTGTAAATAGTACTTGTAAAAGTGGCTGGCAGCTGCCTATGGCACAGTGTGCCACAGTGTAAATAGTGCATGTAAAAGTGGCTGGCAGCTGCCCATGGCACAGTGTGGCACAGTGTAAGTAGTACATGTGAAAAGGGGCCAGCAGCTGCCCATGGCACAGTGTGGCACAGTATAAATAGTACATGTAAAAGTGGCTGGCAGCTGCCCATGGCACAGTGTGGCACAGTGTAAATAGTACATGTGAAAAAGGACCAGCAGCTGCCCATGGCACAGTGTGGCACAGTGTAAATAGTACATGTAAAAGTGGCTGGCAGCTGCCCAAGGCACAGTGTGACACTGTATAAATAGTACATGTAAAAGTGGCTGGCAGCTGCCCATGGCACAGTGTGGCACAGTGTAAATAGTACATGTGAAAAGGGGCCGGCAGCTGCCCATGGCACAGTGTGACACAGTATGAATAGTACATGTAAAAGTGGCTGGCAGCTGCCCATGACACAGTGTAGCACAGTGTGGATAGTACATGTAAAAGTGGCTGGCAGCTGCCCATGGCACAGTGTGGCACAGTGTAAATAGTACATGTGAAAAGGGGCCAGCAGCTGCCCATGGCACAGTGTGGCACAATGTAAATAATAGATGTAAAAGTGGCTGGCAGCTGCCCATGGCACAGTGTGGCACAGTGTAAATAATACATGTAAAAGTGGCTGGCAGCTGCCCATGGCACAGTGTGGCACAGTGTAAATAATACATGTAAAAGTGGCTGGCAGGTGCCCATGGCACAGTGTGGCACAGTATGAATAGTACATGCCAGCATTTATCGTGACCACCTGTTTCCTCTATTTCTTCTCGTTTTCTTCTTTTCCTGCCTGTCTGCCATGCATAAAGGCCCTACGCAAGAAGAGACTAAACAAAGTCTCTCTCTTCCTGTCTCTGTCTGCCTCTGTTTTAGCTGTCTGTATGCATCTTTGTCTGTCTGTATTCCCCTCTGCATGTTTATGTGCATGGGGGGGGGGGGGGGAAGGGAAGGAGATACAGATACATGTCTGTGTGTGTGGATGCATGCACGAGTATGTGGATGAATGTGTTGCACGTGTGTGTGTATGTGAATGTGTGTGTGTGTGTGTGTGTGTGTGGTGTGTGCGATTTCACTTTTTTTCAAAACATGTATGTGCATATGTGAGAGATAAGTAAATAGAAATTGACATAACGTGGGATTATTTTTCTCCTATAGAAGTGTGATGAAATGCTTGACAAGTCCATCTAATCGGTGTTTTTCTGTAAAAGTACAAACGCCATTCTCCCTCCTTTCTCTGTCCCATCTGTCACACAAAAGGCAGAACAGATTTCAAATCTATGCCAACTCTCCCCTCTCAACCCACCCCCACCCCTCTGCCCCATCACTTGACACAAAGACACCAGGCCTTCTCTCCCCCCCCCCCTCTCTCTCTCTCTCTCTCTCTCATAGGACGGCATGGGCTGCCTTGCTTAATGCCATATGTTACAAGAAAAGTTTACTTCATGGTGCGCACGATGGGCTTCGTCGCTCTCTTTCCACCTCCCTTCCCCTTTCAACCCTCACTCAGTCTTTAACATGGTGGAGTGACACAGCAAACAAAATTTACATCACGTCGTAACACTGTTGCTCCCCCCCCCCCCCCCCCCTGAGCTGTGTGTGGCCTCACTTCACACCAAAATCGGCAAACCCCCCTCCTTCTTTACCCCCCCCTTCCATATCCATGATCTGCACGCTGCCAACAGCTGGTCAATGACAACATTGTGTTTACTCGCACTTAGCTCATTAGCATTCATTCTAAAAACGTGTGCATAAATTATTGGTCGTTGATCTTGGCGCCAAGGCACAGGTATAGTTCAAACGCCTGCACTTTGATCAATCCACAGATAGGGGTGAGGAATGACAGGCAAACCTTCTCCCTTTGTCTCATTTTGATTGACACCCTGTCAGCCAGATCAGAAATCTGATTTGACAGTTTAGTGTTTAAGATAGGGATGCGTAGCCCCTGACGCTCACTTTTCCTGAAGACCAGCTGTAGATCAGAACTAAGGAACAAGACAGACGCCAGGGTTAATCAAGACAGAGGGCATGGTAATCTCCCTCT
>CM065720.1:13385346-13397846 GCA_033310375.1 Conus canariensis
ATGTGTTGTTTTAAATTCCGATAATTATCGAGTTAAACCATAAGTTCGTATATATGAAAATTGACGAGGATTATAATAGGTTTTTGTTTATTCTTATTTTTCTTTTGATTGGAGAAGAAAATTATTTCGTATGCCCTTTTTTTCATATGAAGGATGGCTGTTGCGCCGAAGCGATAATGGGAGGAGGGATGGTGGTGTGCTTTGACTTCGAGTAGGGGGAAGAGGGAGTGTGAAGGTGGTTATTGTAGTTGGAAAGGAAATGGTATATGGTTGGTTGTGTGAAGTTGGTGAATTATATGACATTGGTGGTTTGAATTGATGAATATTTGCGGTGTTATGCATTGATATATTTAATGCATTATGTTTTCTTTTTGTGATTATGATTGGAAGTTGGAATAGGTAGTTTTTAAATTTGTTGTGTTATTCTTAAGTTAGTGCAGTGATTTGGTTGCAAGTTGAAATTGATTAGGCACATGCCTAGTCACGTACAGCCCAGCAGGGGGGCGCCGTCCTGTCACTCCGCTTTTGTTAGTATGTCTAGGTCTTCGTTACTATATATGGCCTCGCCGGTCATTTGTTTTCGATCGCTATCGGTTTTGGTGATACTGCGCTGTTTGAGTTCAGGGCAGTGACAGTGGTCATTCATTTTATTATTGGATTATGATATCATATCGGGGTTGACCCAATATTGTCTCTTATTCAGCAGCGGCGAGCGCTTCCTCTCTCCGGTGTTGTTGTTGTTGTTGAATCGTTTGGCATTCATTATATGCAGTTGAAGAAAACAGTAATTCTTTATTATTTTATAAATTCCCTGTGGATAATGTCGTTGATTGATTTATGGCATCATCCTGTCCCACTTGGGTACATACTGTCTGAGGTGTGTCGATTGAGATATGGAATAATATGATATTGACAGTGTGGTATGTGAAAGGATGGTTGTTAATAATTTTTGTCACATTGACAGTACTATTAATTGACTTTGTTGACTTCGATATTCCAGAATATGGAGAATGCCGGGGTGTTCATAATCGGAAGTTAACAACTGTTTTTTTTTGTGCACTCTGTTTTTTTATGGATATTGTAGGCTGATTTATGTCCCGTTTGGTAGAATTGTGAGTGCCAGATTGGGTTGTTAGTGTATGTGTTACACTTAGTTTGATGGCTCAAATGCCTTGGCCGACATTGAAGTCGCAGAGACAATGGGTTGTAGTTCTGGTGTGCCTGAAGTTCTATGATCAGTTGCGGGCCAGAGTAGTCATGAAACTATTTTATCTCGACAGGGTTTGACCGCTCTGCTGCTGCAACCTCTGGTGTGAGGCATCTTACCTGGTACTGCCCTGTTTCCGACTTCTTTCTGGCCGACCACTAGGTCATCGCTACGAACGACTGGGAGGGGGCGAGCTCATCCTTCTGCGAGCGTCGGAGCTCCCCCTCCTGCTGCTGAGATCTGCTGAGCTGCTGGGCTCTTCATTTTCTTCAATGTGTGTCACAGTGTACTTTGAATCGGTGACTCCGTGCTGAACCTTGTGACATCGTCGATTCTTCATCGTTCGGCGCTTCGTCTGCTGGGGCATCAGGACCTCAGTGACAGTGTGGTCACCAGTGCACAAACCGTGAACGTTCGCGAAGGATGGGGGAAAAGTGGGAGTGTGGGAATTGATTGTGTGAAAAAAAAAGACGGTTCGAGTGTGTGAAGGGTGAATGGTATTGTGCGTGAGTTGTATAAAATTATATATATATATATATATATATATATATATATATATATATATAGATAGCTAGATAGATAGATAGATTTAGATATATTTGTATGTATTGTGTGGAGGGGGAATTGTAACGAATTGTTTTTGGGTTTGTTTGTTTGTTTGTTTTTTTTGTTTTTTTTTTTTTGGGGGGGGGGGGGGGGGGGTGAGGGGTGTCGTTGTGTTCCCTTTGTGGTTCGTATTGCGCGGGCACTTTGGGTTCGGTGGGCCATCCTACCTCTGGATGACTCAGCCCCAGGTTACCACGTGATAGTCCCTGGAGTATCCCTGGACCGGTATTAACCCTGTGTGGGTTGGGGTCCCTTGAGGCTTCCTAGATTTGAAGGTGGGGTGTCGGGGCATTTTTATTGTGTATTGCTGATTTTGGTGTGTGTTTTTTGTATTATTGTTTGAAGATTTTTTTTTTTGCTGATAGTGTGTGGGTGAGTGTGAATTTGAATAAAATTTGATTGTTTGTTGCACCTATTATTTGGTGTTTTGTATTTTTGTTCTGTGGTGTCGGTAGTTTTAGAGTGTGGGCGGGGTGGATTAAAAGGGGTACCCTTCTACATTCGGGTATCCCTGTCACCGCACTAGGCGTAGTGACACACACACACACACACACACACACACACACACACACACACACACACAATGTTGTGACGGACCGTTTTTCATCTGGTCACAAAGTTTCAGGTGCGACCGTGCTTACCGGAAGGTAGTTGTCCGGAAGCCGGTTGCAAAAGTTAGCTGACTGCTACTCACCGGCGCATTGCTATAAGCCGGGTGAGTTGCACCGGTTAGGCAGCCTCTGCAGTGATTCCGGCAATACAAGTCACAGAAGGCCGAAGAGGGACTCAGCCGTTTGCAAGTAGCAGTCGGGTATTTATCATTGAATGTTTATTTATTAACAAACTAAAACTGTATTCCCGTTTAGGAGCGACTGAAACTTCCTCAGCGCTCTTGTGGAGGTTTTATTTTAAAAAAAAATATTGTTCTGTTATCCTATGACTTGATAGGGTAACAAAACGAAATTGTTTCGGAAAATGTGAATAGATGAAGTGAGTGTTATAAGAAGTGGTCATCAGAAAAAAGAAAAAAAAGATTTTGTTTATTTTGTAACTTAACTGGCTATGAGCTTCATGATGAAGAAAAAGTGTCTATTCTAATATGGTTTGCAAGAAGATGGAGAGTTTTGATGCTATGGATAATAAGCTCCCAGAGTGAGCGACATAGACTTTTGTTTTTCATTCTGATGTGTGATGTGTTTACATGGGTATCAATATGTGTTGTTAAAACAAAAGTGTGGTGGAAATCTTTCCCTTGCATATGAAGCTGTTGAACTGAAGTGAAGTGAACATTCTTGTGTTACAAGAAAAGAAATGAACATTTTGTGAATTGACGAAAGACATTTATAGTTTGAAAAAATAATCATCAGTTGTGTGTAATGAATTGTATTCATGGTTTATTGAAGAGGATCCAGATGGAAATCCTTTTCCCTAATTTGGAAGATTAGATTATGAAAGGTTTATGTGGAAATCCTTTCCCCAATTTGGAAAACTAGAGTCTGAAAGGTTTATATGGAAATCCTTTCCTGTGCAATGTTATGATTCCGGAAAATGGAATGTTGTAGTGTAATGATTCCGGAAAAGGGAATGTTGTAATGTTATGATTCCGGAAAAAGAATATTGTAATGATAACGAATATGCTGATGTATGGCTCAAGTTCAAGTGAAATATGATGTGGCTAATGAATGTGAACGAATATGCTGATATGTGGCTCAAGTTCTAGTGAGATATAATGTGGCTAATGAATATGAAGATAGTTGTGATTGTAATGAATAGTGGCCATGATAATCAAGGTAGTTAATCAGTTGCCCCCAGGTTGATAGTGTTCCCTGGACTGACGGGACTGGCTGCTACCGGGTTAGGGCCGGGGCCATAGCTGTGTTGACGCCCCGTTCTCCACCTGTTTGCTGCTGGTGTTGAGAGGCCGGCCTGAGCGCCGACAATTGCCCTACCTGCCACTGCGCCCGTGACCGACCACTGTTGGGCCAGTGGGTTGGAAACGTCGCTGCTGGTGAGCCAGGACGTCGCCCCTTCTTTTGTGCCAGCGACCTGCGTCCGAGGCCGTCGCTGTGTGTGTGGTGTGTGTGCCACAGCTCTTGGTTGGTGTTGAGCCACAGGTGGTGTGTGTGCCACAGCTCTTGGTTGGTGCTGAGCCACAGCTCTTAGGTGTTTGAGCCACAGCTCGTGGGTGAGACTGTCGCCGTGTTGCTGACAGAGACGCCACGAACGTGTTAGTTTTTCTTACCCTCTTTCTTCATTGAGAACCACAGCTTGGAAGAGACTGTCAGACTTGCCTCGTCGCTGCCGTCGTCGTCATCAGCGCTGGACCCGGCAGTTGATAATTAAAATTGTATTAATTTGTTGTATATGTACACCTAATGGTGGGTGTACCAACCTATGTTTAATTGTGTATGTGTTTTGCTTGATGGCTCGGGCGGCATAAGAAAAAAGAAGTGTTATTTTGTTGCCTGGCTGTCCATGTTCGGATGAGTGGGTGTGTGTATGTGAATTAGAAAAAGTCGTGCATGCATCCATAATTCTGAGTGAGTCAGACTTCCACACACACGCATTTCCATCCGTAACAAATGTATATATATATATATATATATATATATATATATATATATATATATATATATATATATATAAACGCGCAAACAAACACATAAACACACAGAGACACAGACAAAGCAAACACAATCACGCACACACAGAGACACACACCGACATAAAAAAGACACGCACACACACACGCACACACACACACACACACACACACACCACACACACCGCACGCGCAAACATGCACGCACACACACTCAGTCCCCCCCCCCCCCCACACACACACACAAACACACACAAACACACGCGCGTGCACACACACACATACACACACACACACATACATAAACGCGCGCGCGCGCGCACACACACACGCACGCACGCACGCATGCACGCACGCACGAGAAATGGCACCATCAAACAGAGGGAGAAGGCCATCAACAGGAGAGAAATGGCACCATCAAACAGAGGGGAGAAATGGCACCATCAAACAGAGGGGGAGAAATGGCACCATCAAACAGAGGGGGAGAAATGGCACCTCAAACAGAGGGGAGAAATGGCACCGTCAAACAGAGGAGGAGAAATGGCACCGTCAAACAGAGGAGGAGAAATGGCACCGTCAAACAGAGGGGGAGAAATGGCACCATCAAACAGAGGGAGAATGCACACAAACAGAGGGGAGAAATGGCACCATCAAACAGAGGGGGAGAAATGGCACCATCAAACAGAGGGGGGAGAAATGGCACCATCAAACAGAGGGGGAGAAATGACACCATCAAAGAGAGGGGGAGAAATGCATGATCTTTCGTTTCTGGTCAAAGAGTAGACACATGAGCGACGTGGATTTATTTCTTCGATATTAATTGTTATTTTACGTTCAAGATGAACTTGTTACAATTTTCAAAGCGTCACAGCAAAGGATCGATACTCTATCCCGGGTAGCATGTTATGAGAGTTTTGTTTCAGACCTGTCCTATGAGGGGAGACCCATGGTTTTGTGCAGGCAGTGGAGGTGGATCTGATGGAGTGTTTTCAACTCTGTCCTGCACAGTGTCCATGTTGGACACTTTGGACCTTTTTTTTGACTACTTGTGGGTTGTTTTCGATGGGTTGATTGAAGTGTTCAGAGCTGTTTAAACACATTATTTCACCGTATTGAGTACACTTGTTTAGTGAAAACACGACAAATATAACAAATTTAAAAAAATCTAGAGACTGTCATCGACTCAAAGCATGAATCTGTGTCAATTTGTGTAACGTTTACAAGTAATTATTATTTAAAAATTACTGTAGTTAATGCAAGATCATGTGATTACTACCTGGAAGAAGAAGCATCTGCTGCTTGATGGCAGATGAAAATGAAATGAATGTCTCCCCACAATCCACCCCCTCAGTTATGAATGTCTCCCCACAATCCACCCCTCAATTATGAATGTCTCCCCACAAACCACCCCCTCAGTTATGAATGTCTCCCCACAATCCACCCCCTCAGTTATGAATGTCTCCCCACAATCCACCCCCTCAGTTATGAATGTCTCCCCACAATCCACCCCCTCAGTTATGAATGTCTCCCTACAATCCACCCCCTCAGTTATGAATGTCTCCCCACAATCCACCCCCTCAGTTATGAATATCTCCCCACAATCCACCCCCTCAGTTATGAATATCTCCCCACAATCCACCCCCTCAGCTTTTAGACAACTTGAAATTTGGTACGTAGTCTTTGTAGAGGATACGCTTATTTGTTGTTGTTGTTGCTGCTGCTGTTGGCTGTTGTTGTTGTTGTTGTTGTTTGTTGTTGTTCGTTTATGAAAATTACACCATAGTTTAGTTTTTATGTGTGTAAATCAAATATGTTTGAAGGGCAGCTCTATGCATTGTTTTATGGTTTTGCTTGGATGGATTAGCTGTGTTGATAACAGCTCTATGAATATTATGATTTTGATGGGTTGATTGCTGTGTTGATGGCAGCTCTATGCAATTATGTGTTTGATGGGTTGATTGCTGTGTTGATGGCAGCTCTATGCATATTATGTGTTTGATGGGTTGATTGCTGTGTTGATGGCAGCTCTATGCATATTATGTGTTTGATGAGTTGATTGCTGTGTTGATGGCAGCACTAAGCATACTATGCATTTGATGCGTTGATTGCTGTGTTGAAGGCAGCTCTACTCTCTGCACGTTTTCTTTGTAATGAGTTGATAGCTGTATTGATAACAGTTCCTTGCATGCTTTGTTTTTTATGGGTTGATTGCTTGTTGACAGCAGAGTCAGTATTGTAAGTGTAGCTTATTTCTTTGCTTAGTCTGTAATCTTGCAGGAAGGTAAAGAAAGTCTTACATACTTCTCCTGCTCTCTCTGTCTTTAGTATCTTCATAACAGAAAAAAGGTGTTGGTCATGGAGCACATTGAGGGATAGAAACCTGAACGTTAGACAGCTGTGTGACGTCATGAGCAACAAACGTTGTGAAGAGGGTGTCCAACTCTGTTTTTTCTGAATAAATTCAATCTATTGTGAAGCCTGTCCAACAGTTGTGCAGCCATCGATTTTTCCACGATGCATGCAGTCTCAACAGCAAACATTGGCCCTTTATCCTTATTGTCAACAGTCACTGCATATGGTCCTAAGGCACATTGCTATATTCCTCATATACTATGAGTGTGTAAGGATGTTTTTCACCTTTATTGTTGTACAGTACCTCTGTCACTGATGTGTTTTATCACGGGTTGATTTCGTTTTTGGAAAGAAAAAGTCAGCTTATCATCAAATGGTACAGAACACGCCTTCATAAACAAAACAGATAACTGGTCACAAAATATACGGAACACGTTTTATTAAAGGAAGCATTTCTAAGCAACTTGGAATGCGACATTTTTTAAGCTATATAGCAGCCTTTATCACTAGCTTTTTTCACCTCGTATTTCTTTAACTGGCAATCATGCCAACAAAGCATCGTTCAAGGTACAGCTGATTTTATTTCCTTGTAAAACCTACTTATCATGCTTTTTAGTTTACAAATATTACATCAAAACAACAAACAAAACAAAACCATTACCACCTCAGAAAATTCTAATAGACTGGCAATTAAACCGGTTGAATGTCGTTTTAACATCTTATAATAAAAATTCCTTTTTCAAATCTTAAAAAAAAAAACAAAAAAACTGGCAATGAAGCGTTTCTTTCTTTTACGCCTTGCAATGAAGGTTCCACTTCAATTGCTGACATCTTGCATCATCACCACAATATAGTCACAAGATTACAAACGGAGATCATATCAAAGTCAATGCAAATTGTATATTGTACATAGGGGCATAAATAAACACTTCAGCATACTGTCAAGTATATCTATGATGTATAAAAAGTTGCAAAAGGTGTACTTAGTTATCTATGGAGAAAAAATACAAAACATCGACAAGCATAAAGCACAGCAAATGTCTTTTAAAACCACAACAACAACCAACCAACCAAGCAACCAAACACACAAAGCAGGCAAACCAAACCAAACAAACAAACAAACAATCAAAATTAAAATGGGCACACACGCCCCCCACACACACACACACACACACACACACACACACACACACACACACACACACACACACGCACGCACGCACGCACATACACACACACACACACACACACACACACACACACACACACACACACACACACACACACACACATCCAGGAAAAGTCATGGATAGATGACTGTTGAGACCATAAACTTAAAAGAAGTTCCGCCGAATGAAAGAGACAAACAATTTGCAAGACAAAACACGACGCGTTTCGACCTCTTCAGTCTTCTTCATGGAAGACAAACAACATTCAAGGCAACGGAAACGAACAACGAACAATAACTTATCTCCTCAAACTGCGCGCAGAAAGGGATACCCAAAGAGGTCGTAACGCGTCATGTTTTGTGTTGTAGTTTGTTTGTCTCTCGTTCAGTGGAACAGTAAATCTTCAACAACTGAACTAGATATCAATAATTATGTTACAAAAGTCACAAAATTAACACAAGCCCGAGGTGAAGATTTAGAAGGTTACATAACAATAGAGGCAATGTTAAAGGCTTGAAAGATATGACGAGCAATAAAAGTCCAGGTAAAGATGGAATAATGGTTAATGTTTTTAATTTTCTCTGGAAACAGTAGCGCAGTTTCACAGTACGTTCATTAAATGGAGGGTATTTAAAAGGAAAAAAATCAATTACACAAAAGGAAGGCATCATTATATGTTTACCGATAGAAGGTCAACGTAAGGAATATTATAAAAAAAACAAAACAAAACAAAACAAAAACAAAAACCTAGAGGCCAATAACGTTACTTAAAGCGTTTTGTTTTGTTTGTTTTTTTTCAAAATTTGTTCATCGTGCATTTTAAACAAAATCAAATCAGCCTTGCCTGAACTTTTTAATGAAAATCAAACAGGGTTTGGATCTGGAAGGTATAGTGGGGATAACCTGAGGACAACTTATGGCATAATACAGGAAATTACTAACCAAAAGACCAAAATGGGTAATAAGATTGCTATCACAATGCCCAGAATCAATTAACTAAATAAATTGCCAATTTATAAAGTTGGGCCACCGTTTTTAGTAAAACTAATAATCATGAATTCTGGAAAGATGTTTTCGGTGCATAGAGACAATTTTGTAATCATGTAGAATTAAATGAAGGACATTAGCTTGCACCAGAACCCATATTCGACAATGAAAAATTAAAGATTGCTAATAAGACTTTTCATGACAAGAAATAGACACATATGTCTAGTGAATGATTTCCTGGATAAATATGGCAATTTCCGGCTTTCTAGGTCATTTAACAAAATAATTGGAACCAAAACAAACTTTCAGAATACACAAATTGTGTACAATCAAATATACAAAAACGTTAGAAGATTAGAAATATCCGTATTCAAGATAATATAAGCGAAGAAGTCAGTAAATCCATACAATTGATAGTTAATGTGCAAAGAGGGTCAAGGGCATGCTATGAATTGCTTCTAGAAAAATGAAAATACTAAATGTTAAGCCCTTTCCACAACGGGAAAATACACTAAATAATACTACAATTGATTGGGAAGCAGCGCTGAAAAAAAATAAAATAACAGAAGTAAAACTGAAATTGTTCCAAACCAGAATGTTGACTATATTTTGTAGAAGAAAAGAACTCTGGACACATAGAATGAAACTGAACACAATGTATTGAGAAAGAACTTACAGATTTTGATGAAGACAAGTATTTTACGCAACAGGCACTGATAAAGAACACAGTGTATCGAAGAAAACGTTCTACACAATATAGAATGATACACAAAACATTCCATTAAAGGAGAGACCTATGCACAATATGGAATGATGTAGAACACAGTTTAGTGAAGGAATCAAATCCATATAACATAGAATAATACAGGAATAATTTTTAAGGAAACAGCTCTACAAAACATAAAATGGTATAGCTCACAAGCAATTCACCACTGCCTTGTAGACAGTCAGCTTGGAATACATTTTATTGCCATGTTCATCCTACAGTCGCTTACAAAGCCTGCTGAAAGAAGCACCAGCCCTCACAGTCACAACTTCCTTGTCATGCTGCAGACTGAAGTCAAGGTACTCCTCAAGGAAGTGAAGTTCTCCACGTTGTTCAGCTTAGTTCCTTCAATTCAATGCTACATTGTGAAGGAGCCCAACCCGGTGCATTTTGAAGCATGACCTGTCTGTCATCTACAGGCAGATGGTTACTGTGAAGATTTTGGCTGCTGACGACAGGCAATCGGCGAGTTTCTCCATGTCTGCCTCGTTCAGTACAGCAAGGACACAGTCGTCTGTGGCCAGGAAGTCTCTCACCATGGCCTCAAGGACTTTGCTTTTTACCTTCAAATTAAAGTGTCGACAATCACATCTATAGCAGACAGCGATCTCTGCATCAGTCAAGGAGAGAGCAGCAAACTGCGTGGTAGCAAACATGATGCTGAAGAGCATGGGTATCAAGACACCTCCTTGTTTTACTCCATTGGAGACTGGGAAAAGGTCAGATACGCTTTTCCACAACCGATGGACAGTCAAGCTTGGACAAAATGGCACATAGGTGTCAAAAGTCTGACCCAGGTCCACGAAAATGATACGGAGATTCTGATTCTGCTCATCCAGTATCTGCTGGATTGTGAAGATCATGTCGATCATCACGCTATTGGTCCTGGAGCCGCGCTGATTCTGAGATACTGCATCATCAAAAGTATTCATTCCAGTGGTGGAGATTGTTGCCATCTTATGTGATGAGGGTGCTGTTGGCTTATTGAACAGGAGCTGCAGCAGTGGAATGGGGCATATGCATCATTCAGGCCAGTAATGAACTTTTGGAAGTTATGTTCATCTGCAGACTATTACAGTTCTATAGCTTTTGCCTCCCACCGCTCATTACCATCTGTAGCTCAGCTTAGACTTTGCTATTGAAATACGTGAGACAGTCCTGCTTGGCAGATAAACTTTTGTCATCTAGCCAGCCGGCGAAAACTTCCTGCTTCTGTTTCAGTAGACTTCTGATCCCTTTATTTCTGCTGTCAAGGTAGTCCTGATGTTTCTGCTCTGGGTATCCTAGTCCTGATGTTTCTGCTCTGGGTATCCTAGTCCTGATGTTTCTGCTCTGGGTATCCTAGTCCTGATGTTTCTGCTCTTGGTATCCGAGTCCTGATGTTTCTGGTCTGGGTATCCTAATCCTGATGTTTCTGCTCTTGGTATCCTAGTCCTGATGTTTCTGCTCTGGGTATCCTAGTCCTGATGTTTCTGCTCTTGGTATCCTAGTCCTGATGTTTCTGCTCTTGGTATCCTAGTCCTGATGTTTCTGGTCTGGGTATCCTAGTCCTGATGTTTCTGCTCTTGGTATCCTAGTCCTGATGTTTCTGCTCTTGGTATCCTAGTCCTGATGTTTCTGGTCTGGGTATCCTAGCGTGATTTTGAATGAGTGATAAGCTGCATTCCAGCAGTTAGTCCAGGCTTTTTATGACTCACCTTCAATTGTTCAATTCTTAATCTGATCCCGGAGATTGGTCGCCAGTGTTCCTTTTGTTTCAGGGTCAGAAAGTTTTTGTACATTCAAATGTATTCTTGAAGTGTGATAGAAAAAAAAAGACAGCTTGGATTGCACAAGCAGATGGTCAGTCTAGCAATCACTTCCCCTCGTTGCACTTGTGATACATACATCTTTGATTCCATGGCGCCTGGTGATGAAAGAGTCGGTTAGGTGCCAATGTTTGTTGTAGGGTGCATCCAGGTGGCCTTGGGGATGTCAGGGAGCTGGTGTCAAGAGTTGGTGATGGTCAGGCCATGCTTGACGCCAACTGTAATGAGCAAGCTGCCCGTTGACTTCTCCTGTCTATGCCATGGGGTCCACTGACATCCGGCCAGGACTGGGAATGTCTGCCAATGTGGACGTTGAAGTCTCCTCGTAGCAGAGCTTGTCGTCTCCTGGGAGGGATGGTACCAGACTTGTGAAGCTAAGATCAAACAGCTCTAGTCTTTTTTATCCTGGGTGTAACTCATTGTAGGGACAGGGTAGGGGGATTGGTGAGAGCGCGCCAACTATCGTCAACTGAGTCTCTGCATTTATTAGACAGTCTCATCATCATGCAGTCACTCACGTTAGTAACTGTCTGCTCTTTTTCTGCATTCATTATTTTGAACGTTATTTGTCCTATCTGATGAAGACCCAACACGTCCAAACGCATTGTGTTTGTTTCGTTATTTGTTTGTTCCTTCGTGCCCTATTCTACTAATGTTCTTGTTGCTGCTGTAGTTGATGCCTTACCAGCGCTGTTCGACGTTCTGGTCTGTCAGTTCTTTCTGTCCAAGAAAGTCTTGATGCTTCAGGCTCTAACCCGTAAAAAGCATTTTCTGTGGTGAATCCTGAATCCTTTGTGGAATTTGTTTTCAAGTTTTGACTGCGATTGTACATATGCAGTCACCTGCAGGGTGCTGACAAAATACGTTGAGGTAAGCTTTCTTTGGGTCTCCTTCGCTAGATAGTTCCTCCAGAAGGAGGGGTGGGGTGAGGGGGAGGGAGGGGGCAGTTCTATCCCAGCACTAAGGACCTTCTATGATACTGGAAGTGTTGATAAGGTTTCGT
>CM065720.1:13402846-13412846 GCA_033310375.1 Conus canariensis
AAAAACAGAGTTCTCGGCTCAGACGCAATCTTGGATAATGAAATTTATATTTATGAAAAAAGCGAAATAACAGCTATGTATTCATTACAAAATTATTTTACACTGTCTGGCCTTTCTTATCCAAAATAGGAGAAAAATAGGACATAAACACGTTAAAAGTGGGTTCACTCTCTGACTTTAATCATCAATAGTTTAACACAGCACACAAAATGGTCAAATGTGACTTACTGCATTTTATTCCTTGGGTTCTGAGGCTTTCATCGCTAGTAAATATGTTTGAATCCTTTGAATGGACGGCGAGCCAGACAACACTGACTCTGGAACAGATAGCACACATTTTTTTCATTTCCTTCTCGCGAAGCCCGTTTTGAGTGCAGCAGTGTGTCGCTGGCTTTGTGGGGCGGCTCGCGCTACATATTGAAAGGCGCTGAGTGTGCTCAGTGTACTCCTTGGTCCATGCTACTCCTTGGTCCGTGTTACTCCTTGGTGCTCAGTGGGCTCAGAGTGTGCTCAGTGTGCTCCGAGAGTGTTCCCAGAGTAGCGCTCTTGGTGTGAGCTCCTTGTTATGGAAGGGAAATAAAAGGGAAGGAACTCCACATCGTTCCTCTGCGTTTGCTTTGCTGGCTGCTTTCCCTTAGCACCTGAACTCGCCACCATTGTCTTCACCTGCACACCCCTTATCCCCACCACACTATGAAACTGTTATTATTATTATTATTATTATTAATATTATTATTGTTGTTGTTGTTATTGTTATTCTCATTATCATAACTGAAACTAAAAAACAAAGGTAATCCTCATTAAATCAGAGTTCAGATGTATTTGGGGGACCATCAGCATATAGCCCTTCTAGTGACCACACGTACATTTCCAACATTTACATAGAAAACACAAGTGTGCATTTTGTCTGGCCTGCTGTGGTGGCATCCCAGTCCCTCTTCTCCTCCTCCCCCACCTGCCTCCCACCTGGAATAATTGAACTCCCCTACAGCGCTACAGTATCCCCCACCCACCTCCCACTTGGAATAATTGAATTTCCCTACAGCGCTACAGTATCCCCCACCCGCCTCCCACCTGGAATAATTGAATTTCCCTACAGCGCTACAGTGTATGTAGTCTCGTCTTACTTTCTACTTGTGTTGGGCAGACTACAGCACTACAGTGTATGTCGTCTCGTCTTATTTCTACTTGTGTTGGGCAGACTCCTGTAAATGTTTTGTGGCTTTAGCGGTGGTGATTTAGTTACAATGCTTTTGTTTGAATAACTAGTTAGCACACTTAGGTGACATAGTATGTAGGGGCCGTGTGATAAATTCCACTGTATTGGTATATTTCTTATTTGTGGCTGAACAGTTTTCATCTACTGTGTGTTGGCAGAGTTTTCCATAGCAGAGACGTTTCTGGTTCACATTTACACCGAACCATGAGATCGTCTGAATTCCATGTGTAGAGTTCTGTGATCAAGGGGTAAAATGACAGGTGAAAGATCAAACAGTTTGAAGGTTAAACTGTGCATGATTATGCCAGTGATCTGTCTGTGTCTCATGACGTGGATAATCCTCATGACTGGGAAAATAAACATCCCAAATGTGTCAATAACAAATGCTGTCAGACTCATTCATTCAAAACAATCCTTTTTGTTTCTAGAAAAGAGCGGTGGCCTAATCAACAAGACTGAACATATTCTTAAGACATCAACTGTTTGGAATGAGTTTGACATCTGATAACAGGAAATCGGTGTGCATCTTGTGCTCTCTTTGGCAGATGTAAAACGTTGAAACATAGATGCAAGAACCCTGAAGGATGTGTTGAAGAAAATGAAGTGTAGAAATATACTTTTCAATCAGATTTTCATTCTTCTGTCGAGTCAAAAGATTAAAAAAGGTCATTGTAATCTACGCGTGAAAAGAAAGAATTTCACTCCATGGATCATGAGCAAAGTGCATGAAGTAATCCCATTTGCAGTATGGGAAGGTCTAGACAGAGATGTGGCTGCATTTGCGGCTGCTGCATTGAGAAAATGGCTTAAATTAATCTATTGCTGATTATAACGGCCATTTACATAGCCTTAGCCAATTTGTGAGCGATATTTGTGGTGTATACTGATGATGTCTGAATGTTGTCTAGTATGATCTGATATTTGAGAACTCATTTATAAGTCAGTGCTGAATTTACGAATTTACGCTCTCGTGAGTCAGAAAAAAATTGAATGAGTATGGAAACAACTCGTAACAAGAATGGAATATATGTTCTTGATCAAAGTATATTGGCCAATCTCGTTATGCTGTTGCCAGAAATGCGTATCATGACAAATTGTCTTCTTCAGAACGTCCTAAGTCATTCTTGTAGCTGTTTGTTTTCGTCAAGATGCTGTTTTGGAATTGTGGAATCAACTTCTGTTGAGATCCGTCTTAAAGAAATAGCTTGCTGTTTGGGTTGTTTCAGAAGTGAAAAACCTTTGTCATGGAGAAACTGACAATCCTGCTTCTTGTTGCTGCTGTACTGATGTCGACCCAGGCCCTGATTCAAGATGGTGGAGGTAAGAGTTTGGTTGTTTTTTTGTGTTTTTTTTTGGTCTGTCTGCCGTTTTCGTTTTTGAATCGCCTTTTCTTATTTAACTAGGGTTTTCTATGTAGGTGTGTTTATAGATATTTGTATTGATGGATGAATATGATGACAGAGGAAAAAATACACAGAAGCACTGATATCAAAGTTAGCTTAAAATTGTTTAGCTATTTATCCTATTTCTGCAATATTAGGCACATTGATTAAACGAGTACGGTACATAAATATAGGTTCTAGAGGGAAATCGTAATACACTCTCGATCCTCTGTTTGCCCTTTATATAATCCTGAAGGCTTTTGATGTGGGGGAGCGTTTTTCCTGTTTTATATCTTAATGTTCTGTTTATTCACTATGTTTTATAGACCATATCCATCCTCTGAATCTACCTGATTTATCTTTATTCCATATTTCTCTGAAAAAAAATACTCACGTATTTTTAGTAGTGACCTTTTTCGTCAACAAAGTCTTTAACAAAACATATATGACGAAACTAATAG
The DNA here is from genome assembly GCA_033310375.1 of Conus canariensis. Classification (NCBI taxonomy): domain Eukaryota; kingdom Metazoa; phylum Mollusca; class Gastropoda; order Neogastropoda; family Conidae; genus Conus; species Conus canariensis. The sequence goes on from CM065720.1 coordinate 13,405,909, forward strand.
ATAAGAAAGGAAGTTTATTTCTGAAGTACATGGCCAAATAAATCAGTGATTTCCAACAGAAACAGGATGTTGACAAGATGACACGGTTTCTTCAGATGTGTTTACAGATCTGATGAAAGTTTACAAATAAGAAGTAAAGAAAAAAAAATGAAACAAAGCATTTCGAAAAAAACAACTGATTTCAAGATATCCCAATGCCTGGGTGATCCGCTGATTATGTATACTGAGAACAATGAATCATTTGAACATCAATAAACATGCGCCATGAAAAATTGGAAAGGTGTTATTTTTTTCTGTGAACAATGGGTAAAATCATTTGGCTGCAACATAAAAAATATGAAACAAATGAAAAGGATGCGAAGTTCAACAGAACTAAGTGTCAGAAAGTGAGGTTCACCTATACGGTGCCACTTACCATAGATTCTTCCAAAGTCATTATAGTCCAGACCAGAGTGTACGTAAGACTGTACACTGCCCAAATCATTGGAGCACTGATTAATTTGTATATTGTAGTTTCCGAACTTGTTTAACAATCAGACGTTTATTTGGAGGGGACGGGGGTTGGGGTGGGGTGGGGGGTTAGAGGGAGGAGTTCAAAATGGGTGGGCATGTACACTCCGATCTGGCCTCGTCTGACATTTTCAGAATGTACCACCAGTTTCACCGAACAGGGTGAGTCAGGCTTTGTGGTATTTAATTCTTGTTGATAAACGGTAATGGCCTACTCCTATTGTGCTTTTGATTTGAGTACCACGATCGTCTTGAACCAGCAGGATGTAACAACTCACAGTACACAGAAGTGATGCATAAGGTCTTACTTTATGTTCATTTTACAAAATGACCCATAAGAGCTTGGGCCATGGTTAGCTTTCTTCAGGCGCTCTTATTATAGATTTTTCTTCACGTTGTTGAACTGGCCAAGCATAATCATGTTTATTGAAGCATCCTCCTATTTAGCCGCTTTGTTATTGGCTGACCTTGTACTGTGTGCCGGTACTGCATTGTGTCTGTACCAGCGCTCCACTTTTTACACTTCAGTCATCGTGTAATGGCATGACTTTTTACTAGCCTAGATGATGTTTGTCGTGTGAAAAACAGCAGGGTAGTGTGCTCAATTCTCTTTGGCGTACTGTACATACTGTTCTTTTCTGTCCAACACTCTATAAGTCTTTTCACAAGTCAATTCTGATCAGAAGTCCCCGCTCTCTAAGACAAAAGGAAACAGCAACGTGATGCACACATAGTACCCTCAACACTAAATGGGTACCCTTCTTTTTACTCATGATGCCAGTAAATTTACAACTATTGCTAGAGACAGTGAAACAGAATCCATCTCTTGCTCTCTCGTGTTCCTCTCCAATTTTCGAGTGTGCACATCGTTCATGTGTTGTGTTGCATGTGGCCAAGAGGACAAGGGATACCCACTACTTATTCTTTCAGATTACCGGATGTGTCTTCAGAGAATCCTTGTGTTCTAAACTTACCATGACACCTTGCAGAGTGACAAAGACTGACTGTTTTTGTGGTGGGTGTTGCACATCCATTTGACGTAGATAGGTGACGTGTGTGATTTGGGCTGATGAAACAACAGGTCTTGCGACTAGCGTTGTCATTAATTCTGGCAACAAGGGCTTGTTTTTCCGCGCTGGAGACGCAATACCCCCACCCGCCCATCCCCCTTCACACCTTTCTTCCTCCCGTGCCCTCAGCTTGCTTGTTCATTCTTGAACTTTGCCAGTCGTCCAGAGAAGAGGCTAAACGGAGGAAAGCAGTACACAGCTTGACCGCCCCACTGGATACCAAACGTGTCAATAACATGTGTTCCTGGATCTGGAAAGAAAGTCAGTTCTGGTAAACTGAAGGCTGATTCTGCAGGTAAACACATCAACAGTAGGATTTGTGTACCAGAGACTCAGACAATAGTTCTGAGAGCAGTTTCCACACTCTATGTTAATGTAGTAGGATTTGTGTACCAGAGACTCAGACAATAGTTCTGAGAGCAGTTTCCACACTCTATGTTAATGTAGTAGGATTTGTGTACCAGAGACTCAGACAATAGTTCTGAAAGCAGTTTCCACACTCTATGTTAATGTAGTAGGATTTGTGTACTAGAGACTCAAACAATAGTTCTGAAAGCAGTTTCCACACTCTATGTTGATGTAGTAGGATTTGTGTACCAGAGACTCAAACAATAGTTCTGAGAGCAGTTTCCACACTCTATGTTAATGTGCACTTTCCCAGACAAACTGTCAGCCTCCATATTGTCAACTTCAGGATTGTGAGCACCATTAACCCATATAGTTCCGTCGTCGATTTAAAATCCACGGTCATTCTGAACGATCGATGTTTCTTTTGTCTTTTCACTGTGGAAGAGAGAGCCTGTCCTGCTTGGAAGTAGTTTTCTTCTATTTCTTTTTCTTTGATAGTCTTTTAAGCTCTGCGCCATAGCATTTTGCTCATGTCTGAGAACATTTTTTGTACATTTCTTATCATATTCTCTGGACGTTTAGATATATAATTTTGATTCCTCATATGGTTTCAAACATATCTAGGTCAGATATTATTTCTTTTTCTTTTCAGTTTTGATTGAATACTCCCCACCTTAAACTGTTCATGCTTTGTTTCAAGGTACAATCTCACAAAGAACAAGCAAAGCTCGAAGTCAGTGATTTCCAAAAGGGAGGGGTGGTTCGTTGTTGGACAGTGTTACTGGTGGGCATTCTGTTTCTCTTGGCCTTCCTTCTAAGAGGGTTTTTGGCCTCTGGATATGTACTCATTGCTTCCATGCATGGCTTTCTTTCTAAAGGAAAAATGCAAAAAGAACAAAGACTGGTACTGCCTTGGTGCCCGTGGCCTAAGTGCAATATTTGTGTTTGACCTCATATATCTTGTCCATGTTTCTGGGGTTTTAGAGCTTTCCTTACTGACGTATGGAACTTCATTTTGCACAGCAGTTTTGGGGTCATGACAATGCACAGAGCACGAGTGGTAGAGATTTCACAGAGAAGTAATGTCGGTGCTTGTCCTTTCGTTTTTTCATAAGCCAAGGCTTGCATAACCTGTGAGGGCAAGCACAACAGAGAGCCCAGCGATACACAGAGTACCATGTAGTTTTATTGAAACCTGTCCTGGCAAGACATTGGTATCCCTAAACTCTAACAGCTAGTCAGAGACAAGGTTAAAGAAACCACTGCCATGGATGAGTTTTGTGCGTGTGTTTGTCATGTTTACGTTTGCTTTCCTGCAGATTGGTTTGGGACTACAAACACTTTCTTCTCCGTTTTAAAAACATCATTTATAGTGTGCCGGTGTAACGAAAAGTTTTAACTCCCCAAATGGTTTAACTCCCAGGGAGTTAAACTACTCATATGTAAATTTTAACTCCCGGGAGTTAAACTAGAATGACTCCCACCCTGTGCCAAAATAACTCCACTCAGTAAAACTTCAAACTGTTCTAAAATATTTTGTGTACAAGTCTCAACAAATTCTTGAAAACATTAAGGGGGGAATCATTTTGTACATATATCAGACTTAACTCCCACCCTGTAACAGAATGACCCCCCTGGGAGTTAGTCTGCACTATATCCAGATTAACTCCCAGGAGTTAATCCAGGTGTGTAAAAGTTTAACTCCCTGCCCACTAAGGGTGTCAGTTTTTCACAGTTTAGAATAACTCCCCTGGGAGTTAAAGTGTACACGTTTTTTTCTGATATGAAACGACTCCAGGGGAGTTACTTTGTAACAGAGGGGGAGTTAATCTGATCATGTCTAAGATGACTCCCCACCCACCTGTTCCCAGATGTCTTTCTGTAAGAGAATGGAGAAGGGGATTTAATGTTCATCATCATCATCATCATCATCATCATCATCATCATTATCATCATCAACAACAACAACAACAACAACAACAACAACAACCACAACAGCAGCAACAACAACAACAACAGCAACAGCAGCAACGTCTTAGCCATCGTGGTCGTTGTCGGTGTCGTCGTCGTCAGTATCTTATATAATATAAAACTCGTTATGTGTGTGTGTGTGTGTGTGTGTGTGTGTGTGTGTGTGTGTGTTGGGGTGTGTCTGATGCTTATACAAAGCCACACTTTTCGGCCGATCTTCACCAAATTTGGTATCAAACCTCCTCGGCACCCTGGAAAGATCGTGGGCTGGTCGGCCGTCACGTGACATATTGCATCTTGACGCAATTTGCGTCGACAGACGTAAAACTGGAAATCAGGAAAGCCACGGCCGTGTTTCTAGACCGATTTTCTCCGTGTTTGCTGGCAGCGTTTGGCTCTTACCCCTACAGTTTATGCAGTAGATTCGAAATCGTCATAGGCTAATGTCAAGGTCACAGGGACCGCGAAAGGTCAACACAAAAGTGTTGATAACTCGCGTCTTCATTATCCAATGTCAATACAATTTCACACAAATGTGCACAACTATAAGGTCCACAACAATGTGCTGTTCAAAGTCCAAGATTAAAGGTCAAGGTCACGAGTGCGACTTTTACCTTGGGAGAGAAGTAAATCTTCACTCACCAACCACAGCTGCGTTTCTCAGCCGATTTCCTCCAAATTTGCTGGGTGCCTTTGGCCTTTACCTTCTACAGCTTATGCAGCAGATTCAAATTCGCCATAGCCAAAGGTCAAGATCACAGGGACCCCGAAAGGTCGACACAAAAGGGTGAATAACTCGCGTCTTATTATCCAATGTCAATGAAATTTCACACAAACGTGCACAACTATAAGGTCCACCCATGAGAACTGTGGCCGTGCAGAAGGAACACACACACACACACACACACACACACACACCACACACACACACACACACACACATACACACACACACACGCACACACACACACACACACACACACACACAGATAGATTTATAGATTTCCGCACCTTCCCCCTCTCGCCTCCTTACCCCCTTTTCCCTCCTTCCTCCCCCACCCCCCTTCCTCTCCTCTTTCCCTTCCCCTCCCCCCCACTCTGTGCCGCGTGAAGTGAAAGCATTTGTAATTTTTGTGTACCTGGTGGCTCACTTCGCTAAGCTCACCTTACTTACTTTAGGCAGAAATCGATTTTTCAAACATTTAATTTTGCTGCGTTCTAGAAACGGTGCCAGCCAAAAGTAAATAGCCCATGACACTCCCAGGGTGCCAAGGATGCTTTGTGCCAAATTTGGTGTTGATCAGTTGAGAACTGAATTCAGTTGGAAGAGTGGAGCTCTCCGATTTTTTGAATATTTGATTTTTGCTGCGCCCTAGAAACAGTGCCGCCCAAAACTAAATAGCCCATGACACTCCCAGGGTGCCAAGGATGCTTTGTGCCAAATTTGGTGTTGATCGGTTGACAACTATGGCTCCGATTTTTTTTATATTTAACTTTTCTGCGCCCTAGAAACAGTGCCGCGCAAAACTAAATAGCTCATGACCTTTCCGGGGTGCTGGGATGCTTGATACCAAATTTGGTGTTGATCGGTTGAGAACTGTGGCCGTGCATAAGGAATACACACACACACACACACACACACACACACACACACACACGCGCGCGCGCGCGCACGCACGCACACACACAGACACACAGACACACACACACACACACACACACACACACACACACACACAGATTTCGAAAATATATAAGATGCATGGGTGGTAGCGAGGTACGGGGAGAGGGTGGCGGGTGGTGAGTGGGAGTCATTCTGGTGGTATGTCAGAATAACTCCCCTGGAGTCAAACTGAAACACAGAGGGAGTTAGTTTTTTTTTATATTCTAGTTTAACTCCCAGGTTGTTAAAATCTACATATGAACAGTTTAACTCCCTGGGAGTTAAACCATTCGGGGAATTAAAACTTTTCGTTACGCCGGTGTGGGGTACTTAGTTTCTCCCTAACATTGTTCGTTCGTTTTCTATAGCTTTGATCCAAATTGTGATTGCAATAATCGTGGCACGTGTTCTTTCCTTTTTTTTGCAAGACATCTCGTCCATTGTCTTCCTGTCATTGAAAGTTGATACAATCTCTGCAAAAATGTCATCATCATCTTGACACTCATCCAATTAATGTCAAAGTAATTCTCTCTGCAGATCATACCCTCTGTCAGCAGGGGCACCGTCATTGCCTGTGTCGTTGTCATCTTCCATTCTCTTTTTCTCGCCTTCGCGTTTCTGGTGATCAGCGATTAAGTCAGACAGCCCTTTTTCCTCGTCTAGGTAACATATTCTCCAAAGTAATCCATTCTCTGATAGAGAGACTGAACAAGGTGAAACAGGTCTCAGAGAGATGGTTCATTTTGTGTCAGTGGCACAGAATTGTCTGCTAAAGACTTTTCTTTATTATTAAGTCCCAACTCCTGCATGAGAGTGTCAGGGACCGGCCATTTCTCCTTATCATTTTTTCCCCTCACTACTTAATTGTTCAGCGTTATATCATTTTTTTTTCTAGCGCAATACACCACCACTTTTTCCCATAGGAACACAGCGCTATCCGCTTAGGCTAGGTAGGCATCACGATCAGGATATGATGGAAAACATGACTCAGGCAGTAATTTTTGTCTTGGGATGACTAAACAGTGAGAACTTTCGTCTTTACAGTTGCTTGATGTGATGCAAAGGGATGGATTGGGAAGTGCTTAGATCTCAGGCACACCAGGAGTGGAGGGCCACAGAGAATGAACGAGGACTGAAAATATTGGATGTATCGTTCATGAAAAACTATGGAAAAAACATCTCCGTGGAACATGTTAAAGGAGCCAAGGTGGGTTTTTTTAATGCAAAACCTGGCTTCGTGGATGGCTAGGTAGGGTGTGGAGGAACATTTGTTATTTTGAAATCATTACTTCTGTCCAACATTCACCTCTGTAGATGCAGCTAACAGTCACATGCCATTTTGAAATCATTACTTCTGTCCAACATTCACATCTGTA
>CM065720.1:13417846-13422846 GCA_033310375.1 Conus canariensis
AACATCTGACATAGTTGTATATATTTCCTGTCAAGCCAATGTTTTTATGTTTATTAGTTGTATATATTTCCTGTCAAGCCAATGTTTTTATGTTTATTCAATAGCTGAAAATGCCACACTTGGTCGTAAGCCTTATTTATATCGAAAAAGGTAGCAAGAACACACTTTCGTCTAGCAAACTGTTTCTTTATATTTGTTGATAATTTCACTAAAATTTCTGAAGTGGATCGACCTTTCTGGAAACCAGCTTGATTGATTGGCATGATGTTATATTTTTCGCAGTAATGTACAAGTCTATTCAAGACAATTCTTTCTGAAAGTTTACATACATGTGAAGTTAATGCAATGGGTCTATAATTCTTAGGATCCTTTGTAGATTTTCCTTGCTTATGAATTGGAACAATAATCGACTGTTTCCATATTTTTGGAATAACACCATTGCTCCAACACGTACTAAATAATTTATGAAGAAACTCTACAAAATGTTCAGGCAAATTTCTTAACATTTGATTAGATATTGCATCTAAACCAATAGATGATTTTCTTAATGGTATGGATCTAATGGCTTCTTTTACTTCTTGGATAGTTATAGGCGCATTAATATTGTTACTATTGTCTGCTGTAGATTCATCATGTGCTTTACTACCTTCTTCTTTCTCTCTGTATATTTGGTCAGTACTTGTTAGACCTTCAGAGCGGCTTACCTTAGCAAATATGTTTACAAAAGCTTCTGCTTTCTCATCAGCACTAGGAAGACTGTTGTTATCTATTGTTATAGGGTACTGTGTCGATGTTAATCCATTTTTCATAGCTTTCAGTTCCTCCCACACTTTACCAATATCTTTATGATTTTTAACTTCAGAGTTACAAAATTCATTCCAATGCTGCAGCTTTGCGTCATCTATGACATCTTTACTTTCTTTATCTGCCTTTTTCATTTCTTTATGACTACTTGCCGATCTCTTTTTACAATAAATCTTGAATCTTTCTTTTTTCTTTTTATTGGCAGTTTCACATTTTGTGTTCCACCATACATTTCCATTATGTTTTTTTGACTTTGTGTTTTTTATCTTTGGGATCGACTCGTCAGCTGCTGCTAAAATATATTTACAAAATGCAGTGTATTGGTCATCTACGTTTTCATTAGCTGAGAACACTATGTCTATGTTGTTAAGATTGGTTTGAAAAAAAGACCAATCTGCTTTTTTGTAAATATATTTTGGAATAATATCTTCTGAGATTTCCTGTTCTAATATGTCATTCAACGATATTATTATTGGAATATGATCTGATCCCAGTGGATTATCTCCCGTTTCCCACATTGAGTTTACTACAAGTGATGGAGATGTAAAGGTTAAATCAATGGCTGAGGGGTTATGGGTGGCTATATCTGGAATGCGAGTAATATTTCCATTATTTAGCAAATATAAATTAGAATCAGCTATGTTATCTAATAATCTATTACTTGTAACATAAGAGCAGCCATGGTCCCAAAAAGGAGCATGTGCGTTAAAATCTCCTCCAATAACCCATTTGTCTCTTTGGTCTTGGAACCCTTTTAGCCATTATGTATTCACATCATCAGGTCCTTTTGGAATGTAAACTGAGGCAATGTTCAATATCAAAGAAGAAGTAAATTTGACCATTGCTGCACAGCATGAAGCGGAAGGGATGTTATTGGATACTGGTGGAGTTCTTTCGCAAAAATCCAGGCCTTCACGCACATAGATAGCTGTTTGTATTCGGTCCGTACATTGTTCATAAACTGGGGGGTGATAGAATCCAGGTAAATGTGGTAGATTATCGCTGTTGACATTTAGTGATTGTAATAATAAAACATGAAACTTATTTATTCCAAGATATTGATTCAAGTATGATATATTTTTTGTTATGGAGCGACAATTCCATTGGAGAAGCTTAATAGTTGGTCTCTTTTTTGTTGTCATGATAAAGATGCATATAATAAGTGAAGTGACTGAGAAATTCCCTTCTAACGTATATAAACAGGTAAGGACATGCACGATACCCGTAAGACGTAAAACAAGAATTACGAAACAGAAATGCAAAGTAATAAACTTAAATAGTCTTCAGTAATAAAATTCAAATTGTGACGTTAAAAAGTGAGGTTGAGGTATATAACTGGGCTCCACTACATGACTAGATTTCAGTCAATATAGAGTCTTGAGGGAGATGCTCCCGAACATTTAGAGCATTTCATAGGGGTTCCACCAAGGTCCCCTCTCGTCCTGATACAGCATCTGAGGGCCCCAACGCCCTGGGTGGGGAGGTAGGCGACGAGATGGCTTCTTGGGCTTTTCCCAAAGGAGGTCTCGTAGATGCCGGCCAAGGTTATAGCTGCCCCTGGTGGTTGGATGCATCCCGTCTCTCCCGTAGTCATAGAAGTTATTGTGTGGTACGAAAGAAAGAATTTTGTCAGCCAGCAGTTCTGTTCTTACAAGGGCATTGAATAATTCACGTTTAGCATCCAATTCAGCATCTTCTACTGCAGTTGCCCGACTCACAACAATGTGTGATGATGGGTGTTTCACTTTGATTTGTTTTACTGCTTTCGTGAAATCTTTGCTGACTGTTTCTGCGTCTTGCGTTTTCAAATCATTGATACCACAGTGAATTACTATAGCGTCTGGTATTTCTGAGTCGTTTGTTGAATCAAGTAGTTGAAGACTCAGTTTTTGTGTGGCATATGTTTTCTGTCGTTTGGAAGAAAACCCATAGGAACGGCCTAGTCTTTTCATTTGTACACCTTTCAGTATGGAATCGGAGAGTACGGTAACAGAAGGAAAGTTATTGTTCTTTTTCGGCTTGGAGTCTTTGGATGACGTTTTGCTTTTCGCGTCATTTGCCTTTATGACGTCAGATTTTCTTTTCTTGTCTTCCAGCGTTCCTTTTTTATTTGTTTGACCCTTCACACCCGTTTTGCTCCCGATTACATTGGATGGCGATGGAGATGGGGATGTAGGAGTGGATCTTGCTGCTGCTACATACGATTTAAGGCCAGGGGTAATGATTTGGGGCTCAGTTTGTGTGATAGCCGTGGCAGTGGATTTTACTGGTCTAGCCTGGATTGCCTTGAGTTTTTCTATTTCTTGCTTTTGATCGTTAACAGCTCTTTCTAGGGACAGAATTCTACCACACAGTTTCAATATCGTGTTTTTAAGATCACTAACCTAGCTGGTGATCACCGTAGCGTGTGTAGTGTCGCTGGAGCATGATGTGTTTGGTCTCACGGTGTCGGAATGATCAGAAGCGGCAGTTGAGGTGGAAGTGGCGGCATCGCTTGCACCGTCACCTTCTTTTCCACTGACATCCCCTGTTTCTGAGCCACCTTTTGTCTCGTCGCAGTTGTCATCGCGTTCAAAGACTCGTCCACGTCTTTTCCCTGGGGTCTTTCTAGTCATTGTAGCGGATGCGCAATAAAAACATTCACGTAGTGAAAAAGTTGTTTGCACTCTCCGCCATCTTGGTCACGTGTCTTGTAGATAATGAGCACACAAATATGTTGCAAATAATTAGGTTCGCACATGCTCTTCTGTGGTCATTTCCAGGTGGGAGGGCGAATGCAGCGGTTGGTCCGTGTATTGTAAATATGATACGGAATGTTGTTCTGGTGAATGTACTGGTAGTTACTGCGAGCTGGCGTGATGAACTCTGACCCCAAGCCATCCGAAATCACCACTCTCTTCTTCAGAGGCTTCAAGGCTTTTGTTCTCCTTTTGAATAATCCTTACTATGAGTAAACAAATAAGCAGACTAGCACGTTTTTTTTCCCTTTGCAAAATCAGTGATGGAGGTAAAAGGCCTCCCATTTTGTCTTCATCAATAAAGAACTTATCATAATATTTCTTTTATTGGGATATGTGTGATTCATTAGCGAGTGATCAAGTGAGCAGACAAGTAAGCATACAAAGAGGGGAGAGAGAGAGAGAGAGAGTGTGTGTGTGTGTGTGTGTGTGTGTGAGAGAGAGAGAGAGAGAGAGAGAGAGAGAGAGAGAGTAGTGGAGGCTTTTAAACAGTTGGCAAGAACAATGCCTCGGTCGCAGACTTGGTCTATAGCTAGCTTAACACTGCTCTCTCTCTCTCTCTCTCTCTCTCTCTCTCTCTCTCTAAACAACACAAAATTTGTGAAGAGCAGGCCGGATTCCAAAAATATTATGAAACAATTGATCATATATTTACTCTAATATCCATGATTAAAAAGCCTTTGTCAGGAGAGAAAAAGTGTAAAATGTACGTTGCTTTTCTTGATTACATGAAAGCCTTCGACTCTGTTGGTAGAGATAGTCTTTGGCTAGTTCTTAAAAAGATAAAAACGTCCACTGGATTGCTACGCATGCTCCAAGGCATATATAATTCAGTCCAGTCGTGCGTACGTTGGGGAAGTGAAATGTCTGACTTCTTTGATTGTCCAGCCGGCGTGAAACAGGGATGTATGTTATCTCCCCTGATTTTTTTCTTTGTTGATAACCGAGGTTGCTGAACAAGTAACACAGCATGGCGAACACGGATTCCAGTTTTTGCCAGGCTTACAAGAAATCTTTTTACTGTTATTTGCTGATGATATATGTTTGATATCGACAACTCCTTCGGGGCTATAAAATCAATTAAACAACCTGGATAAAGCATCAACTTCTCAAGGACTCAAAGTGAACGTAAAGAAAACAAAAGTTATGGTTTTTAGAAATGGGGGAAATTCATCAAAAGCAGAAAAATGATTCTATCAGGGAAAAGAGATTGAAGTTGTTAACAGTTATAAGTATTTGGGATTTACTTTAACCACAAAGCTATCATGCAACAAAGTACTCGAATAAGATGCAGACATGGCTTAAGCCAAAATGGCAGAAATTATGAAAGCAATGTGGAGTTTGGGAACAATGGATAGAAGTCAATATTTTAAACTTTTTGATGTGCAAATGAAACCTATGCTTTTATATGCAGCGGAAGTATGGGGATAGTCTCATCTACATGTAATTGAATTACCT
>CM065720.1:13427846-13465346 GCA_033310375.1 Conus canariensis
GTCATCCCACAGACTCGGTGAGTATTTCCAAAGCACAAACAGAGAGAGGAGAGAGAGAGAGAGAGAGAGAGAGAGACAGGCAGGCAGACAGACAGAGAGAGAGAGAGAGAGAGAGAGAGAGAGAGAGAGACAGACAGACAGACAGACAGACAGACACACACACACACACACACACACACACACACACACACACACACACACACACACACACGCGTGCGCGCGCGCGCGCACCTGCGCACGTAACAGTTGACCTCTCCCAAACAGCTTGGCGCTCGAGCCCGGCAGCCCCTCCCCCTCCCTCGGCCCGCCCCTAAACGGCCGCTCCCACCCTGCTGCCTGCAGACGAAAAAAAAACAACAAAACAAACAAGATGCGAAGCATATAAACGTACTCTCAGTTTTCCAAACCGCTTATAAATCGGCCAAGTGCTTTGTGAGATAAGAAATAAAGGCAAAATAACGGTTTTTAACGGTTATTTAACCGATGTACACTTTTGAAACTGGTATTTTAGTCCTCACTGGGCTAAAGCCTGTGTACATACCAAATTTCATCCAAATCGGACAATATGTCAAGAATAACGGTTTTTAACGGTCAGATTTTGAAACACTACATGGAAGTGCCATTTGTGTGTGATAACCTTTCTATATACAACATTTCATTAAAACCCACCAATATATAAAAAAATAACGGCAAAATAACGGTTTAGCGGTTGTATAACCGATATACACTTCTGAAATCAGTATTTTAGTCCTCACTGGGCTAAAGCCTGTGTACATATCAAATTTCATCCAAATCATGAAGTGCCATTTGTGTGTGATAACCTTTCTATATACCAAATTTCATTAAAATCCACCTATATATAAGAAATAACGGCAGAATAACGGTTTTTTAACGGTTGTTTAATCCATTTTCAGCATTACATCACTTACATATGGACAGAGGCTCCGATTTGTCACAAGATCATCCAAACCGCTTATAAATTGGCCAAGTACTTTCTGAGATATTCCATAAAGAAGAAAAACCGTTAAGGCCGTTGTCACGGACGGACAGCCCTCCATCCCACTTTCAATGTGTTGTTTGTTTGTTACCACCTTATTTTTTTGTGTGTGTAAAAGAGGGATGGGCGGCTGTGTGTTGTAGTCAACTTTTCAGGGAGAAAAGTCTGCCCGTCCGTGCGGTTTGCATGCATCCTTCTGCACCGCATGGACATCTCTTTCTGTGAGATACCCGGGTAGTTGTGGAAACCCGTGGAGAGCTCACTGAGTCGTTGGAAGTTGTTCCCCTTTGATCGGCGGCTGGCGTTTGGGAAAAGTTCTTACTTCACTCGGATTGGAGCCACGAGTGGAGAGACCACGTTCTCTTTGGTGAGGCATTTTTATAACCTGGGACGAAGGCCACTGGTCTGCCTGACGGTGGTAGTCTTAGGGTTAGAGAGAGGAATCCCTATTCCTGCCCACCAAGTATTTATCTTGACCCTCTTCGCTGGGGTGACCAGCCGTCGGCTTTCCCATGGTGAAGGGCTGCTGGTGCTGTCGGCTCCGGGGTCCCGGATAGTCTCTTCGCTGAGGATCAGCCTGCCGGGCCCACTTTTTCCCCTCCTTTCCACCCGCCGTTCTGGTGAGTTATTTTCGTGCTTCTCGGTTCTCATTCCACATTCCACAGGGGTATCGTTTATAAATGATAAAAAATAATATTTTCATTCAGAATCTGTTATTTTGGGAACTGTGCTGAGGCAGTACTATAGGTGTAGAGAAATATTGTCTCAGGCGCGCTGCGAGCGTTAGCCTGATTTATTAATGTAGAAGAGCAAGTTTAAATTTTATTCTAAATGCGCTACGCTGAAGCAGTGGCATTTTTCTTGTCAGCGATTTGGTTGGACACATAGCGCGCCGCGCACGCTTGTTTTCTATTTTGGCTGAGTCGTTCTTTATTTGTGTGTACCCCGTCAGAGAAAGGGGTATGCTTGTTTAGTTCTACAAATTATTATTTATTTTCATTAAAGGAAAAAAAAGGAAAACCTGCAGGCCGGACGCGGTGTTGGTTGAGTTACCGCGCGACTCACTTGAAGTCGGGAAGTGAGCGTTCCTTCGCGGCGCAACCCCCCCAGTCGGTTCCGCTCCGCCTGTTTATGTATTGTCGATTTTATTATGTTGATCTCATTATTTACTTATTTTAATATTTTATTTCCTTTAGTATGAATGTGGTATGGGTGTGTTGTAATTTTAAATTCAAAAGTCAACATGTCATATGCCTTGTTTTCCTTATCAGTTTTTTTTTTTATATACCCAAGGCCTTCAGACTGAAGGGGTAGTTATATATTGTGACAAAAATTAATAATTCCATCAAGTAAACGAATTTGTGTCTTTTCCAGTCATTAAAGAAAGAGGGAAAAGGAGATAGAGTATACAATAATGAGAAACAAAACTTTGTTTTTTTTTAAAAAGTATTTAAATGTGAAGTAAACTATTATTAAACAACTGGATTCAGTCTTGCGGGTGTAGCCCATTTCGCCAGGTAGTAGCCTGCACCCACACCATATCTCAGCTGTGCTTTGTGTCGACACGTTTTGAAATAACGACGCGATTTGAAATAATTATTTCAAAACGTGTCGAGTTTATTTCAAAACGTGTCGGTGTGTGTCGACACGTTTTGAAATAACGACGCGATTTGAAATAATTATTTCAAAACGTGTCGAGTTTATTTCAAAACGCGTTGGTGTGTGTCGACACGTTTTGAAATAACGACGTGATTTGAAATAAATTCACCAAAGCGTTTGAGTACAACCATTCAGACCTCAACACGCTGACATCGATAATTGTACAGAGTTTGTAGACCTCCATACGTTGACATGGATCATTGTAGAGTGTTTGTAGACCTCGACACGCTGACATGGATCATTGTAGAGTGTTTGTAGACCTCAACACGCTGACATGGATCATTGTAGAGTGTTTGTAGACCTCAACATGCTGACATGGATCATTGTAGAGGGTTGTAGACACATGTGTCGACATGTTTTGAAATAACGACGCGATTTGAAATAATTATTTCAAAACGTGTCGAGTTTATTTCAAAACGTGTCAGTGTGTGTCGACACGTTTTGAAATAACGACGCGATTTGAATTAATTATTTCAAAACGTGTCGAGTTTATTTCAAAACGTGTCAGTGTGTGTCGACACGTTTTGAAATAACTACGCGATTTGAAATAATTATTTCAAAACGTGTCGAGTTTATTTCAAAACGTGTCGGTGTGTGTCGACACGTTTTGAAATAACGACGCGATTTGAAATAATTATTTCAAAACGTGTCGAGTTTATTTCAAAACGGGTTGGTGTATATCGACACATTTTGAAATAAGACCGCAATTTGAAATAAATTCACCAAAGTGTTTTGGTACAACCATTCAGACCTCAACACGCTGACATCGATCATTGTAGAGTGTTTCTACACCTCCACACGCTGACATGGATCATTGTAGAGTGTTTCCAGACCTCCACACGCTGACATGGATCATTGTAGAGTGTTTGCAGACCTCCACACGCTGACATGGATCATTGTAGAGTGTTTGTAGACCTCAACACGCTGATATGGATCATTTTAGAGTGTTTGTAGACCTCCACACGCTGACATGGATCATTGTAGAGTGTTTGTAGACCTCAACATGTTGACATGGATCATTGTATAGAGTGTTTGTAGATCTCAACACATTGGCATGGATTATGATAGAGTGTTTGTATACCTCAACACGCTGACATGGATCATTGTAGAATGTTTGTAGATCTCCACACGCTGACATGGATCATTGTAGAGTGTTTGTAGACCTCAACGTGCTGACATGGATCATTGTAGAGTGTTTGTAGACACATGTGTCGACATGTTTTGAATAACGACGCGATTTGAAATAATTATTTCAAAACGTGTCGAGTTTATTTCAAAACGTGTCGGTTGTGTGTCGACACGTTTTGAAATAACGACGCGATTTGAAATAATTATTTCAAAACGTGTCGAGTTTACTTCAAAACACGTTGGTGTGTGTCGACACGTTTTGAAATAAGACCGCAATTTGAAATAAATTCACCAAAGTGTTTGAGTACAACCATTCAGACCTCTACATGCTGACATGGATCATTGTAGAGTTTTTGTAGATCTCCACACGCTGTCATGGATCATTGTAGAGTGTTTGTAGACCTCAACACGCTGCCATGGGTCATTGTAGAATGTTTGTAGACCTCAACACGCTGACATGGATGATTAAAGAGTGTTTCGAGATCTGAACATGCTGCCATGGATCATTGTAGAGTGTTTGCAGACCTCAACCCGCTGCCATGGATGACGATAGAGTGTTTGTATACCTCAACATGCTGACATCGATCATTGTAGTGTTTGTAGATCTCCACACGCTGACATGGATCATTGTAGAGTGTTTGTAGGCCTCAACATGCTGATATGGATCATTGTATAGAGTGTTTGTTGATCTCAACACATTGACATGGATTATGATAGAGTGTTTGTAGACCTCAACACGCTGACATGGATCATTGTAGAATGTTTGTAGACCTCAACACGCTGACACGAATCATTGTAGAGTGTTTGCAGACCTCAACACGCTGACATGGATCATTGTAGATGTTTGTAGACTAACCCGCTGACATTGATCATTGTAGAGTGTTTGTAGACACATGAGTTGACATGTTTTGAAATAACGACGCGATTTGAAATAATTATTTCAAAACGTGTCGAGTTTATTTCAAAACGTGTTGGTGTGTGTCGACACGTTTTGAAATAAGACCGCAATTTGAAATAAATTCACCAAAGTTTTTTAGTACAACCATTCAGACCTCAACACGCTGACATGGATCATTGTAGAGTGTTTGTAGACCTCCACACGCTGACATAGATCATTTAAAAGTGTTTGTAGACATATGTGTCACATGTTTTGAAATAACGACGCGATTTGAAATAATTATTTCAAAACGTGTCGAGTTTATTTCAAAACGTGTCGGTGTGTGTCGACACGTTTTGAAATAACGACGCGATTTGAAATAATTATTTCAAAACATGTCGAGTTTATTTCAAAACGGGTTGGTGTATATCGACACATTTGAAATAAGACCGCAATTTGAAATAAATTCACCAAAGTGTTTTAGTACAACCATTCAGACCTCAACACGCTGACATCGATCATTGTAGAGTGTTTTAGACCTCAACACGCTGACATGGATCATTGTAGAGTGTTTGCAGACCTCCACACGCTGACATGGATCATTGTAGAGTGGTTTGTAGACCTCAACACTCTGATATGGATCATTGTAGAGTGTTTGTAGACCTCCACAGCTGACATGGATCATTGTAGAGTGTTTGTAGACCTCAACATGTTGACATGGATCATTGTATAGAGTGTTTGTAGACTCAACACATTGGCATGGATTATGATAGAGTGTTTGTATACCTCAACACGCTGATATGGATCATTGTAGAATGTTTTGTAGATCCACACTCTGACATGGATCATTGTAGATGATTGTAGACCTCAACATGCTGACATGGATTATTGTAGAATGTTTGTAAACACACTTTGTCGACATGTTTTGAATAACGACGCGATTTGAAATAATTATTTCAAAACGTGTCGAGTTTATTTCAAAACGTGTCGGTGTGTGTCGACACGTTTTGAAATAACGACGCGATTTGAAATAATTATTTCAAAACGTGTCGAGTTTATTTCAAAACGCGTCGGTGTGTGTCGACACGTTTTGAAATAAGACCGCAATTTGAAATAAATTCACCAAAGTGTTTGAGTACAACCATTCAGACCTCTACACGCTGACATGGATCATTGTAGAGTGTTTGGAGACCTCCACACGCTGTCATGGATCATGTAGAGTGTTTGCAGACCTCAACACGTGACATGGATCATTGTAGAGTGTTTGGAGACCTCCACACGCTGTCATGGATCATTGTAGAGTGTTTGCAGACCTCAACACGCTGACATGGATCTTTTAGTTGTTTGTAGACCTCAACACGCTGCCATGGGTCATTGTAGAATGTTTAGTAGACCACAACACGCTGACATGGATGATTAAGTGGTGTTTGTAGATCTGAACACGCTGACATGGATCATTGTAGAGTGTTTGCGACCTCAACACGCTTACATGGATGACGATAGATGTGTTTTAGGCCTCACATGCTGACATCGATCATTGTAGTGTTTGTATATCTCCACACGCTGACATGGATCATTGTAGGGTGTTTGTAGACCTCAACATGCTGATATGGATCATGTATAGAGTGTTTGTTGATCTCTACACATTGACATGGATTATGATAGAGTGTTTGTAGACCTCAACACGCTGACATGGATCATTGTTGAGTGTTTGTAGACCTCAACACGCTGACGTGGAATCATTGTAGAGTGTTTGTAGACCTCAACACGCTGACATGGATTTGTAGAGTGTTTGTAACCTCAAGCATGAATGATCATTGTGAGTGTTGTAGACCTCAAGCACGCTGACAATGGATCAATTGTAGAGTTTTTGTAGACAATGTGTTGACATGTTTTGAAATAACGACGCGATTTGAAATAATTATTTCAAAACGTGTCGAGTTTATATTCAAAACGTGTCAGTTGTCACACGTTTTGAAATAACGACGCGATTTGAAATAATTATTTCTAAACGTGTCGAGTTTATTTCAAAACGTGTCAGTGTGTGTCGACACGTTTTGAAATAACTACGCGATTTGAAATAATTATTTCAAAATGTGTCTAGTGCATTTCAAAACGCGTTGGTGCGTGTTGACATGTTTTGAAATAACGACGCGATTTGAAATAAATTCACCAAAGTGTTTGAGTACAACCATTCAGACCTCAACACGCTGTCAACGATCATTGTAGAGTGTTTGTAGACCTCAACACGCTGACATGGATCATTGTAGAGTGTTTGCAGACCTCCACACACTGACATGGATCATTGTAGAGTGTTTGTAGACCTCAACACGCTGACATAGATCATTGTAGAGTGTTTGTAGACCTCAACACACTGACATGGATCATTTTAGAGGTTTGTAGACCTCAACACGCTGACATAGATCATTGTGGAGTGTTTGTAGACACATGTGTCGACATGTTTGAAATAACGACGCGATTTGAATAATTATTTCAAAACGTGTCGAGTTTATTTCAAACGTGTTGGTGTGTGTTGACACGTTTTGAAAAAAGACCGCAATTTGAAATAAATTCACCAAAGTGTTTGAGAACAACCATTCAGACCTCAACACGCTGACATCGATCATTGTAGATTGTTTCTAGACCTCCACACGCTGACATGGATCATTGTAGAGTGTTTGTAGACCACCACACGCTGACATGAATCATTGTAGAGTCTTTGTAGACCTCAACATGTTGACATGGATCATTGTATAGAGTGTTTGTAGATCTCAATACGTTGACATGGATTTGATAGAGTGTTTGTAGACCTCAACATGCTGATATGGATTATTGTAGAGTGTTTGTAGACACATGTTTCGACATGTTTTGAATAACGATGTAATTTGAAATAATTATTTCAAAACGTGTGGAGTTTATTTCAAAACGTGTCGGTGTGTGTCGACACGTTTTGAAATAACGATGCGATTTGAAATAATTATTTCAAAATGTGTTGAGTTTATTTCAAAACGCGTTGGTGTGTGTCGACACTTTTTGAAATAAGACCGCAATTTGAAATAAATTCACCAAAGTGTTTGAGTACAACCATTCAGACCTCTACATGCTGACATGGATCATTGTAGAGTGTTTGGAGACCTCAACACGCTGACATGGATCATTGTAGAGTGTTTGTAGACCTCAACACGCTGCCATGGGTCATTGTAGAATGTTTGTAGACCTCAACACGCTAACATGGATGATTAAAGAGTGTTTGTAGATCTGAACACGCTGACATGGATCATTGTAGAGTGTTTGCAGACCTTCAACCCGCTGCCATGGATGACGATAGAGTGTTTGTAGGCCTCAACATGCTGACATCGATCATTGTAGTGTTCATAGATCTCCACATGCTGACATGGATCATTGTAGAGTGTTTGTATACCTCAACATGCTGATATGGATCATTGTATAGAGTGTTTGTTGATCTCAACACATTGACATGGATGATGATAGAGTGTTTGTAGACCTCAACACGCTGACATGGATGATTGTAGAGTGTTTGTTGACCTCAACACGCTGACATGGATCATTGTAGAGTGTTTGTAGACCTCAACCCGCTGACATGAATCAATGTAGAGTGTTTGTAGACACATGTGTTGACATGTTTTGAAATAACGACGCGATTTGAAATAATTATTTCAAAACGTGTCGAGTTTATTTCAAAACGTGTCTGTGTGTGTCGACACGTTTTGAAATAACGACGCGATTTGAAATAATTATTTCAAAACGTGTCGAGTTTATTTCAAAACGTGTTGGTGTGTGTCGACACGTTTTGAAATAACGACACGATTTGAAATAATTATTTCAAAATGTGTCGAGTTTATATCAAAACGCGTTGGTGTGTGTCAACACGTTTTGAAATAACGATGCGATTTGAAATAAATTCCACAAAGTGTTTGAGTACAACCATTCAGACCTCAACATGCTGACATGAATCATTGTAGAGTGTTTGTAGATCTCCACACGCTGTCATGGATCATTGTAGAGTGTTTGCAGACCTCAACACGCTGACATGGATCATTGTAGAGTGTTTGTAGACCTCAACACGCTGACATGGATAATTGTAGAATGTTTGTAGTCCTCAACACGATGCCATGGATCATTGTAGAGTGTTTGTAGACCTCAACATGCTGACATGGATCATTGTAGAGTGTTTGTAGACCTCAACACGCTGACATGGATCATTGTAGAGTGTTTGTAGACACATGTGTCGAATCCTTTTGAAGTAACGACGCTATTTGAAATAATTATTTCAAGAGCATCGAGTTTATTTCAAACCGCGTTGATGTGTGTCGACACGTTTTGAAATAAAACCGGAATTTGAAATAAATTCAGCAAAGCCTTTGAGTACAACCATTTAGGACAAAACCCCACCAAACAATTCGCTACCCATGAAGGAGAAATCACCACTGGACAAAATACTACCTTGGAGGACAAAAACGTACTGGACAAATGACTACCCATGCTGGGCGAAAGCCCAGTAGGCAAAGAACACACCTAAAGGACAAAAAATAGCACTGGACAAAACAAGTATTTGTGCACACCCATTCAGGACCAAACTCACTTAAGAAAACACTACCCTTGCAGGTCAAAAGCGCACTACACAAAATACCACCCATGAAGGACAAAAACCCACTAGAAAAAAACAACTCTTTGAGCAGACTTATGAAGGAAGAGGAGACACCAAGCAAAACACTACCGACGCGATTTGAACAATTATTTCAAAACGTGTCGAACTTATTTCAAAATGTGTTGGTGTGTGTCGACACGTTTAGAAATAACGACGCGATCTGAAATGATTATTTCAAAACGTGTCGACTTTATTTCAAAAAATCCATGTGAGCGTGTTGAGGTCAACAAACACTCTACAATGATCCATGGCAGCATGTTGAGGTCTGCAAACACTTACATGATCCATGGCAGCATGTTGAGGTCTACAAACACTCTACAATGATACATGTGAGCGTGTTGAGGTCAACAAACACTCTACAATGATCCATGGCAGCGTGTTGAGGTCTGCAAACATTCTATCATAATCCATGTCAGCGTGTTGAGGTCTACAAAGAATCTACAATAATCCATGTCAGCGTGTTGACGTCTACAAACACTCTATGATAATTCATGTCAGTGTGTTGAGAACTACAAACACTCAACAATGATCGATGTCAGCATGTTGAGGTCTACAAACACTCTATTGAATCCATGTCAGCTGTTGAGGTCTGAAACACTCTACAATCGATCCATGTCAGCGTTTGAGTCTACAAACACTCTTTAATCATCCATGCAGCGTGTTGAGGTCTACAAACACTCTTAAATGACCCATGTCAGTGTTGAGGTCTGCAAACACTCTATAGATCCATGTCTGCGTTTGAGGTCTACAAACACTCTATCGTAAAGCATGACAGTGTGTTGAGGCTAAAACACTCTACAATGTCATATCAGCGTGTTGAGGTCTAGGAACACTCTATCATAATCCATGTCAGTGTGTGAGGTCTATAAACACTCTACAATGATCCACGTCAGCGTGTTGAGACTGAAAACACTCTACAATGATCCATGTCAGCGTGTGGAGGTCTCAAACACTCTACAATGATCCATGTTAGCGTGTTCAGATCTACAAACACTCTTTAATATCCATGTCAGCGTGTTGAGGTCTACAAACATTCTACAATGATCCATGGCAGCGTGTTGAGGTCTACAAACACTCTACATAATCCATGATCAGCGTGTTGAAGTCTACAAACACTCTATCATAAACCATGTCGTGTGTTGAGGTCTACAAACACTCTATTATAATCCATATCAGCATGTTGAGGTCTACAAACACTCTACAATCAACCATGTGGGTGTGTTGGGGTCTACAAACACTCTACAATGATCCATGTCAGCATGTGGAGGTCTACAAACACTCTACAATGATCCATGTCAGCGTGTGTGAGATCTACAAAATTTCTATCATAATCCATGTCAGATGTTGAGGTTACAAACACTCAAACAATGATATAGTCGCGTGTTGAGGTCTACAAACACTCTACAATAATCCATGTCAGCAAGTTTGAGGTGTACAAACACTGAACAATGATCCATGTCAGCATGTTGAATCTCCAAACACTCTATCGTTAACATGTCAGCGTCTTGAGACTACAAACAGTCTTTAATCATCATGTCAGCGTGGTTGAGGTCTACAAACATTCTACAATGATCCGTGGCAGCGGGTTGAGGTCTACAAACACTCTGCAATGATCCATGTCAGCGTGTTGAGGTCTGCAAACAGCCTACAATGATCCATGTCAGCGTTTTGAGGTCTACAAACACTCTATCATACACCGTGTCAGTGCGTTGAGGTCTACAAACACTCTATCATAATCCATGTCAGCATGTTGAGGTCTACAAACACACTACAATGATCCATGTGAGCGTGTTGAGGTCTATAACACTCTACAATGATCCATGTCAGCGTGTGGAGATCTACAAACATTTACAATGATCCATGTCAGCGTGTTGAGGTCTACAAATACTCTATCATAATCCATGTCAGTGTGTTGAGGTCTACAAACACTCTTAAATGACCCACTTCCGCCTGTTGAGTTCTACAAACACTCAACAATGATCCATGTCAGCGTGTGGAGGTCTACAAACACTCTACAGTGATCCATGGCAGCGTGGTGAAGTCAACAAGCAGTCTGTCATAATCCATGTCGGCGTGTTGAGGTCTACAAAAAATCAACAATGATCCATGTCAACGTGTTGACGTCAGCAAGCACTCTGATATTCATGTCAGTCTGTTGAGGTATACAAACACTCTATCATAATCCATGTCAGCATGTTGAGGTCTGCAAACACTCTACAGTGATCCATGTTAGCGTGTGGATATCTACAAACACTCTACAATGATCGATGGCAGCGTGCTGAGGCTACAAACACTCAACAATGATCCATGTCAATGTGTTCATGTCTACAAACACTTTACAATCATCCATGTCATCGTGTTGAGGTCTACAAACACTCTGCAATGATCCATGTCAGCGTGTTGAGGTCTACAAACACTCTTTAATCATCCATGTCGGCGTATTGAGGTCTACAAACATTCTACAATGATCCATGTCAGCGTGTTGAGGTCTACAAACACTCTAACATAATCCATGTCAATGTGTTGAGATCTACAAACAATCTATACAATGATCCATATCAGCATGTTGAGGTCTACGAACACTCTACAATGATCCATGTCAGGTGTGGAGGTCTACAAACACTACAATGATCGAAGTTACCATGTTGAGGTCTACAAACACTCTATCGTCATCCATGGCAGCGTGTTGAGGTCTGCAAACACTCTACAATGATCCATGTCAGCGTGTTCAGATCTACAAGCACTCTTTAATCAGCCATGTCAGCGTGTTGAGGTCTACAAACATTCTACAATGACTCATGGCAGCGTGTTGAGGTCTACAAACACTCTACAATGATCCATGTCAGCGTGTTGAGGTCTGCAAACACTCTACAATGATCCATGACAGCATGTGGATGTCTCCAAACACTCTACAATGATCCATGTCAGCGTGTTGAGGTCTGAATGGTTGTACTCAAACACTTTGGTATATTTATTGCAAATTGCGGTCTTATTTCAAAACGTGTCGACACACACCAACACGTTTTGAAATAAACTCGACACGTTTTGAAATAATTATTTCAAATCGCGTAGTTATTTCAAAACGTGTCGACACACACCAACACGTTTTGAAATAAACTCGACACGTTTTGAAATAATTATTTCAAATCGCGTCGTTATTTCAAAACGTGTCGACACACACCAACACGTTTTGAAATAAACTCGACACGTTTTGAAATAATTATTTCAAATTGCGGCGTTATTCAAAACATGTCGACACATGTGTCTACAAACACTATACAATGATCCATGTCAGCATGTTGAGGAATACAAACACTCTACAATGATCCATGTCAGCGTGTGGAGATCTACAAGCATTCTACAATGATCCATGTCAGCATGTTGAGGTCTACAAACACTCTACAATGATCCATGTCACCGTGTGGAGGTCTACAAACACTCTACAATGATCCATATCAGCATGTTGAGGTCTACAAACATCTACAATGATCCATGTCAGCGTGTGTGGAGGTCTACAAACACTCTACAATGATCCATGTCAGCGTGTGGAGGTCTACAAACACTGTACAATGATCGATGTCAGCGTGTTGAGGTCTGAATGGTTGTACTAAAACACTTTGGTGAATTTATTTCAAATTGCGGTCTTATTTCAAAACGTGTCGACACACACCAACACGTTTTGAAATAAACTCGACACGTTTTGAAATAATTATTTCAAATCGCATCGTTATTTCAAAACGTGTCGACACACACTGACACGTTTTGAAATAAACTCGACACGTTTTGAAATAATTATTTCAAATCACGTCGTTATTTCAAAACATGTCTACAGATGAGTCTACAAACACTCTTCAATGATCTATGTCAGCGTGTTGAGGTCTACAAACACTCTACAATGATCCATATCAGCATCTTGAGCTCTACAAACACTCTACAATGATCTATGTCAGCGTGTTGAGGTCTACGAATACTCTACAATGATCTATGTCAGCGTGTGGAGGTCTGCAAACACTCTACAATGATCCATGTCAGCGCGTTGAGGTCTACAAACACTCTACAATGATCGATGACAGCGTGTTGAGGTCTGAATGGTTGTACTCAAACACTTGGTGAATTTATTTCAAATCGCGTCGTTATTTCAAACGTGTCGACACACACCAACACGTTTTGAAATAAACTCGACACATTTTGAATAATTATTTCAAATCGCGTAGTTATTTCAAAACGTGTCGACACACACCAACACGTTTTGAAATAACTCGACACGTTTTGAAATAATTATTTCAAATTGCGTCGTTATTTCAAAACGTGTCGACACACACTGACATGTTTTGAAATAAACTCGACACGTTTTGAAATAATTATTTCAAATAGCGTCGTTACTTCAAAAGGATTCGACACATGTGTCTACAAACACTTTTAAATGATCCGTGTCAGCGTGTTGAGGTATACAAACACTCTACAATGATCAATGTTAGCGTGTTGAGGTCTACAAACACTCTACAATGATTCATGTCAGCGTGTTGAGGTCTACAAACATTCCACAATGATCCATGTCATCGTGTTGAGGTCTACAAACACTCTATCACGATCCATGTCAGCGTGTAGAGATCTACAAACACTACAATGATCGATGTCAGCATGTTGAGGTCTACAAAGACTCTATCGTCATCCATGTGAGCGTGTTGAGGTCTGTAAACACTCTACAATGATCCATGTCAGCGTGTTCAGATCTACAAACACTCTTTAATCATCCATGTCAGCGTGTTGAGGTCTACAAACATTCTACAATTACCCATGGCAGCGTGTTGAGGTCTACAAATACTCTACAATGATCCATGTCACCGTGTTGAGGTCTGCAAACACTCTACAATGATCCATGACAGCGTGTGGAGATCTACAAACACTCTACAATGATCCATGTCAGCGTGTTGAGGTCTGAATGGTTGTACTGAAACATTTTGGTGAATTTATTTCAAATTGCGGTCTTATTTCAAAACGTGTCGACACACACCAACGCGTTTTGAAATAAAGTCGACACGTTTTGAAATAATTATTTCAAATCGTGTCGTTATTTCAAAACGTGTCGACACACAGCGACACGTTTTGAAATAAACTCGACACGTTTTGAAATAATTATTTCAAATTACGTTGTTATTCAAAACATGTCGACACATGTGTCTACAAACACTCTACAATGATCCATGTCCGCGTGTTGAGGTCTACAAACACTCTACAATGATCCATGTTAGCGTGTTGAGGTCTACAAATACTCTACAATGATTCATGTCAGCGTGTTGAGGTCTACAAACATTCCACAATGATCCATGTCAGCGGGTTGAGGTCTACAAACACTCTACAATGATCCATGTCAGCGTGTGGAGATCTACAAACACTACAATGATCGATGTCAGCATGTTGAGGTCTACAAAGACTCTATCGTCATCCATGTGAGCGTGTTGAGGTCTGTAAACACTCTACAATGATCCATGTCAGCGTGTTCAGATCTACAAACACTCTTTAATCATCCATGTCAGCGTGTTGAGGTCTACAAACATTCTACAATTACCCATGGCAGCGTGTTGAGGTCTACAAATACTCTACAATGATCCATGTCACCGTGTTGAGGTCTGCAAACACTCTACAATGATCCATGACAGCGTGTGGAGATCTACAAACACTCTACAATGATCCATGTCAGCGTGTTGAGGTCTGAATGGTTGTACTGAAACATTTTGGTGAATTTATTTCAAATTGCGGTCTTATTTCAAAACGTGTCGACACACACCAACGCGTTTTGAAAGAAAGTCGACACGTTTTGAAATAATTATTTCAAATCGTGTCGTTATTTCAAAACGTGTCGACACACAGCGACACGTTTTGAAATAAACTCGACACGTTTTGAAATAATTATTTCAAATTACGTTGTTATTCAAAACATGTCGACACATGTGTCTACAAACACTCTACAATGATCCATGTCAGGATGTTGAGGTCTACAAACACTCTACAATGATCCATGTCAGCGTGTGGAGATCTACAAACATTCTACAATGATCCATGTCAGCGTGTTGAGGTCTACAAACACTCTACAATGATCCATGTCAGCGTGTTGAGGTCTTCAAACACACTGCAATGTTCCATGACAGCATGTGGAGATCTACAAACACTCTACAATGATCCATGTCAGCGTGTAGAGGTCTGAATGGTTGTACTGAAACACTTTGGTGAATTTATTTCAAATTGCGGTCTTATTTCAAAACGTGTCGACACACACCAATGCGTTTTGAAATAAACTCGACACGTTTTGAAATAATTATTTCAAATCGCGTCGTTATTTCAAAACGTGTCGACACACACCGACACGTTTTAAAATAAACTTGACACGTTTTGAAATAATTATTTCAAATCGCGTCGTTATTCAAAACATGTCGACACATGTGTCTACAAACATACTACAATGATCCATGTCAGCATGTTGAGGTCTACAAACTCTACAATGATCCATGTCAGCGTGTGGAGATCTACAAAAATTCTACAATGATCCATGTCAGCGTGTTGAGGTCTACAAACACTCTATCATAATCCATGCCAATGTGTTGAGATCTACAAACACTCTATACTATGATCCATGTCAACAAGTTGAGGTCTACAAACACTCTACAATGATCCATATCAGCGTGTGGAGGTCTACAAACACTCTACAATGATCCATATCAGCGTGTTGAGGTCTACAAACACTCTACAATGATCCATGTCAGCGTGTGGGGGTCTATAAACACTCTACAATGATCCATGTCAGCGTGTGGAGGTCTACAAACACTCTACAATGATCCATGTCAGCGTGTAGAGGTCTGAATGGTTGTACTAAATCACTTTGGTGAATTTATTTCAAATTGCGGTCTTATTTCAAAATGTGTTGACATACACCAACACGTTTTGAAATAAACTCGACACGTTTTGAAATAATTATTTCAAATCGCGTTGTTATTTCAAAACGTGTCGACACACACCAACGCGTTTTGAAATAAACTCTACACGTTTTGAAATAATTATTTCAAATCGCGTAGTTATTTCAAAACGTTTTGAAATAACTACGCGATTTGAAATAATTATTTCAAATCGCGTCGTTATTTCAAAACATGTCGACAGATGTGTCTACAAACGCTCTACAATGATCCATGTCAGCGTGTTGAGGTCTACACTCTACAATGATCCATGTCAGCGTGTTGAGGTCTACAAACACTCTACAATGATCCATGTCAGCGTGTTGAGGTCTACAAACACTCTACAATGATCCATGTCAGCGTATGGAGGTCTGCAAACACTCTACAATGATCATGTCAACGTGTTGAGGTCTACAAACACTGTACAATTATCGATGTCAGCGTGTTGAGGTCTGAATGGTTGTACTCAAACACTTTGGTGAATTTATTTCAAATCGCGTCGTTATTTCAAAACGTGTCGACTCACACCAACGCGTTTTGAAATAAACTCGACACGTTTTGAAATAATTATTTCAAATCGCGTAGTTATTTCAAAACGTGTCGACACACACCGACACGTTTTGAAATAAACTCGACACGTTTTGAAATAATTATTTCAAATCGCGTCGTTATTTCAAAACGTGTCGACACAGTGCTTAGAATGAAATCCTAATGCCCCTTTTATAGGGCGTTGGTTGACTTGGTGTCGGCCCAGATGCCTTTTATCGCAGGGCGTCCATTCCGGGAGCTGTATGAAGAGGAGCAGGACGCTGACCATGGTGCCAAGAGCGAGACCAGAACGCCAGTCCTGAGCGTATCAACTGTGCTTTGGGGTGCACCAGTGTCTCCCTGCTCGGACAGGGAAAGGACTTTCCTTAGTTGAGTTTGTTTCTGGCTGTGTATGGGCGGTGTATGGTGATGCCTGGCGTGTGGGAGACATTCTGTATGGCTGTGATGTTTGTGAGGGTACATGTGTGAATATACTAAAAGTGTACATGAAGTGTATAAGTATGCGAATGTTGGTGAATGTGCTTGTGTGGCTGGGGTAGACCCTGTTTCGTCCTTCGTTTAATTGTTTCTCCCTGTCCTTTTTTCTTTCTTTATTTTGAGATAGATTAGTGTTTAGGGTCTAAATTTAGCTGTTCCCTGGGTCAGGGTGTGGGGTCTTTTGTTGGGTTATTTTGTCCATTAAGTAGATATCTTCTTTTAGGTGGCTCTCCTCTTCTATTTTCCCTTCTTTTCCAATTTATCTCTCTGTCCTCCCTCTTCTTGATAGTCGTCCCTCCTCCATTAGGTGTGAATGAGGTATTTCGTAATTTAATAAATTGCTTATTTGGTTTATTTTGTTTTCCACGAGTGGTTTGAGTGTGTGGTCGGTGGGTGTTGTGCCCAGCCTGTCCCTCTCTCCTCCTCCACCCTCGCATCCTTGATTCACGGACCTTGACCGCGACAGCCGTTACAACCGTTAGTAACGGCTATAACAGGGCAAACTAAAACATCAGGCATCATCCGTGACCCATAATGAACATACCTGCTAATTTTCATACAGGTCGGCCAAGTACTTTCTGAGATATTTCATAAAGAAGAAAAACCGTTACAGGCCGTTACAGCCGTTAGTAACGGTTATAACGGTAAACTAAAACATCGGGCATTATTCGTGACCCATAATGAACATACCTACAAATTTTCAGAAAGATCGGCCAAGTACTTTGAGATATTCCATAAAGAAGAAAAACCGTTACAGGCCGTTACAGCCGTTAGTAACGGCTATAACGAGGTAAACTGAAACATCGGGCATCATCCGTGACCCATAATGAACGTACCTGCTCATTTTTACAAAGATCGGCCAAGTACTTTCTGAGATATTGCGTAAAGTAGAAAAACCGTTACAGGCCGTTACAGCTGTTAGTAACGGCTATAGCGGTAAACTAAAACATCGGGCATCATCCGTGGCCCATAATGAACGTACCTACAAATTGTCAGAAAGATCGGCCCAGTAGTTTTGTCTGGAGCGAGTGGAACACATTTTGACCACGGACACACAGACAGACAGACACACAGACAGACAGACACACAGACAGACAGACACACAGACAGACACACAGACAGACACACAGACAGACACACAGACAGCATTTCTTCGTTCCCATTCTAAAGTACTCCCTGTTCTATAAGAACTGGGAGTACAAAAAGGAAAGAAAAAAAATATCCAAAGGGACCGCGCCCAACCGAGGAGCAGCCAACGGCTACTCATTGTCATCAAATGAACATCATTGACATAGCTTCTCATTGTCATCAAATGAACATCACCGACATAGGAGCAGCCAACAGCTTCTCATTGTCATCAAATGAACATCACCGACATAGGAGCAGCCAACAGCTTCTCATTGTCATCAAATGAACATCATTGACATAGGAGCAGCCAAGGGCTTCTCTTTGTCATCAAATGAACATCACTGACATAGGAGCAGCCAACGGCTTCTCATTGTCATCAAATGAACATCACTGACATAGGGGCAGCCAACAGTTTCTCACTGTCATCAAATGAACATCACTGACATAGGAGCAGCCAACAGCTTCTCATTATCAAATGAACATCATTGACATAGGAGCAGCCAACGGCTTCTCATTGTCATCAAATGAACATCACTGACATAGGACCAGCCAGAAGCTTTTTATTATCATCAAATGAACATCATTGACACGATCGATCACCATCCGGATTGTCCGTCCACAAACACACAGAGAAATGAACCACGCGACGGCGCCTGACCGCCACAAAACCAATTGACATGCTTTCTACATAATCAATCTAAGCAAATTTGAACAAAGAGGCAGACCGGAAACATACGAAACATTATCCGCATTGTATCTTATTTATGCACATTAAGATATTTTCACATCATTTCATTACATTACCTACATTGTTTTACATTATTTCATACCCCGTAACGATCAAAGAAAAATCACATAGAAACAAGATGAATTATAATGATGATAGTAAAATACTCAATGGTGACAGATGTTCAACATATCGTTCCTTCAAATCCTTATGGCAGCCTGAGAAATATTTAACTGATATTACAGTTCCTAAATTTCGCAAAGTATTCGTGTGATTTCGACTTGGTATTAGTGATTTGAATGTCCATCAACGATAATTATACACTACACTCCAAAAACTGTCCATTCCATAATCAAATCGCGGATGAAATACATTTTTGATGGTTTGTCCGTCCTAAAAAGATTTAAGAGATAAATACATTTTGCCACATACTAGAAATGTTCATCAAGTATCATTGCTTCTTTTACTGCAGAATGAAAAGAGAATTGTGACTGGCTCTGTGGCTATGTTCGTTTTAAAGCACTGTAACGAAGAGAGGAACTGTTAGCAGGTAACACACAAATGCCAGAGTAATTTCAGGAAGAACGTTTTGTTATTCAAATATTTTCTTTCATAATTTTTGAGCATACGCGCCGAGCGTGTGTATATTCTACTTTTGTTCTTGACCTCATTGCAGATAGGTCGGTGCTTTTGCAGTTAAAATAGCCTATTTGAGTTTTTTTTTTTAGTTCTCTCTCTCTCTCTCTCTGTCTCTGTCTGTCTGTCTGCCTGTCTGTCTGTCTGTCTGTCTGTCTGTCTGTCTTGTCTGTCTGTCTGTCTCTCTCTCTCTCTCTCTCTCTCTCTCTCTCTCAATTATTCAATCAATTATTGTTCAACACTATGTGATTCTGCTAGTGCTAATGCCATGAAACCTCTTACGAGTGTCTACAATAAAATCACTTAAAACGGTTCTATTAAAATCGTCTAGTCTTAATGAAGGGAATTATATTAAAGCAGGGGCCCTTCCACTACAAGAAATGTTTGCTGTCAGCAAATGTTTGGAAACAATCCACTGCCCCCTCAGTCCATGACTCACTATCCACCCCTTTTCTGCAGAAACAATCCACTGCCCCCTCAGTCCATGACTCACTATCCACCCCTTTTCTGCAGAAACAATCCACTGCCCCTTCAGTCCATGACTCACTATCCACCCCTTTTCTGCAGAAACAATCCACTGCCCCTTCAGTCCATGACTCACTATCCACCCCTTTTCTGCAGAAACAATCCACTGCCCCCTCAGTCCATGACTCACTATCCACCCCTTTTCTCCAGAAGCAATCCACTGCCCCCTCAGTCCATGACTCACTATCCACCCCTTTTCTGCAGAAGCAATCCACTGCCCCCTCAGTCCATGACTCACTATCCACCCCTTTTCTGCAGAAGCAATCCACTGCCCCCTCAGTCCATGACTCACTATCCACCCCTTTTCTGCAGAAACAATCCACTGCCCCCTCAGTCCATGACTCACTATCCACCCCTTTTCTGCAGAAACAATCCACTGCCCCCTCAGTCCATGACTCACTATCCACCCCTTTTCTGCAGAAACAATCCACTGCCCCCTCAGTCCATGACTCACTATCCACCCCTTTTCTGCAGAAACAATCCACTGCCCTTCAGTCCATGACTCACTATCCACTCCTTTTCTGCAGAAACAATCCACTGCCCCTTCGGTCCAGGACTCACTATCCACCCCTTTTCTGCAGAAACAATCCACTGCCCCCTCAGTCCATGACTCACTATCCACCCCTTTTCTGCACAAACAATCCACTGCCCCCTCAGTCCATGACTCACTATCCACCCTTTTCTGCAGAAACAATCCACTGCCCCTCAGTCCATGACTCACTATCCACCCCTTTTCTGCAGAAACAATCCACTGCCCCTTCGGTCCATGACTCACTATCCACCCCTTTTCTGCAGAAACAATCCACTGCCCCCTCAGTCCATGACTCACTATCCACCCCTTTTCTGCAGAAACAATCCACTGCCCCCTCAGTCCATGACTCACTATCCACCCCTTTCTGCAGAAGCATATCCACTGCCCCTCGGT
This sequence comes from Conus canariensis, assembly GCA_033310375.1. NCBI lineage: Eukaryota > Metazoa > Mollusca > Gastropoda > Neogastropoda > Conidae > Conus > Conus canariensis. The sequence goes on from CM065720.1 coordinate 13,449,091, forward strand.
CCATGACTCACTATCCACCCCTTTTCTGCAGAACATATCCACTGCCCCTTCAGTCCATGACTCACTATCCACCCCTTTTCTGCAGAACAATCCACTGCCCCTCAGTCCATGACTCACTATCCACCCCTTTCTTGCAGAAACAATCCACTGCCCCCTCAGTCCATGACTCACTATCCACCCCTTTTCTGCAGAAGCAATCCACTGCCCCTCAGTCCATGACTCACTATCCACCCCTTTTCTGCAGAAACAATCCACTGCCCTTCAGTCCATGACTCACTATCCACCCCTTTTCTGCAGAAACAATCCACTGCCCCTCGTCGGGGGGGGCAGAAACAATCCACTGCCCCCTAGTCCATGACTCCTATCCACCCTTTTCTGCAGAACAATCCACTGCCCTCGTCCATGACTCACTATCCACCCCTTTTCTGCAGAAACAATCCACTGCCCCCTCAGTCCATGACTCACTATCCACCCTTTTCTGCAGAACAATCCACTGCCCCTTCAGTCCATGACTCACTATCCACCCCTTTTCTGCAGAACAATCCACTGCCCCTCAGTCCATGACTACTATCCACCCCTTTTCTGCAGAAACAATCCACTGCCCCTCAGTCCATGACTCACTATCCACCCTTTTCTGCAGAAACAATCCACTGCCCCTCAGTCCATGACTCACTATCCACCCCTTTTCTGCAGAAACAATCCACTGCCCCTCAGTCCATGACTCACTATCCACCCCTTTTCTGCAAGAACAACCACTGCCCCTCAGTCCATGACTCACTATCCACCCCTTTTCTGCAGAAGCAATCCACTGCCCCCTCAGTCCATGACTCACTATCCACCCTTTTCTGCAGAAACAATCCACTGCCCCTCAGTCCATGCTCACTATCCACCCCTTTTCTGCAGAAACAATCCACTGCCCCCTCAGTCCATGACTCACTATCCACCCCTTTCTGCAGAACAATCCACTGCCCCTCAGTCCATGACTCACTATCCCCCTTTTCTGCGAAACAATCCACTGCCCCTCAGTCCATGACTCACTATCCACCCTTTTCTGCAGAAACAATCCACTGCCCTCTCGGTCCATGACTCACTATCCACCCCTTTTCTGCAGAAACAATCCACTGCCCCTCAGTCCATGACTCACTATCCACCCTTTTCTGCAGAAGCAATCCACTGCCCCTTCAGTCCATGACTCACTATCCACCCTTTTCTGCAGAAACAATCCACTGCCCCTTCAGTCCATGACTCACTATCCACCCCTTTCTGCAGAACAATCCACTGCCCCTCAGTCCATGACTCCACTATCTCCACCCTTTTCTGCAGAACAATCCACTGCCCCTTCAGTCCATGACTCTACTATCCACCCTTTTCTGCAGAACAATCCACTGCCCCTCAGTCCATGACTCACTATCCACCCCTTTTCTGCAGAAACAATCCACTGCCCCTCGTCCATGACTCACTATCCACCCCTTTTCTGCAGAAACAATCCACTGCCCCCTCAGTCCATGACTCACTATCCACCCCTTTTCTGCAGAAACAATCCACTGCCCCTCAGTCCATGACTCCTACCCACCCTTTTCTGCAGAAACAATCCACTGCCCCTCAGTCCATGACTCACTATCCACCCCTTTTCTGCAGAAACAATCCACTGCCCCTCAGTCCATGACTCACTATCCACCCTTTTCTGCAGAAACAATCCACTGCCCCTCAGTCCATGACTCACTATCCCCCTTTTCTGCAGAAACAATCCACTGCCCCTCAGTCCATGACTCACTATCCACCCCTTTTCTGCAGAAACAATCCACTGCCCCCTCAGTCCATGACTCACTATCCACCCCTTTTCTGCAGAAACAATCCACTGCCCCTTCATCCTATGCTCACTATCCACCCCTTTTCTGCAGAACAATCCACTGCCCTTCGTCCATGACTCACTATCCACCCTTTTCTGCAGAAACAATCCACTGCCCCTCAGTCCATGACTCACTATCCACCCCTTTTCTGCAGAAACAATCCACTGCCCTCAGTCCATGACTCACTATCCACCCCTTTTCTGCAGAAACAATCCACTGCCCCTCGTCCATGACTCACTATCCACCCCTTTTCTGCAGAACAATCCACTGCCCCTCAGTCCATGACTCACTATCCACCCCTTTTCTGCAGAAACATCCACTGCCCCCTCATCCTGACTCACTATCCACCCCTTTTTGCAGAAACAATCCACTGCCCCTTCAGTCCATGCTCACTATCCACCCCTTTTCTGCAGAAACAATCCACTGCCCCCTCAGTCCATGACTCACTATCCACCCCTTTTCTGCAGAACAATCCACTGCCCCTCGTCCTGACTACTATCCACCCTTTTCTGCAGAAACAATCCACTGCCCCCTCAGTCCATGACTCACTATCCACCCCTTTTCTGCAGAAACAATCCACTGCCCCTCGTCCATGACTCACTATCCACCCTTTTCTGCAGAAACAATCACTGCCCCTCGTCCATGACTCACTATCCACCCCTTTTCTGCAGAAACAATCCACTGCCCCTCAGTCCATGACTCACTATCCACCCCTTTTCTGCAGAAACAATCCACTGCCCCTTCAGTCCAGCGCATCACTATCCACCCCTTTTCTGCAGAAACAATCCACTGCCCCCTCAGTCCATGACTCACTATCCACCCCTTTCTGCAGAAACAATCCACTGCCCCTCAGTCCATGACTCACTATCCACCCCTTTTCTGCAGAAACAATCACTGCCCTCAGTCCATGACTCATATCCACCCTTTTCTGCAGAACAATCCACTGCCCCTTCGTCCTGCTCACTATCCACCCTTTTCTGCAGAAACAATCCCTGCCCTCGTCCATGACTCACTATCCACCCCTTTTCTGCAGAAACAATCCACTGCCCCTCGTCCATGACTCACTATCCACCCCTTTTCTGCAGAACAATCCACTGCCCCTCAGTCCATGACTCACTATCCACCCCTTTTCTGCAGAAACAATCCACTGCCCCTTCGTCCATGACTCACTATCCCCCCTTTTCTGCAGAAACATCCACTGCCCCCTCAGTCATGACTCACTATCCACCCCTTTTCTGCAGAACAATCCACTGCCCCTCGGTCCATGACTCACTATCCACCCCTTTTCTGCAGAAACAATCCACTGCCCCTTCAGTCCATGACTCACTATCCACCCCTTTTCTGCAGAAACAATCCACTGCCCCCTCAGTCCATGACTCACTATCCACCCCTTTTCTGCAGAAGCAATCCACTGCCCCCTCAGTCCATGACTCGCTATCCACCCCTTTTCTGCAGAAACAATCCACTGCCCCTTCGGTCCATGACTCACTATCCACCCCTTTTCTGCAGAAACAATCCACTGCCCCCTCAGTCCATGACTCACTATCCACCCCTTTTCTGCAGAAACAATCCACTGCCCCTTCGGTCCATGACTCACTATCCACCCCTTTTCTGCAGAAACAATCCACTGCCCCCTCAGTCCATGACTCACTATCCACCCCTTTTCTGGAGAAACAATCCACTGCCCCCTCAGTCTATGACTCACTATCCACCCCTTTTCTGCAGAAGCAATCCACTGCCCCTTCGGTCCATGACTCACTATCCACCCCTTTTCTTCAGAAACAATCCACTGCCCCTTCAGTCCATGACTCACTATCCACCCCTTTTCTGCAGAAGCAATCCACTGCCCCTTCAGTCCATGACTCACTATCCACCCCTTTTCTTCAGAAACAATCCACTGCCCCCTCAGTCCATGACTCACTATCCACCCCTTTTCTGCAGAAGCAATCCACTGCCCCCTCAGTCCATGACTCACTATCCACCCCTTTTCTGCAGAAACAATCCACTGCCCCTTCAGTCCATGACTCACTATCCACCCCTTTTCTGCAGAAACAATCCACTGCCCCTTCGGTCCATGACTCACTATCCACCCCTTTTCTGCAGAAACAATCCACTGCCCCCTCAGTCCATGACTCACTATCCACCCCTTTTCTGCAGAAGCAATCCACTGCCCCTTCAGTCCATGACTCTCTATCCACCCCTTTTCCGCAGATACAATTCAGAAAACAAAGAAATAGAGTAAATTCTATAAAACGAAAAGCGAAAAAAAACCCAATATTTTCAAGGTTTGTTACCTTCTTCACAGAATTCAAAAGTGATTCGAAAGGCTATTAATCTTTTAACCCATATTGAATTAATTTTTTTTTCAAAATCCAATAAAAGACATATCACCAGAAGATCTGAATTTTCATTTTGAAATGTTGCTAATGACATAATAATAAGTGATAAAACTAATGAGAACGATTTACAAGAGTTACAACAATATTGTTAAAAAAATGTCACTTCGGTTTTCTCCATACCGTATATTCAATAAATGAAGTTTTTAATTGGTTGCTGAATTTAAAACAATCAGGAACCAGAGACTTGGACGGAATCGATGAAAAGATATTGAGAATCTCTTCAACAGTTATCGCTGATACACTCACCTATGCTTATAATCTGTGCTTTGAAAAAGAATATTTCCCCATAGATTTAAACAGGCTAAAGTGATACCTTTGCTCAGTTCTTTCCCTTTTGTAACAACCAATTGAAAGACATGTTCAAATACATTTATATTTTCATCTGAAGTATTATGATCTTATTCAAGACAATTTCATTTATATTCTCATCTGAAGTATTATGATCTAATTCAAGACAATCAATCAGGTTTTCGACAAAATCACTCTTGCCATTCATCTCTTATACAGCTTGAACAATGATGAATTTACCGGGATTTTTTTTTTTTTTTTTGGTTGATTTTCCTAAAGCTTTTGGCATTATCAGCCATTTGCATCTTATAAAAAAAACAAAAAAACTTACACATTACAAACTATCAAGTATGGCTATAGAGTTTATCAGATATTTTCTTACTGATCGCCAGCAACTTGTTGAAATTAATTCCAACAGGTCTGAGTTACTTCCTTTGAAATTTGGTGTTCCTCAAGGATCTGTTTTATGACCCCTCTTATTTTCTATCTGTATGAATGATTTGCCTTTATATATAAAGTACGGTTGAGAAATGTTTGCTGATAACACTTCACTACAATCAAAAAGTGCTAATCCTACCATTCTAGTAAATAACCTTCAGAGCAATATCAATAGACTACTTATATGGATAGAAATGAACCACATGGCCCTCAATGCAGATAAAACTAAATGCATTGTAGTGTTGACGAGCGCGCATGCGTGTGACGTAGTGTAGTGTCGGTGCGAGAGCTTGAATGATGAGCGGCCGGTGATGTGTCCACCCAGTCATTTTGATAAAATATAAGTTTTGGACTTTTACACCCAGAGTGTGGTTTGCATTTCGAATGCGAGTTGGTACGTGGAACACTGGCAGCACCGCAAACACTACAGGAAAAAATCAAGGAAAAACGAGGAAAAATCAAGCAACTTTTGTGATTTTCAAGTCAAACTTCAGACCTGAAAAATGGCGATCATAGGTCACATGACAGCGCCAGAACCGTTTGATCCAAAGTGAGACCCATCGCAAGTATCTTTCCGATGGCAGCGTTGGAAATTCGGGTTCGATTACTACTTAGTAGCAAGAGGGGACCTCGCAGATGAACAGAAGCGTGCACTGTTTTTGCATTGTGCAGGGTTGGAAGTGTAGGACATTTCGAGACGTTGACTGACGTGGGAACGACCTACGGAGAAGCTAGTGCAAAACTGAACGACTATTTCAAGCAAACATTGAATAGTGTGTATGAGAGACATCTGTTTCGACAGATGTGTCCTCAGCAAGGTGAAACGATGATGCAGTTAGCAACAAGACTCAAGCAGCGAGCAAAACATAGCGATTTTGGAGACAGACTGGAGGAAAATGTGCGCGATCAAATGATTGACAAGTGCAGTGACAGACGACTAAAGGCAAAATTTCTAGAGAAAGGTGTTTTGACTCTGCCTCAAGCCACAGACTTGGCCAGAGATCACGAGAGTGCACTACAGCAAGTGAAAGTCATGGATCCAGGACGGTATGTTACCAAAAGCAGTGATTTAGTATGTAGAGTGAAACACAATAACTCTCACAAAAACACATTCACGACACACAAATACAAAACTCGTCCTAGTACTAGTAGTACGCGATCTTGTGAAAAGAAGTGCTACAGATGTGGGAAAGAAGGACACTTTGCAAAAGAACCAGCATGCCCAGCGAAAGGACAAGTGTGCAAAAAGTGTAAAAAAAAAAAAAAAAAAAAAAAAAGGACATTTTGTGGTGTGCTGTAGATCACAGGTTAAATGTGTTCATAAAGATGACAGTGATGAAGATGAAAGTGAACTGTATGTTGATGCACAAGACAAGTTTGCATTGTTCGTGTCATGCATGTTGATGATGATCATGATAGGAATGGTGATGCTCATAATCATAATGATGATGTGCATGTTGTTGGTACTCACGATGATGATCATGATGCGTATTTTGATGCAGACGATGGTAATGTGAATTTTGATGGAGAAGAAGAAGAAGAGATGATGATGATGATGATGATGATGATGATGATGATGTGTACTTTGATGTGCAAGATGCTGATGCACACCTTGCACAAGCTGATGTTGACAATACTGATGTACAACTGAATGAAATATGATTTTGTATTCAGTATTTCACACAGTGCACACACTGAGTCTGTAGATCTGAGTGTTGGTGGTGTCCCTTTGTCAGCTGTGATTGACTCTGGGGCAAGTATCAACATTCCTGATCAGGAAACTTGAGAAATATTGAAGAAGAAAGTCAAGTGCACATCACAGAAAACACAATGTAGAAAACTCTTTACCCATGGTCATGACAGACCGCTTTCTGTTCTTGGTACGTTCCAAGCAGAGACGTTTGTGGTTGAATTCAAAGAAAACAAACATAGAGGTGAGTTTGTTGTTACATGTGAAAAAGGTGTTACACTACTTGGAAAGGAAAGTGCAGAAAAACTCAACGTAATAAGAGTAGGGCTACCAAAGGATGTAAATGCTTGTTCTGTGACAGCAAAGCCAGAAAACAAAGCTGAATATGCAGGCTTGTACGAAGGGCTAGGGAAACTGAAAACCAAACATATCGAATTACATGTGAAGACTGATGTCAAACCAGTCATTCAGAAAGCAAGACGCATTCCGTTCAGTCTGAGGCAAAAAGTCGAAAACAAAATCTCAGAACTGGAAGCATTAGACATAACTGAACGTGCCGATGGTCCAACTTCTTTCGTGAGTCCGATCGTGATTGTTCCAAAACCAAAGGTGACGTAAGGCTCTGTATAGACATGCGACAAGCAAATGACGCTATACAGAGAGAACGTTTTCCCATTCCGACAGTCGAAGAAACGCTTCTAGAAATGAATGGGGCCGAAGTGTTTTCAAAACTAGACCTAAACATGGGCTTTCACCAGATAGAACTTGATGAAGTTTCTCGCCCAGTTACAACTTTCGTTACACGTGTAGGGCTGTTCAGGTACAAGAGACTAATGTTTGGAGATAGCTCAGCACCTGAAATCTACCAATACACCATTCAGCAGGTACTGCAGGATTGCCCAGGTAGTAAGAACATGACAGATGACATTATCATCTATGCTGAATGTTGAAGAACACGACAGATGACATTATCATCTATGCTGAGTGTTGAAGAACACGACAGATGACATTATCATCTATGCCGAGTGTTGAAGAACATGACAGATGGCATTATCATCTGTGCTGAGTGTTGAAGAACATGACAGATGACATTATCATCTATGCTGAGTGTTGAAGAACACGACAGATGATATTATCATCTATGCTGACTGTTGAAGAACATGACAGATGACATTATCATCTGTGCTGAGTGTTGAAGAACACGACAGATGACTGGAAAAAGTGTTGACAACACTGAAAGAAATGGACTGACGTTGAACAAAGACAAGTGCATGTACAGAATGAATGAACTACAGTCCATGGGATTCCTCTTGTCTGAGAAAGGGATAGGACCGTCGTCCGAAAAGGTCAAAGCAGTGAAAACCGCAGAGAGACTAAAATCAGCATCTGAGGTCAGAAGCTTTCTTGGTCTTGTCAGTTTCACCGCGTCCGCGCGACAAAATCAGACCCTCTGAGAAACTGACAAGAAAAGATAACCCATTTGAGTGGGGGCAAGAGCAAGAGAAGGCATTTAAAACACTGAAAGATGAATTGGCAAAAGCAACTGAACTGGCATATTTCGATCCACAGGCACCAACAAGAATTGTTGCTGATGCAAACCCAGTTGGCTAAGGTGCAGTCTTGATCCAGACACAGATTGGAGTAGATAAACCAATCTACTATGCAAGCCGCAGCCTCACTGATGTAGAGTGAAGGTATTCACAAACTGAAAAAGAAGCGTTGGCATTGGTCTGGTCTTGGGGCAGGTTTCACCAGTACATTTTTGGCATAGATTTCATTCTTGAAACAGACCACAAGCCACTCGAATTCATCTACTCTAAGAGATCAAAACCATCACTGTGAATCGAGCATTGGGTATTGAGATTACAAAGCTATCACTTCATAGTAAGTGACAGACCGGGAACTCAAAACATAGCAGACCCATTGTCACGCTTGGCGAAACAAACAGAGCAAAAAAGACACAGAGGGATGAAGTAGAAGATTACATCTACTTTGTGGCCAAAGAAGCTGTCCCAAATGCACTCACCCCACGTGAAATTGAAGAAGTAGCTGCAGTTGATAGCAAAATGATTCAGTTGACAGAATGCATTCAAACAAGCAAGTGGGAAAATTGCTCAAACCAGGCATAAAAAACTGTAAAAGAGGAACTCACATGTCTCGGGAGACTGGTTCTACAACTCACATGTCTCGGGAGACTGGTTCTACAACTCACATGTCTCGGGAGACTGGTTCTACAACTGACATGTCTCGGGAGACTGGTTCTACAACTCACATGTCTCGGGAGACTGGTTCTACAACTTACATGTCTCGGGAGACTGGTTCTACAACTGACATGTCTCGGGAGACTGGTTCTATAACTGACATGTCTCGAGAGACTGGTTCTACAACTGACATGTCTCGGGAGACTGGTTCTACAACTGACATGTCTCGGGAGACTGGTTCTACAACTCACATGTCTCGGGAGACTGGTTCTACAACTCACATGTCTCGGGAGACTGGTTCTACAACTGACATGTCTCGGGAGACTGGTTCTACGAGGAAGCAGAATTGTAGTCCCAGAAAAACTCAGACAAATAGTGACTGACCTTGCCCACGAAGGTCATCAAGAATTGTGAAAACAAAAGAAAGACTCAGGACGAAAGCCTGGTGGTCGGAAATAGATAGGGATACAGAGAAACGAATAAGATCATGTCATGCTTGCCAAGTTGTGGGCCAACCATCAAGACAGGAACCATTTGCTCGAAAGAAATTCCCTGATGGGCCATGGGAAGACATAGCGATCAACATTTTGGGACCACTGCCAAGTGGCGAATCGATTCTGGTCATAGTCGATTATTACAGTATTTTGAGACCACAATCCTGAGAGCAACACAGACAAAGCGCATAATCACAGCATTGGAAAATGTATTCACAACACACGGTCTACCTGTATCACTCACTACAGATAATGGCCCGCAGTTTTTTTCAGATGAGTTTTCCCAGTTCTTGAAAGAACAAGGAATCGAACATCATCACACAACTCCATTGTGGCCACAAACCAACGGTGAAGTTGAGCGACAGAATAAAACATTCATGAAAGCCATTAGAACAGCACAGGCAGAAAAAGACTGGAAACGAGAACTAAACACATTTCTGTTGGCATACCATACCACACCATACCAAACAACAAGTGTTAGCCCAGCAGAATCACTTTTTCCGGAGGAAACTGCGAACAAAACTACCAGAGGTTAGCAAGGAAACAAAAGTTGAGCTAGATGAAGCTGCCCGCTACAGAGACTGTCTGAAGAAAGAGCTAGGAAAGCGATGCACATACTCATACAGACATGCAAAAGAAAGCAACATCACAGTTGGAGATGAAGTCCTCTTGCAACAAAGGAAGCAAGACAAATTCTCAACTCGCTTTGAACCAGAACCTTATAAAGTTGTTGAGAAAACAGGGTCACAGGACACTGTCCAGTCAAAGACAGGCGCACAGTATATGCGCAATGTGTCCCACACTAAACCGTACATCCGCAAAGATGATACATCAATCACTCTAAACCAAACAGTTGACACACCAGACACTCAAGGCCAAATGACTGACGCTAGTGACAGACAACCAAAGACATCAAATGACTCAGCTTCAGGAAGACTGCCAGACATTACAGAAATCAGAAAGTCTGACAGGGTCAGAAAATCACCGAGCAGATTTGAAGATTTCATTGTTGGAATTGCTAAGGGTGTAACTACAAACAGTTAAAGTCTGTCACAAAACAAATGTGTACAAAAGAAAAGAGGAAGAACAAAAGAAAGTTTGTTTGCAATTGTAACAATGCATTGAATATATAGTAGTAGTAGTACTGATGCATGTTTCATCTCTTATTTGCTGTTTGATTTATGTGTACACGATGGGTGAAGAAAAGTTGTTTCATCAATCATTGTTGTGAGAATGATGCACGCTTCATTTGTCATCATTTGTGTTATGATATAATGTTTTGACACAATAGTGATTTGCATAGTGTTTTGTCATAAGAGGTTAAAAAATTTTACAAATGATAAGATTGTCAAGGGCAACTTATATCCTCAAACATAAAGGTGTTTGAAAGATTTGTATTGAGGTAATTCAGACGGAAAATGATTTGTTTCATACTTGTGTTCTTTAGCTAAAAAAGAAAAACAATATCACTTTAAGTATCTGAAGTTAATTCAAAAGAAAAAAAATTGTGGTTAATCTAAAGTTAAATGGTTAAAAGATTTCAAGTTGGATTTGGGATAGTATCCAATAATAGTGTGTAGATGTTAAGTTTCAATGTGAGTTTTATTGTGAAGGAAGAAAAGGAAGGTAGCGGTGACGAGTGCACATGCATGTGACGTAGTGTAGTATCGGTGCGAGAGCTTGAATGGTGAGCGGCCAGTGATGTGTCCACCCAGTCATTTTGGTGAAATATAAGTTTTTGGACTTTTACACCCAGAGTGTGGTTTGCATTTCGAATGCGAGTTGGTACGTGGTACACTGGCAGCACCGTAAACACTACAGGAAGGATACAATACCAGTTAATGTAGTAATGATGATGATGATGATGATGATGATGATATTCAAAACAATACTAATAGTAATGATAATAATAATAATAATAATGATAATGATAATGATGATAATAATAATAATAATAATAATGAAATCTATAATGGTAAAGAGCATGATAATGATGGAAATATTGAAGTAAGTACTTCGCTTCATCCGTTTGATATTTGGTAGACATAGGCCTGACTTCAGCAAAGAATTTACTACCCTCAAATTGGTCTATCCCCCCCCCTCTCCACCATTTCCCTTCCCCTGAAAAGAGGACTTGTGTGCAATACGAACTGAACTGACCTTGAAGTAGCCTGTGCGGACCAGGCAGCTGGTGTGCTGGATCCAGTGAAGTGAAGCCTCCGTGGGCAGGGGTGGTTGGGTCTGTGGGGTGTGCTTGGCAGCTGGAGGGTGGTGTTTTTTGCCGGTGGGCTCTGCAGTCATAAAATACAGGCTGGTACACCCATGGGGATGCTACTTTAAGACTGTTATGAGTTGCATCCTGTAGTCTGATGTACCTCTGTTCAGGAACAGTTATGTCCCTTGATATCTTAATGGAGTGTCCTGCGCGTGCCTGTATCCATCGTCAACACAGCGCAGGCCTCCAAGGTTGGTACAGGACTGCTCTAAAGGCAGATGAAGACAGTGCTTCTCTGGGTCCTCCCCAGCACCTCCGGGTGTTTCTTTTTCTTTTTCTTCTGAACTGACCTTGAAGTAGCCTGTGCGGACCAGGCAGCTGGTGTGCTGGATCCAGTGAAGTGAAGTCCATGCTGAAGCTGCTGCCAAAGTGCACCTCTGCCACAGGCTGTGTCCATGAGAAGAGGGCGTGTGGTGCTGTCAGCCTGTGAGCAGCAGGGTGGAGACTGCAGGCCTGTCTGTGACCACAGGGAGGAAGGGGTCAGCACAGCTACAGTGAGGATGACAGTCAAAGAAAGGATAGAGAACAGGTCACCATGATAGTGATCATAATAGGGTAAGTAGTGATGAAGATAATGGTGATGTTAAGTAATGGTGATGTTAAGTACTAACCGAGATGATAATAAGAATCAAATTGGTCCTTTTTTCACCCTTTTGTTGCCAGGGAATTTAGCTGAGAACCTGAACTCATTTGCCATGGAATTTTTTTTAGGGAAAATCATGTGGTTGCTAAAAAAGATATGGTGGGCTCAAATGTGAACATACGTAAAAGCATCACGTATTCATAATTATGATGATAATCAGTAATGATAATGATGAGATTTACGATAGTAATGATATGATGATAGTAGTAAAGACAGTAGTCATGGCAGAAGTAATCTTTGTAATAACAGTAGTTGATGGAAATGATTAGAAATGATCAATGACTAGAAAACAAACAGTTCTATTGGATGATAATGATAACGATGATGATGATTAATGATGAGTGTAGTAATAGTAGTAATGATGACAATAATGATAATGATAATAACAACAACAATAATAATTATTACTGTTATTATTATTTAATGATGATGATGATAATGATGATACTAGTAGTAATAATAATAATAGTGGGCTGGAAAGGAAATGAACTGATTGATGAGAAAAGGACTAGCTTCCTGGAGAGAGAGAGAGAGAGAGAGAGAGAGAGAGAGAGAGAGAGAGAGAGAGAGAGAGAGAGATGTGTGTGTGTGTGTGTGTGTGTGCGCGCGCGCGCGCGCGCGGGCGTGTGTGTGTGTGTGTGTGTGTGTGTGTGTGTGTGTGTGTGCGCGCGCGCGCGCGTGTGTGATACCAACTAATGCAATTGCCAAGTACTCAACTTCGACGAATCTGGCTTGTGAAACTCTGGATGTAAAAGGTTGGACTAAACGTATTTTGTATCGTACCTGTAGAATACGTTGCTGTTGCCATTCATGTCATGAACGCAACGGTGGGAGGAGTGCGCAGCCTAGCACTAGTGGCGCGCTGAGAGCCGTGCCTTGAAGCTCTCGACTGTTGTTGTTGTCACCGTCGCCTCGTCCAGGTGGTTCCAGTCACGAACAGTGTTTATAAAGAAGGAGTTTCTGAACTGCTCAGTCTGAGCTCTGTTGACTTGTAAGGATCTTGAATTATTCCTGACGTGGTTGGAAATGGCACTTGTTGTATTAAATTTGTGTGGAGTCAGGAAGTCACCAGGCAGTATGGCCGGCACCAACCCCTCAACCACCCTGTACAGGAATGTGAGACGTAGGTCACTTCTACGTTGCTGTAGGGTTGGCAGCTGCAGGGTTGACAGCATGTTGGTGATGGCGCCGGAGGATCTGGTGGAGTAGTCACCAGTAATAAATCTGGCTGACAGGCGTTAGATTTTTTCCAGCTGGTTGATGTCTTGCTGCAGGTATGGGGACCAGGTGATGCATCTGTACTCTAGCAGTGGGCGGATGAGGGCTAGGTATGCGTTTTTCTTGCAGTGTTGGGGAAAGAAGCGTAAGTTTCTGCGGAGGAAGCCTGGGGTGCTGCTTGCTTTCCTTGAGATGCCGGCTATGTGGGTGCCCCACTTCGAGTCGTTGGAGAAAAGGATGCCGAGGTACGGGTTGGAGGTAACGTGTTGGAAGGGGGTATCACAGAGCGATTAGATGTAGTTGGAGGACTGTTGGATGCTGAGGATATAGCATTTCTTTGGGTTAAATTTCATGCCCCAGTCGGAGGCCCAGGTTTCAAGTTGGCGGAGGTCGTTCTGAAGTTGTAGGTGGTCTTGAAAAGTGTTTATCTCGCGATACAAGAGGCAGTCATCGGCAAACAAACGGACCTGCGACTTGATGGTGTCGGGCAGGTCGTTGATGTGGCACAGGAAGAGGACCGGGCCGAGACATGTTCCCTGGGGAACTCCGGAGTCCACAGTAGTTTCGTCCGATGAGTCGCCATCTATCACTACAGCCATCTTCCTATGTGTCAAAAAGTTTGTGAGCCAGGTGTGGAGGCTGCCTCCGATACCGTAAGCCAGCAATTAGTGGAGGAGACGTTTGTGAGAGACTGTATCAAAAGCCTTCAAGAAGTCTAGGATCTCCACGTCGACTTGGCGCTGGCGGTCGAAGGATTTCAGACGATCGTGGCTGGTTAAAAGTAGTTGAGTGTCGCAGGAGTATTCGCTGCGAAAGCCATGGTTCAGGTTGGTGAGGATGCTGTGTTTCTCCAAGTGCGTCAGGATGTGCCGGCAGATGATGTACTCGAGTAGCTTGCGTGTGACAGAGTTGAGTGAGATGGGTCGGTAGTTTTCGGCTGCATGTTTGTCTCCCTTCTTGTAGACGCAGCCGATGTTTGCTGCGTTGCGCCAGTCTGAGAGAGAGAGAGAGAGAGGAGAGAGAGGAGAGAGAGGAGAGAGAGAGACTACGAGACCACCTCCAGAACAGCGAGAGAGACAGTCACACACACACAGAGAGAGAGAGAGAGAGAGAGAGAGAGAGAGAGAGAGAGAGAGGAGACTATGAGACCACCTCCAGAACACAGAGAGAGAGAGAGAGAGAGAGGAGAGAGGACTATGAGACCACCTCCAGAACACACACACACACACACACACACACACACACACACACACACACACACACACACACACACACACAGAGAGAGAGAGAGAGAGAGAGAGAGAGATAGGACTATGAGACCACCTCCAGAAACACAGAGAGAGAGAGAGAGAGAGAGAGAGAGAGAGAGAGAGAGAGAGAAAGAGAGGACTACGAGACCACCTCCAGAACAGCGAGAGAGACAGTCACAGAGAGAGAGAGAGAGAGAGAGAGAGAGAGAGGAGAGAGAGAGAGGAGACTATGAGACCACCTCCAGAACACAGAGAGAGAGAGAGAGAGAGAGAGAGAGAGAGAGAGAGAGGACTATGAGACCACCTCCAGAACACACACACACACACACACACACACACACACACACACACACACACACACACACACACACACACACACACACACAGAGAGAGAGAGAGAGATAGGACTATGAGACCACCTCCAGAACACAGAGAGAGAGAGAGAGAGAGAGAAGAGAGAGAGAGAGGACTACGAGACCACCTCCAGAACAGAGAGAGAGAGGGAGAGAGAGAGAGAGAGAGAGAGAGAGAGAGAGAGAGAGAGAGAGAGAGAGAGAGAGGACTATGAGACGACCTCCAGAACAGAGAGAGAGAGAGAGAGAGAGAGAGAGAGAGAGAGAGAGAGAGAGAGAGAGAGAGAGGACTATGAGACCACCTCCAGAACAGAGGGAGAGAGAGAGAGAGAGAGAGAGAGAGAGAGAGAGAGAGAGAGAGAGAGAGAGAGAGAGAGAGAACAACAATGAGCAATGAACAATCTTTATTTCTTCAGGCCCCCAGCCCCTAGAAATGAGGTCAAGTTAACATGTAACTAAAAGACACATACATTACAACCAATCAGCTTTCCAGTGTGAGACTGTCAACAAAGGTTTGCCTTAACTTCATGGCACTAAACAGAAATACACCAAGCTTCCTGGTATTGAAAATAGACCCATTTCTCAACAAGACTGTATATGGATTGACACCAAAGTTAAGATATTATTTCCTTATGTCATTATACAGAACACATTTATACAACACATGGTCCTCATCTTCTAAGACCTTACATATTTTGCACATAAGATTAGCATTGTTGTTGAACGTTCTTTTGAAAATCGATCCATTGATTGGTAACACACCAAGCCTCAGCTTTATTAGACAATTCATAAAGCAACTAATGTCCATGTAATCAAAGTATTTTTCACATTCGAAATTAGTTTTAAACAATCTGTAAATTTGGTATATATCTTTATTCATAACAGACTCACTCCATTCCTGCATGTATATGTCTTTTATTCTCTGCTTAAATAGTGAAACAAATGTTTTTTTTCACAGCCCACCCCTGTTCAAGCCAGACATATCCAAACCCGTGGCTAAATAACATATTCTTTATAAAAGTTGCCCAGCATTTTTTGCCGTTTTTATCTAGATTTACATGCATCAAGTATGCTTGGTTAGGCAAACGATGAGCCTCCATCTTTATCAGTTTCAGCCAATATTGAATGCACCTTACTGCACTATTTACATATAGAGG
>CM065720.1:13470346-13480346 GCA_033310375.1 Conus canariensis
ATATATAACGTGTTGTCATTGTCATGTGGTTCAATGTTTCTCCCTTCGTTTTCAATAGTTCTTCTTCGTTCTTGCTCTTCTTTAGGCAGATGTTCAGTCTGACTCATTGCTGCGAAAGTGTCAGCAAATAATTCAACTTTCTCCTCGTTTGTTTTATAGATTTTATCGTTTTCAATCAAAACAGGATCTGGGAGATGAAAAGAACCTTTAGATTTTCTAATTTCTTTCCAAAGTAAAGCGCTATCGTTTGGGTGTTTGGAACAGTTGATGACTAAGTTTTTGTAATATTGCTGCTTTGCAAAAGCAACAACTTTGTTACTATTGGTGTTAGCTTTTTTGTATTCAGCGTGTAACTGTTCCACTCTACTTTTAGGCTGCGTATGACGGCTTATCATCCAGCTTTTGAAGGCCTTAGTTTTCGCACCCACGGCGACTTCACACGCAATATTCCACCAAGGGTTTGACGCTTTCTTTGGATGATTCTTTAATTTGACTTTTGGGATTGCAGAATCTGCAGCCTTAAGTATAAGTTTTCTTAATTCAAAATAACAATTTTCCAAACCTTACACACACACACACAAAACACACACACACACACACACACACACACACACACACACATCACACATACACACACTTACACAGAGAAAAATCTGCGCTGCCGACGGAAGGGGGCGAGAGCTTGAAGTCGACCTGTTCCCATTGGATCGAGGTGTTATTTCTATGACAGAATGATCAGTCGTCCTCCCGATGGGAGAAAGAAAACTCGGGGCGAAACAGCGGAACAAGATCTATGTGGTTTAGTGTAGTCTGCCAGTTAGGCCAGACGAGATCAACGGGAGGCGAGTGCAGCACACTGTTGTTGCCCACGAAGAGAACAAACATACAAACAAAAAACCAAAAACATTCTCTTGAGTTTCTTCTTCTTCTTCTTCTTCTTCTTCTTGAAAACCTTCAGTTTTTCTTTGTCCATCTTTTGTTTTTCCTATACGTTACTGTTTACAAATCCAGTTTATGTCTTTGTATCCTTTTTGGAGTTGTTTTGCCGTATATTTCTTTCTTTCTTTCTTTTCTTTTTTAAACTTGCTCGTGACCGTCTTTCATTCTTTCTGTGCTTCATGGACCATTTCTGTGTTTATTCTATGTTTTTCTATATTTTTTCTACGCTTATGTCTTGTCCATTTTTGCATTGTCTTGTTGTCTATTTCTCTCTTTATTAAAACATCCTCATCGTGTCTATCTTTCATTCTTTCTGTACCTTTCTTGTTGTTGTTGTTGTTGTTGTTGTTGAAAATTTCTGTGTTTGTCTTTGACAGCCTCGACCTAGCAGAGCTGGAGACAGCAATTTCAGACCGGGTCAGCTGGCGGTCCACCATCAAGGCCGGTGTCGTATATAATGCTGTCGCTCATAAAATCGTGTCGCAGCGACAGTATTTCCCGTGAAATACTACAGCTGGTTCATGAAAAATTATCGCTGAGCGACATAATTTCATAAAAATTGGTAGCGCGACAGGATTTCACGAGAAATGTCCATAAAATCGTGTCGCTCTCTAAAAATAAAATCATGTTGCAGCGACAGCATTCCATGTAAAAAATTGCTGCCGTAGAAAAGTTGTCGCTCTGAGACAGTATTTTCCGTAAAAATAAGACGTCGAAGACATGTTCGGTCTCTGCCCCAACTCTGCCCCCACCTCCCTCTCTCATGGGTTTACGTATCAGTTGCCCCATTGTCTTTCTGTCTATGATTTTATTTGTGTCTGCTTGACTGTCGGTCTATCTTTCTGTCTCGCTTGGTTTTTCTCGCTCATTCTCTCTATGTATCGCCCTCCCTCTATCTGTTTGACTCTCTTTAGTTTCACTCTGTCCATCACACTGTCTGTCAGTTGGTCTCTGCCTTTCCCGCCCCCTCCCCCCCCCCCCTTCTCTCTCTCTCTCTCTCTCTCTCTGGACGTGCAAGCAAGTGTGCGTGTATGTGGAGAGAGCGTGACAGTGTGTGTGTGTGTGTGGTGTGTGTGTGTGTGTGTGTGTGTGTGTGTGTGTGTGTGTGTGTGTGTGTGTGTTTTGGACCCTGAAACATAGTTGTGATTCATTTATCCATAATCACGCAATCTCTCTCTCCCTCCCTCTATCTCTCTTTTTCTCTCATTCTCTCTCTCCCTTCCTCTCCCTCCCTCCCTCTCTTTCATTCTCTGTCTCTCTCTCCCTCCCCCTCTCTCTCATTCTCTCTCTCTATCCCTCCCTCTCTCTCTCTCTCTCTCTCTCTCTCTCTCTCTCTCTCTCTCTCTCCTAGGATACCCCAGCTATCACTTTACATACCCCACCCACTCTGAACATCTTCTCGTGGGACGATACTCTTTCCCCGAGACAATTGAATAGAACCCTTAAGACTTCTCCCCACAGACCCTGCAAGTTACACAACAATGTCTTTGCAGATGTGTTTATGCGTGTTTGAGTTTGTTGGTGTATGCCCGCGCATGCGCGTTTACGTGTTCCACGTGTGTGTGTGTGTGTGTGTGTGTGTGTGTGTGTGTGTGTGTGTGTGTGTGTGTGTGTGTGAGAGAGAGAGAGAGAGAGAGAGAGAGAGAGAGAGAGAGACTACGCACACACGCATGTACATACGCATGCCTGGGCACACACGCGCACAAACTCACACACATACATTTCCTCACTCATGCACTCCCTTACAGTACAGGAGGGACACAAACCGTTGAAGGAGGTATGATAGGTCAGAGATGGATGGGGCAGAGAGGAGGTCAAAGCCGAGGTAACAAATCATATAATTATCCCCATAATATTACATAATAGGGTGACAGGGCTATGTGAATGTCAATATGGATAGTCATGGGAAGACATATGGATAGTCATGGGAAGACATATGGATAGTCATGGGAAGACATATGGATAGTCATGGGAAGAAAACGAGAGACACGAAATCGTATAATAACCGGACTCATATTATGGATATCCTAATTCATTACATGCTACACCCAACTCTTAAAACTCTTTTCCTTCTACCTCAAATATCTCCGAATTTCTGATTTGAATCTTATTTTAAAGAAGAAACAAAAAAGAAAAAAAAAAGAAAATGATATGTAGTAGTTCCATGGCATTATAGTATACTTATTACAAGCTCCAGCTTTTGGACTGCTCATTATTAATAGGCCTAAATAGTGTACGACGAACAAAGAGAAATAATTATGACAATGATATTTGAGAAATTTGCGTCATTAGCTGTTTAACCGCTTCGACCTTATTGGACTATGTGACCTTTTTACTTCTTAACTTCGCGGCATCACAAAATGAACACATGTCTTTGATCTTGGTCAAAAGGAACTTCATCTTTTGAAAATTTCGGTTCTGTCTTCTACCGCAAGACTTCAGAGGTTCAAGATCCAGCTTTGTCGGCAGTGTGTGTGTGTGTGTGTGTGTGTGTGTGTGTGTGTGTGGTGTGTGTGTGTGTGTGTGTGTGTGTGTGTGTGTGTGTGTGTGTGTGTGCTGGCTGAATCATAAAATCACAGATCGCAGAGCATCTTGTAATTTGTGATGATGATGATGATGATGATGATGATGATGATGATGATGATGATGATGATGATAATTCACAAAGGGCTAATTGTGACTCATTTAAAAGGGCCCTACACAGTTTTCCTTTCTATGAAAGAGTAAGTAAAAATGATTAATGCAGAGAGGTCTACTCACTCTTTTATAAGTAAGCAGAAATGGACCCCTTGTTAAAAAAAAACAAAAGTACAACCAACTAGGCTGCAATAAACAGTTCTCCAATGAAAGATGTTTTTAGCCTTCAGTTAGAAGTAATGTGTCTTGTCCAGAAATGTGGGACCTACTTGAAAGGTTAGTTACTTTCGTTTGTTACCCTGAAAGGGAAGATTGGTTAACGCGGGCCAGTAGATAAATTGGGCTGGTGCTAATTTGAGAAAACTATGACGAGATAAGTTCAGATCTTTTGTGTGCTACGTTGTCAGCATGCATAACTTCCTCTGCTAGAAAACCATGGCTGGTCGCGGGAAAGGATACCAACAGTAAGCATTAGAAACATTTTGTACTAATTCTTTACCTCTATGGTTCTGTTAAATCAAAGACATGGCTAAAATAATAGGAATTGTTTGCTTTCTGTTTCAATGAATTCTAACATATTATAAACGCCCTTGAAACAAACATCAGAGTAATATTTTGATGTGATATCATGATAGAGGATTTTTAGTGACCATGGTCAAAATGGATAAGATGAACTCCCCCTGATGGGCTAAGTTGGGCCAGTAGCTCAATTAAGCCTACCGTGATCAGTTTATACCCACTTCATTAGAAGTTGATAGCGGTTGTTTTTTTTCTCAGTGATCAGTAATTATTGATAGAGCCTGATGTGTGTGTGTATGTGTGTGTGTGTGTATGTGTGTGTGTGTGTGTGTGTGTGTGTGTGTGTGTGTGTGTGTGTGTGTGTGGCGCGCGCGCGCGCATGCATGCATGCATGCACGTATGGGGCATCCACATATTTAGAAGAAACATGTCCAAATATTGACGGTGCTTTGAATGTTTCTTTTTGTTTTCGTTTGTCTTCTTTGAAAGAAGCCATCCAAAACAAAAGATAATTTATATAAATGTGTTACGTTTCACATTTTGAACATGATTATATTTAGGCCTTAGGTGCCTTAAAACCAGCGTAATGAAAGAAAACCCATTTTGAACGTCACGTTCTGCTTTTTTTTCTGCGTTGTTTATTTCATTAAACTAGATAAAAGCTTTAGAAAAGAAATGGATGATCCTTTCAACCAAATACTATGTTAATTAATTTCAAACCACGGCTTCCTTAGAGCTTTGAATGCCTTAAAAGGACTGCAGTAAAGCAAAGCCAAATGATGCCTGAAGCTCTGCATTATGGTCTCTGATAACTTTTGGGTTACTTGTGACTAAAATGGGTTACTTTGACTCGTTTGTAAATTCATGATTTTAAGTGCCCTAGAAGCACTGCAATTAAAGCAAGACAACTGAAAGTATCTGTTCTGCGATTTGGTCTTGTATTAGCTTTTAGACTCTATTATGTTGGTGTTTCTGTTCTGACAATTAAGGATAATCATTTACTTTTTAAGTTTAGTTTATGAATGTGTTGAGACCGTAGGTGTCTTTAAATGGATTATCGAACAAGCTCACACATCTTATTATGGCCAACAGACAAACAATATTGGTTTGGGTTTATGAATAATGCGTGTCGGTTAATATAGGCCCGTGGCCCAATATTTACCACACCCTGGTCCATTTAACCCGAAATGATGTCTAAAGTGGGCTTCCTTTTCTTTAAGAATTTTATTATTTCTTATACAGAACTTTTTGAAATAAAGATAGCCATTTGATGGCTGTACTATATGAAGCTCTTATGGTAAGCTTTACAAATAATTAACCTTGAGTGAAGTAAAATTAGTGAAGGAGGTAGGGCTGCATTTCTTAGGGGTTCTAACTTACCCAATCTTCCCCTACCTTCGTTGTGCTGAATGTCCTAGGCCTATGATATTGATAAAAACATCACATTTCACAGCACACACACACACACACACACACACACACACACACACACACACACACACCATCTCTTATTCGTTTTTTTCATTCCTCACCATGTCTCATCTAGTCTGTCCTTCCCTGTCATGTTCTCAACTACTATGTCCTTTCATTCCTCACCATGTCTCATCTAGTCTGTCCTTCCCTGTCATGTTCTCAACTACTATGTCCTTTCATTCCTCACCATGTCTCATCTAGTCTGTCCTTCCCTGTCATGTTCTCAACTACTATGTCCTTTCATTCCTCACCATGTCTCATCTGGTCTGTCCTTCCCTGTCATGTTCTCAACTACTATGTTCTTTATTACACGTGGTGTTCTCATGCACCAGTTTCTGTCTTATCATGTCGTCGTGTGTTTTCCTTCCTCACGATGTTTTCATCTCCATCTTTACATTTCATATTGTCCTTTTTTCCTTTCTCACCATGTTTACAGAACCATCTTTACATTTCATGTTGTCCTTTTTCCCTTCCTCACCATGTTTTCATATCCATCTTTACATTTCATATTGTCCTTTTTTCCCTTTCTCACCATGTTTACATATCCATCTTTACATTTCATATTGTCCTTTTTTTCCCTTTCTCACCATGTTTACAGAACCATCTTTGCATTTCATATTGTCCTTTTTTCCTTCCTCACCATGTTTTCATATCCATCTTTACATTTCATATTGTCCTTTTTTTCCCTTTCTCACCATGTTTACATATCCATCTTTACATTTCATATTGTCCTTTTTTTCCTTCCTCACCATGTTTTCACATCCATCTTTACATTTCATATTGTCCTTTTTTTCGTTTCTCACCATGTTTACATATCCCTCTTTACATTTCATATTGTCCTTTTTTTCCTTCCTCACCATGTTTTCACATCCATCTTTACATTTCATATTGCCCTTTTTTTCCCTTTCTCACCATGTTTACATATCCATCTTTACATTTCATATTGTCCTTTTTTTCCTTTCTCACCATGTTTACATATCCATCTTTACATTTCATATTGTCCTTTTTTCCTTCTTCACCATGTTTTCACCTCCATCTTTACATTTCATATTGTCCTTTTTTCCTTTCTCACCATGTTTACAGAACCATCTTTACATTTCATATTGTCCTTTTTCCTTCCTCACCATGTTTTCATATCCATCTTTACATTTCATATTGTCCTTTTTTTCCTTCCTCACCATGTTTTCACATCCATCTTTACATTTCATATTGCCCTTTTTTTCCCTTTCTCACCATGTTTACATATCCATCTTTACATTTCATATTGTCCTTTTTTTCCTTTCTCACCATGTTTACATATCCATCTTTACATTTCATATTGTCCTTTTTTCCTTCTTCACCATGCTTTCACCTCCATCTTTACATTTCATATTGTCCTTTTTTCCTTTCTCACCATGTTTACAGAACCATCTTTACATTTCATATTGTCCTTTTTTCCTTCCTCACCATGTTTTCATATCCATCTTTACATTTCATATTGTCCTTTTTTTCCCTTCCTCACCATGTTTTCATATCCATCTTTACATTTCATATTGTCCTTTTTTTCCTTTCCTCACCATGTTTACACATCCATCTTTACATTTCATATTGTCCTTTTTTTCCTTTCCCTCACCATGTTTTCACATTCATCTTTACATTTCATATTATCCTTTTTTCCTTCCTCACCATGTTTTCACATCCATCTTTACATTTCATGTTGTCCTTTTTTCCTTTTCACCATGTTTTCACATCCATCTTTACATTTCATTGTCCTTTTTTCCCTACAGTTGTGTCCATTGTCAAATCTGCCTTTTTTTCATGATCGCCCACACATCTCCTTCCTTTCTCTTATGTCCTCCCCCAATCTGTCCATTCCTCATTCCATGTCCGCCATCGTTCCTTTCTCTCATGTTCCTTTGCCAATCTTTTCCTTTCTTCTCCATGCCACCCCAATCTGTTTCCTTTTCCTCTCCCATGTCACCCCACATCATCTGTCCTTTTTCTCTCCATGTCCCCCAATCTGTCCTTTCCATGTCCCTCAATCTGTCCTTTCTCTCCATGCCCCCGCCAATCTGTCCTTTCTCTCCATGCCCCGCCAATCTGTCCTTTCTCTCCATGTCCCTGCCATTCTGTCCTTTCCATGTCCCTGTCAATCTGTCCTTTCTCTCCATGTCCCTCCAGTCTGTCCTTTCTCTCAATGTCCCCACCAATCTGTCCTTTCCCTCCATGCCCCGCCAATCTGTCCTTTCTCTCCCCGTCCCCGCCAATCTGTCCTTTCTCTCCATGTCCCTGCCAATCTGTCCTTTCTCTCCATGCCCCCGCCAATCTGTTCCCTTTCTCTTCTTCTCCCCGTCCCCGCCAACCTGTCCTTTCTCTCCATGTCCCCGCCAATCTGTCCTTTCCTCTCCATGCCCCCGCCAATCTGTCCCTTTTTTCCCTCTCTCCATGTCCCCGCCAATCTGTCCTTTCTCTCCATGGTTTCCCCCCCCGCCAATCTGTCCTTTCTCTCCATGTCCCCGCCAATCTGTCCTTTCTCTCCATGTCCCCGCCAATCTGTCCTTTCTCTCCATGTCCCCGCCAATCTGTCCTTTCTCTCCATGTCCCCGCCAATCTGTCCTTTCTCTCCATGTCCCCCCAATCTGTCCTTTCTCTCCATGTCCCCGCCAATCTGTCCTTTCTCTCCATGTCCCCGCCAATCTGTCCTTCTCTCCCATGTCCCCGCCATCTGTCCTTTCTCTTCTCTCCATTGTCCCCCTGCCAATCTGTCCTTTCTCTCCATGTCCCCGCCAATCTGTCCTTTCTCTCCATGTCCCCTCCAGTCTGTCCTTTCTCTCCATGTCCCCGCCAATCTGTCCTTTCTCTCCATGTCCCCGCCAATCTGTCCTTTCTCTCCATGTCCCCCCAGTCTGTCCTTTCTCTCCATGTCCCGCCAATCTGTCCTTTTCTTCCCATGTCCCCGCCAATCTGTCCTTTCTCTCCATGTCCCCGCCAATCTGTCCTTCTCTCTCCATGTCCCCTCCAATCTGTCCTTTCTCTCCATGCCCCGCCAATCTGTCCTTTCTCTCCATGCCCCGCCAATCTGTCCTTCTCTCTCCAGTCCCCGCCAATCTGTCCTTTCTCTCCATGTCCCCGCCAATCTGTCCTTTCTCCATGTCCCCGCCAATCTGTCCTTTCTCTCCATGTCCCCTCCATCTGTCCTTTCTCTCCATGTCCCCGCCAATCTGTCCTTTCTCTCCATGTCCCCGCCAATCTGTCCTTTCTCTCCATGTCCCCTCCAGTCTGTCCTTTCTCTCCATGTCCCCGCCAATCTGTACTTTCTCTCCATGTCCCCTCCAGTCTGTCCTTTCTCTCCATGTCCCTGCCAATCTGTCCTTTCTCTCATCGCCCCCCGCCAATCTGTCCTTTCTCTCCATGTCCCCGCCAATCTGTTTCCCCCTTTTCTTCTCCATGTCCCCCGCCCCCAATCTGTCCTTTCTTCCATGTCCCCGCCAATCTGTCCTTTCTCTCCATGTCCCCGCCACTCTGTCCTTTCTCTCCATGTCCCTGCCAATCTGTCCTTTCTCTCCATGTCCCCGCCAATCTGTCCTTTCTCTCCATGTCCCCGCCAATCCGTCCTTTCTTATGAGGTTTACTTCCATATGTCCTTTCTCATGATGTCTACTTCCATCTGTCCCTTCTCATGATGTCTACTTCCATCTGTCCTTTCTCATGTCTACTTCCATCTGTCCTTTCTCATGATGTCTACTTCCATCTGTCCTTTCTCACGATGTCTACTTCCATCTGTCCTTTCTCACGATATCTACTTCCATCTGTCCTTTGTCATGATGTCTACTTCCATCTGTCATTTCTCACGATGTCTACTTCCATCTGTCCTTTCTCATGATGTCTACTTCCATCTGTCCTTTCTCACGATGTCTACTTCCATCTGTCCTTTCTCATGATGTCTACTTCCATCTCTCCTTTCTCATGATGTCTACTTCCATCTGTCCTTTTTCACGATGTCTACTTCCATCTGTCCCATCTCACGATGTCCATATCCATCTGTGCTTGTTATGTCCACACCGATCCTTTGTATGTTAATTTCTCTGTAAGAGGCACATTGGGCTGTGTTTTCCCCTTTCCTTTCCTTTCTCATGATGCCATCATCTATGATTCCATACTCATGATGACCACACCCATCTTTCCTTTTTGTATTTTGTTCCTCCTTTTTTTTTTTTTTATTCCTTATCGATCTGTCGTTTCTTCCCATGGCCTCTTCTGTCTTTCCTTTTTCATGATGTCCTTATCCGTTGTATCTTTGTTTTTACATTCTTGATTTTGCTGTTTGTTATGACCTTCCCCATGATGTTGTCATTTATCTTCCTTGCAGATCGTGATGTCAGGGCTGTCCACTGTGTATAATTGTTTGGATAGTTGCACTGGCCAGTTCAGGCCTGTCTACTTTTTTGTAGTT
>CM065720.1:13487846-13490346 GCA_033310375.1 Conus canariensis
GGATGATGATGATATATATTACTTACATACTACTATACTAATGGTGATATGATAAATATTTGTAGTGATTATTATGATAGTGATGATAATGATAACAAATTCTGTGTCCGTAGGCCAGTAGCCGATGTGATGAAGAAGCCACACAATGATCTGCTATGATATTTCATTGGGGCCAGTAGCCGATGTGATGAAGAAGCACACAATGATCTGCTATGATATTTCATTGGGGCCAGTAGCCATGTATGAGAACACACAAGATCTGCTATGATATTTCATTGGGACATCTGCCGACACCTGTCCACCCTTACTGTTACTTCCTTAACTTTCCACCCCATCCTCTTCCCTTCCACCCGACTTGCCTTTTCAGAAATGGAAGATGTCACGTGGCTTTCTTCCCCTTTCATGCTGTCCCGCATCATCTCCAACCCCAAGTCCTTACAGATAGTTTTTCCATCATCTCCAACCCCAAGTCCTCACAGATAGTTTTTCCATCATCTCCAACCCCAAGTCCTCACAGATAGTTTTTCCATCATCTCCAACCCCAAGTCCTCACAGACAGTTTTTCCATCATCTCCAACCCCAAGTCCTCACAGACATCATCTCCAACCCCAAGTCTTCACAGACATCATCTCCAACCCCAAGTCCTCACAGATAGTTTTTCCATCATCTCCAACCCCAAGTCCCCACAGATAGTTTTTCCATCATCTCCAACCCCAAGTCCTCACAGATAGGTCTTTTTCCTTTCGCTATTTCTAAACTTTTTGGGGTCTCCGTTTCTTCTTCTCTTTTCTCTCTCTCTCTCTCTCTCTCTCTCTCTCTCTCTCTCTCTCTCTTCTCTGTTCTCTCTCTCTCTCTTTTCATCTGCTGTATCTGTTCTTTAATCTGTGTTTTGAACAGTCTGGATATTTTTTTCGTTCACCCCATAGGAATGGAATGGACCGGGGGGTGGGGGTGGTCAGGATCTTTCGGGGTAAATTCTGCCTGTCTTCTAGAAATCCGATGTTAGTAATTTTATCTTTGATCTCTTTGACTTTTGCCTTCTTTCAAATTTGGGTTTATGTTTTTGTCAGTGCTGCTGCCAACCACTTTTCTGTATTTGTGGTCAGTTCATCTTCCTGTGGTCTGAAAAGCATTTTTTTCATGCTAAACGTTATAGATGCCAGTTTTTCCTTGTGATGTGGTGACAGATAGTGAGGGTTGAACCACTGGAACAGGCACTGGCTGTCCATTCTGTGGTGCTGTTCAGGAATTAGGTATTTTCATATATCTTTGTTGCATTGAAATGATCTCAAAAGGATTTTTTAATCGTTTTTTTTTAAAGGAAAATATATCGGAGCGAAGTTATCAGAGTGGTCGGTGCACTTAACATGGCCTGGTTTTATCCGACTAAAGGACTGCAGTACACTCTAAACCGTATGGAAATCTGAGTTTTCCCTTGACAGGAGTTATTCTTGGTTTTGCTGTTTATTGTTGTTTGTATGTGTTTCGCTTCTTTGTTTGCTTGCGTTTGTTTTTATTTGGTACGTGTTGGCGCCCTGCAAATGCCCTCTGTAGTCTGTTCGAGCTGCAGTGAAACAGATACTGTCTGTGCCAGTCTCCAGTACGGCCATTTCAGTTTGGTTTCTTGTAATGAGTCATTTATTTCTTCTCAAAGCACTCACATTTTTCGCTTGGTGATTGTAGTGCCGGCATGCCAAGACTTTGTTGTTTTGCGCCATATATCCCGGACGAGCACGGATTGACAAGACCTCTTTATCTCATCAATCCATATTACGCTCGTAACCGAGCACATCCCCAACACTACACACACGCATGATGCTGCCGGAGCTGCAACACACACACACATCCTAGCTGACACAGCACCTACACCACATCTCTTACTTACCGTGCAAGCGTGCGCCTCGGTGCGCAACACACACACACACACCACACCCACTCCTCCTCTCATCCCTCCCACCCTACATCCACACACCGCACACACGCACACACACACCCAAGACGTGCGCGCGCATGACGTCAGTCTCTCGACAACCCTTCTCTCTCCTCTGTTCCTTCTGTCTTTTCTCCCCAGCTCTCCTGTCTCTCCTCTCTTTCTCTCTTATACACACACACGCACACATACACACAGAGGCATGAGCATGTTCTCTCTCACTCTCTCTCTCTCTCTCTCTCTCTCTCTCTCTTATACACACACACGCACATACACACAGGCATGAGTATGCTCTCTCTCTCTCTCTCTCTTACACCACACACACACACACACACACACACACACACACACACACACACACACACACACATACGCACACACAGGCATAAGCATGCTCTGTCTTTCTGTCACATACACAGCACACACACACACACACACACACACACACACACACACACACACACACACACAGAGGCATGAGCATGCATCTCTCTCTCTCTCTCTCTCTCTCTCTCTCTCTTACACACACACACACACACACACACACACACACAGGCATGAGCATGCTCT